>OX377620.1:106548138-107148138 GCA_947397865.1 Polietes domitor | reverse complement strand
TTAGCATTAATTTCGTACTTTTTCTGAATTGGTACAAATCTCTCCCACAAAGCTGAATTATAGGGTGTGAAGGGAAAAATATTCTACGTCAAATTTCACTATTATATAATATATATAAATCCAATATAAGTATCAATTTGGGTATTTTACAAAATTAAACAAATTTTCTGAAACACTTCTCCAAATATTCCTAATTCCGCTAACAACATTTGGTCACATTATTCAAATATTTAATGTTCTATATTTTCTTTACAAATAAAACAATGTTCTAATTACAATTTTACGATTGCTATCACATAAAATACTAATCAAACAATTGAAACACACCATTGAACTCTAATTCGGTTTCTTTGTTATCTTCGAACAAATATTGAATTACATAAAATGTTTATGTGATATCCGCATGCGGGCCTATAATTATCAAGCTAAATCAAACGATTTGAAGAACTTCACACACGGATCATTTACCCACTTCAAGGCGATGCCAGAATAAAATCTCCATCCCAATCTCAATGATTTCAATTGCCTTGCCTAATCTCTTGTCAAGTTTTTGAACAAACTCCAATTCAACTCCAACTTTTATCTCAATTCCTATATTTTGAATTTCTGATCAATTAAATATTTTCTTATGCTTCACTTTGCCACAAGTTGATGTTCGGGCTCATTTTCGTGTGTTCTTTTTTCCCCTACCCAATTCCAATTTAAATCTTTATTTATTTTCCATACTGATGTAGTCTACATATACAAGTATGTATGTTTTCTTAAGAACACTTATATATTTTTTTGTATTTTTATTTGTTTATTTTATTTGTCTTTGTCAATTTAACAACTCATGTGCAATGTTGAAGACGACGTCGTCGAATATGATGTTGGTGATTGGGTTCATTGTGTTCCATGAATATGAATTGTTTTTCGTTTCTTTTTCTTTTTGATTTTTTCGTTTTGTTTTCTGTGCATCACTCCAAATGACTTAGTTCAATTCATTCAAGTGGAAATTTATATATTTACTCATAATGAGTGTCGATCGACTAGCCCTGCCAATTAATGTTATAGCTTTTAAATGAAACGATTTATTTGTTTGTTTATCTCTGTCATAAATGTTGTGCATTTAAGATTTTATTCGAATGGCAGTAAATATGCATACAATTTAAATATAACTGGGTAAACATGTCGCCATGAATATAAGGCATTAGCGGAACATATCAAAAAGTCTCGTCTAAGGATATCCTGTTAATGAGAATTGTAATCACATTTTTCTGAAGATATGTGCCGTGAGTTTACTTCATATTTGGTACATACATTCCTCTCAAAACTCAGTGATTCATACTTTTAAAATGGGACAAAAATCGTACCAATCAAATCAAAACGACAGCAGATATTTGTTCATATCTGAAATTGCGTAGACATGTAAAAAACGGATTTTTGGAAATTCGTACTTTTAAGGGTACAATGGGGAAAAGAGGGATAAAAAGGTACCAACCATTTATGTACAATCATTCGTTGTATACATTGCTCTGACTATTCAGACGTGAAATATACATATATAACAGTAAAGACATTGTTGGAAATTCGACTTTTAAGGGATACAATGGCAAAAGTCTGGTTAGGCTATAGATGCAATAAAGGAATTCGTTGTAGACATTCCGCTGATCGTGCAGACACGAAACATAAACGGGCAAATAGAGTTAAAAATGAATATTGAACGCTAGAATGCAAACGCTAAACATATGAGGATTTAGCGAAAGTTGTACTTTTTACCGGAAAAATTGGGCATAAGGGGATAAAAATGGTGCCAACCAAACGGAATCAGCTGGAATATTGAAATCTGGATGCATCGCTCTAATAGAAAAAAGTCTGTATATATATTTTCCCATAGTTCCTAGGAGGAGCTTAGGGCCAAAAGGCTGTAGCTGGAATATATTTGTTGCATACATTCCTCTGACTGTGCAGACGCAAAACTTAGGAGGATTTTGCGAAATTCCTGATTTTTACGGGAAAAACTGGACAAAAAGGGGATGAAAGGTGTACCAACCAAAAGGCTGTATATACAATTTCCCATAGTTCCTAAGAGTAGCATAGAGCCAAAAGCTAGAATATATGTATTGCATACAATCATCTGACTGTGCGGACGCAAACTTAGGAGAAATTTCAGCTTTTTACGGGAAAAACTGCACCAAAAGGGGATGAAAGGTGTACCAACCAAAAGGCTGTATATACATTTTCCCATGGTTCCTAAGAGGAGCATAGAGCCAAAAGCTAGGATATATGTATTGCATACAATCATCTGACTGTGCGGACGCAAAATTGTGGAGAATTTTGCGAAATTTTTACTTTTTCGGAAAAAACGGGGCAAAAGGGGATAAAAGGTGTATCACCCAAGTAGCTAGAATAACTAAATTCGGTGTAAACATCAATTGTACTGTGTCGACGCGAAAGTCCGGAACGAATCTTAGAGAAATATCGTTTTCTCTAAGATTCGTTCCGGACATCTTAACGTCATTATTGCTTGATATTTTGTCTGACTTTTCGATTTAGAAAAAAATCTCGTATTATAAGTAAAACATGATACATTTTATGACAGTGCTAAACGTGCTTCGTTACTTGGAAAACTGCTCCATGTTACACTCCTCTGTGATCTCTAACATAATGCGATAATCTACTCCCACTAAAATATTTTATGCTAATCAGTCTTGGCCGTCAGACTAAACTGGCGTCAGTCTGAATAATGTTGGTCACTTTTAAGTTAAGCCGATTTAGACTTAATTTTAACACCATACATCAGCCAATTAAAATACTAAATCCCTCTTTGAGACTTATCCCATGCGTGTAATTAAAAAGGTGGGCTTAGCGACACCAATACCATCTTTATCACACCAGCTCATTGCCAGCCTTAAATATGGTGTGTAAAAAATGTGAAAATGTCATAGATTCAGCTAATTAAACTCCCGCTGTTTATTTTTCAATTTGTCTTAATTAAAAGGGTGTATATCAATGATTTGGTTTCGTGTTTCCATAAAAACACAAATTCCAAATTATATTTTATTGACATTTAATACTTGTGTACAAATGTGTGTTTTTTCGGTCTTTTTTATGAAATGGAACACATGCCTAACTGTTACTTAATAAGCCGGTATAATTCTCATAAAATCGAGCTTCTTTCCAAAACAGAAAAAAAGAATACACTATATCAAAGAAGCATATGCGGGTCTGTTGTTTCTCAACCCTGTCGACCTTCCAGCATTTTGTCAGCTCGTCACAAAAATATGTCAAAATTTCTGTGAGAGAGCAAGACATACTTATTAATTTACCACACGAAAATCTTTGACAAACAGCGGGAAGTTATTCATTAAAGCCATGACAAAAAGGAATTAAATATTTAATGTGTGTGCGTATGTATGTTTTCATGGATGTACAATATTTTTTGAATTTGTAAATCTTTTTTTCGCTCCGTTTGTATTTAACATAATTTGAATGGGATTTAAAAATGTCTGTTGTTTTTTTATTTTTGCTGCAACAACCGCCAAAGGGTCTGGTCTGGCCGGGTCTGGCTGATGGTCTGCTGTTCATTACGCAGTTTGTTCGTTCGTTTTTGTTTTTTGCCCTCCTCCATCACTTTTACAAACAACAATTGTATTGTCTTCTTCGCCGTTGCCGTGCCGTCGTTGTTGTTGTTTTGTCATTAATTGACATTTCATTTGAACTTCATCAAATTGTCAACATGTCAATACACTAATGGAGAACTCTGGGAAATTTTCAATTTGTTCCCGGCAACCGTTGTGTGGGCACACTGACTGGACATGGACAACGAATTCGCTCATCTTTTGTGCTTTTGTTCCTTTCGGTCAAGTCTTTTGTTGTCTTGTAACAGCTTGAGCTAGTCCGTTGTTTTGCGTTTTCGCTTATTTTTTCTGACTGACTATTCTACACAAATTGAAGAGACTTAATTAATTGATTAAATTTGATTGAATTAAAATTGTTTTGTTTTGTAGTTAATAAAAAATCGGCGTAGATTTCGCAGAACTGTTAATCATGAGTGGCTGCGCAAAGGCAGGGCAGCCGTTGAAATTTATGGGAATAAATCGAAGAAATTCGTATTAGTCATCAGTATTATTTACAACAAATAGAAATGATTGAATCAAGTTTTCCAATTTTTTATTTAGAAATTCCAAATTTCCAAATTTTTTATTTATTTAAGCCAGATATTTTCCCTCTGAAATTCAAACTCTTTCTCCCTCTAGCTTGCTTTTGCTGAAACTTTTGCAACACTTTTATTCTTCATGCTTTTATTCTTCTCTCCCTTGTTGCAATTTCATGTTGCTTAGAGACCCATCAAATAATACGAAATATTAACTGACAGCTTATGATAGTTTAGCTATATGCAGTCGTTTGTATATGCGACGCACACATATGGCGGTCCATACAAAAGCAATCAACTTCTCAAGACAGCAACATAGTAACGATGTACGGTGGGACAATTTCAGTTTATCGAGAAGAAAATACGACAATATATTTAATTTTCTCAGTATATATCTATTTATTACTTTTACTTTTTTGAGAAGCATAGGAACTTAGAACAATTTTATAATTTAGCCATAGTTTGTATACTTCCGAAGGAATCACATCCTTCTTTGGTGAGTTATAGGCACCCAACTATAATTATTTAGTACTCTGTGAGAAGAAGAACACTTCCAAATCATTGTCAATAGTAACATCCATAACTAGACAATCGTAAAATTTTATCCTTCTAAAATGAGGCCTGTAGATTATATATAAATACATATATTTATTATTATATTCTATTCTCCTTTTATTTTATTCATTTCTTATTTTGTTTATTTTATGTATTTTATTTACTTTATCTATTTCTTATTTTATCTATTTAATTTATTTTATTTATTTTATTTATTTTATTTATTTTATTTATTTTATTTATTTTATTTATTTTATTTATTTTATTTATTTTATTTATTTTATTTATTTTATTTATTTTATTTATTTTATTTATTTTATTTATTTTATTTATTTTATTTATTTTATTTATTTTATTTATTTTATTTTATTTATTTTATTTATTTTATTTATTTTATTTATTTTATTTATTTTATTTATTTTATTTATTTTATTTATTTTATTTATTTTATTTATTTTATTTATTTTATTTATTTTATTTATTTTATTTATTTTATTTATTTTATTTATTTTATTTATTTTATTTATTTTATTTATTTTATTTATTTTATTTATTTTATTTATTTTATTTATTTTATTTATTTTATTTATTTTATTTATTTTATTTATTTTATTTATTTTATTTATTTTATTTATTTTATTTATTTTATTTATTTTATTTATTTTATTTATTTTATTTATTTTATTTATTTTATTTATTTTATTTATTTTATTTATTTTATTTATTTTATTTATTTTATTTATTTTATTTATTTTATTTATTTTATTTATTTTATTTATTTTATTTATTTTATTTATTTTATTTATTTTATTTATTTTATTTATTTTATTTATTTTATTTATTTTATTTATTTTATTTATTTTATTTATTTTATTTATTTTATTTATTTTATTTATTTTATTTATTTTATTTATTTTATTTATTTTATTTATTTTATTTATTTTATTTATTTTATTTATTTTATTTATTTTATTTATTTTATTTATTTTATTTATTTTATTTATTTTATTTATTTTATTTATTTTATTTATTTTATTTATTTTATTTATTTTATTTATTTTATTTATTTTATTTATTTTATTTATTTTATTTATTTTATTTATTTTATTTATTTTATTTATTTTATTTATTTTATTTATTTTATTTATTTTATTTATTTTATTTATTTTATTTATTTTATTTATTTTATTTATTTTATTTATTTTATTTATTTTATTTATTTTATTTATTTTATTTATTTTATTTATTTTATTTATTTTATTTATTTTATTTATTTTATTTATTTTATTTATTTTATTTATTTTATTTATTTTATTTATTTTATTTATTTATTTTATTTATTTTATTTATTTTATTTATTTTATTTATTTTATTTATTTTATTTATTTTATTTATTTTATTTATTTTATTTATTTTATTTATTTTATTTATTTTATTTATTTTATTTATTTTATTTATTTTATTTATTTTATTTATTTTATTTATTTTATTTATTTTATTTATTTTATTTATTTTATTTATTTTATTTATTTTATTTATTTTATTTATTTTATTTATTTTATTTATTTTATTTATTTTATTTATTTTATTTATTTTATTTATTTTATTTATTTTATTTATTTTATTTATTTTATTTATTTTATTTATTTTATTTATTTTATTTATTTTATTTATTTTATTTATTTTATTTATTTTATTTATTTTATTTATTTTATTTATTTTATTTATTTTATTTATTTTATTTATTTTATTTATTTTATTTATTTTATTTATTTTATTTATTTTATTTATTTTATTTATTTTATTTATTTTATTTATTTTATTTATTTTATTTATTTTATTTATTTTATTTATTTATTCTATTTATTTTATTTATATTATTTATTTTTTATTTTAATTATTTATTTTAAATAAAGTACAACATTGATTTAATTATTTTAAATAAAAAATTATTTCTTTTAAATAAAGTAAAAAGTATAAAATAATTTATTTTATTTATATTATTTATTTCATGTTATTTATTTTATGTATTATAGTTTCCTTTTTGAAGATAATATATAATTATGAGAGCTACAAATGTAGTTTCAATTAGAAAAAAATGATTTGGTGTTGGCAAGAAAAATAAAAATAGAAGAAATTCTATTTGAAATTCCGATTTAATGCATAAAAAAAATGGCGGCCAACGTGGTGGCCGCACTGGAAAGTTGTCAGAAGATGCTCCAAACTGCTGGTCATTTTAGAGTCGGCTACTGGCACATTTTTATTATGACTCGCCATAGTAAAGCTTGTGATAATTACATTTTAAGTACAGAATGTGTTCAGCAATATTATTAAGAACACCACGATGAAATCTTCTAACTACTCAAATTAGGGGTCTCTTTAGTCCCTTCTGTGCAAAAATATACTATTAGTCTCTGAATGGATCAAAACTCAACTTAAAATGCCTGAAATAAGTCAAAATTTTACATTAAGGTTAATTTCGTACTTCTACCGAATTTGTCCAACTAAACTGAATTTTAGATTGTGATGCTGTGAATGGAAAAATATTTTGCATCAAATTTCACTGTGAGGTATACAAAAAATAGGTATACTTTTTACTTTGAATAATTTAGTTAATAAAAATAAGTTTAAACTTTTTGCAGACTTGAAATTTCATCATCTGCTTCAATCTGGTCTTAATGTTTTTTCATACCTGTCAGAAATGAGGACTAGCGTATATCTATAGAGTCATCAACGAAAAGTTTTATAGCTGTATGTCTTTATTACGATAATTCCACGATTTATATTCAAAGAAATCGATATGAATGAAGCTTATGATTTGCTATAATTGTAGATGGTAATGATGGAAAAAACTAGCTTTGCAATATCTGTCCCACTGTGCCACATTATGCTTGTCTGCCACTGACTGTAGCAATACATCAAATGTTTAATGCATACACTAATAAAAATATATACAGCAACGCTCTAAACAAAACAACATCAACAACAGAAATGAAATGAAAGATGAAAATATGAAAAAATATTAAAACAAAAAATCCCTCTTTTATTTATGTACAATATTTCTTTACGCTGTGAGCACGAGTGAGTGAGTGTTCGAATGAATGAATGAACATTCATGCAGATGGATATGTGTGTTTGGATGGGCTGGGATGTTGACGGCAATAAAGCGCGCGCATGTGCGTTTACATCATGAGAATCGTGAAGAAATAATACACACGATGCATCATCACCATCTTCCTATATGCATATAGCATAAATATAAATGCTCGCATAAAAATAAGAACAAATATCCACAGCAGACTAACTATAAACTGCAAGGGAGGAGTTTTTGTTTAGCCCGAGTTGTAGGGAAATGCCAAAATCGCCTTTTATCCCTTCTTCGGAGTCGAGCTATTCATAATTTCACAGACATCCATCCTCACATGCATCATAACGTGCATGCGGCTGCAGGGCTGTCTGTCTGCCTGCCTGCGATGTGAGAAGGCCATAGACATAAACAACGACCACACTTTTGTTTCATAAATTTCCAGCTATGCGTCAGCATTGAGCCAAGAAATGCCGTATGCACATTTCAAATTTCCCTGGTTGTGCCCCACAAGGATGAGTTCGTTTGTTTTTTTTTGCGTTTTGCTTTTGTTTCGGGCACAAGGTTAAAGACAAAAGCAACCAAAACAAAAGTGCAAAAATAATAATAATAAAAAAATTGCACAGAAAAAAAGCTCGAATTAAATTTAGCACAAATTCATGTAAATTATTTGATTTCATTTTCTCGTGAATGCGTTTGTGTGTGTGTGTCTCGGTGAGAGTGTGCCAGTTTTAAATTTCATTTAAGGCAACTGCCGAGCACAGCAAGGAGCTGGTGTGAAGGTTTTACGCCATCGGGACCCCCTAAGTGCTCAGCCATCAACACCATACGGAGAGTGAGAACTGGTGTGTTGTTGTGTGGCACGGACATTTAAACAATTGAATTTAGTGTAAAAAAACACAACAAATATTTGTGATATATGTACGTACGTACGCGTGCAAATGAATACCCTCGTTGCTATGCATATCATGTTTTAGAAGATCTCGACATTATTTACACACACATCGCATATCGAATGAGCTCTCCGGGGTTAAGCAAATGCTGACTGTTTTGCTGCGTTTTTTTCTTTTTTTTGCTATAGATTTTTTCTGCGTTTTTCCCCTCGGTCGGTTGCTTGAGCTCAATAGAAATTAATGCAATTACATTAACATTACTTTATTGTGTAACCTAACAGCCATAGAATTTGCAACACCGTTTTTTGTTGCTTTGCTTCTTTTTGTTTTGCTGGCGTGTAATTTTACAACACTTTTTTGTTGTCGATTTGTAATCTAGCCGCCTGGCCCAGCGAAGAAAGTGAGAGCAAGTAGAAAAAGGAGGAAAAAGGCTTTAAGTTCAGACACGCCGAATCTTATGAAAAATTATTCAAATTTAAATAAATGTAAAGACCACTGCCGACTACATGGAGAGGCTATACAGTGTGATGTCCCTTGAAAAAATAATACTAATAGTAATTCAAAAAGAGGATAAAAGTTAGCATGCTTCAAAATATCTTAAATGCTGTATTGAGGTTTATCTGGGCATTTACGGTTCTTTTTAGGAACAAATTTTATCCCTCTCGACCAGTTACGACCATTTACAATCACATTCCTCCACACAACCAGAGGAGCCTACAAACCGAATTTCATGATTCCAGCTATAGCTATTGGTTGTATAGTTGGTAGTTGGTATCATTTTTATCCCTTTTTCCATTCTGAGCCCAAAAGTACGAATTTGGAATTATCCTTTTCGTTTACACAGTCAGAGGTTCTTTATTCCCATTTGGACAAAAGACTTTTATATTATATATCTCCTCAATTAGAGGAATGTACACTGCAAAATTCATGATTCTATCTACAGCCGTATGGTTGGTACCATTTTTATCCCCTTCGTCCCGTTTTCTCCCTAAATTTACAAATTTCGAAAAATTCCTTTACGTTGCGCGTCTACTCAGTCATAGGAACGTATACAGCAAACTTCATGATATCGACTTCAATTGTTTGGCTGGTACCATTTGTATCCCTATTTTCCTATTTTTTTATATGCCCCTGTATCTCTTTTATTCTCGTTCACGCAGTCAGAGCGGCCTATAAACCGAATTTCATTATTCTAATACAATTTTTATTGTTATTATTATTGGTACTATTTTTATCCCCTTTCAGTACGCTCCCCCTAAAAAGTACTAATTTCGAAAAATGATTTTATTTTACGATTCTACGCAGTCAGAGGAATGTACACATCGAATTTCATGATTCTAACATCAGCCGTATGTTCGTACCATTTTTATCCCTCTTTTCCATTTTTACCCTTTCAAAGTACAAATTTCGAAATATCCACTTATTTTACATTTCTACACAATTAGAAGTATATATAAACCGAATTTCATGTTTATACTTGTTTGATTGGTACCATTTATCCATTTGTGCTCTAAAAGAATGAATTTTACAAAACTATCTTTTTGTTTCGCGTTCCCTTGTCCCGAAATTTGTTTTCATTTTTCCTTCATAGTTAAAAATCATTCACATTTTGGAAATCTATCCCAAAAAGTTTGCTGGGCTAATTGAACTCTACACCATGCCTTGTATAATATCATCCTCCCCTCTCCAACCATTATTCGCACATACATATTCTGCAACATCTGTGCGTGCGTGCATACATAGCCACACGTATGTTTGTCATGTATGTTTGTGTTCGCATTCGATTTGTATTCCTTTGTGCATATATTTATTGCTTTTAATTCGATTCGATTTTTTTCTGCCACTCTTCATTTCCTTTTTATCATTTTCCCTCTCTCTCTCTCTCCATCGCTCAGTTCACCCATTTGCCAGAGTGTGTTTTTTATGCTACGCGTATATGGGGAATGTATTTTAAATTTAATCGTATTATTCCATTAAAATTGTATAATTTGATTTTATGTTTAATTTTTTTCTTCTTCTTCTACTGCATATTCCTAAGAGTATCACTGCGCTATTAGGAGGAGAGGGTTTCGGCATTCTTTTTGGCGAAAGGTTATGGGAATCTTTGAGTCAGCATAATTTTCGTATTCATCGATTGTATGGGCCACAATGAAAACCCAAAGTCATTTGGCCAATGGAAAAAGTGAATGAGAATGGTTTTGGAATCATGAGTCATGGGGAAGGATTTAAATTGAGGAGGAGGTGGGTGCACGGTTAACAATGTAATATTTAACCATACCCAAGCATTCGATAATAATGGAAAAGGATTAACAATTATTGGTGTAAGGGTGGTGGGAGAACACCACATGAAATCCCTAAAGGCTTCGTTAGTCAAACATACATATTTTTAAAAAGAAATAGTCTCATATCGTTTTTTCTTTCAGTGAAAGGGTGTCGTTCATTCACTTCCTTCTCTTCGATTCATTAAGTGGTGCCCACCGTGGGTCGAATTAAGTTTATTTAAAAAAATGTTATATATTTCCTATAAGCCCCATCTAGCTTATTAAATATTTCGATATTAGGCCCAACGTAGAAAAAATTAAAACAGTATCAATATGAAATATAAATATATTGATTTTTATTATTGAACTATTTCATTTTCAAAATATATTTAATGTTTTCAAATATCCACTCCATTCTTTATATGCCCGTTTTTTGAGTTAAAACCTGAAAAAAAAATTTATCATTTGATCGCCAGAATCAGTCTTCACACTGTCCAACGTTGAGTTGGAATTTAGTTTTGATGTGTTCCAATTGATTGATCGCCCAACGTGGATTGATTTTTTTATAGAAAATAAAGCAAATAGAGTAGAGGAGAACTCGCTGCAGAAATTGCTTTTGGAAGAAATGGCGCCCAATGTTGGTTGATTTTACAATAATAACCCAAACAGAGGAAAAAAATTGTAATGACCAAATTAATCTTTCCTCTTTTTCAATAACGCCACAGAAGAAGAAATGGCGCCCAACTTGTGTTAATTTTATAATATTAACAACCCAAACATTACTATAGAAATTAATTTTAAAGCAGCTCTTTAATATTTTGTCCTTGCTTCTGTATTAATTCTATAAAATATTAAATTATCGATTTTTTCTGCCGTTGAAACACCCTCTCCTCCAAAAATGTGTATTTCAAACTTTTCCAAATCCTAGAACTAATTTTGTTTCCCCCTTGTGAACTTCCTGGCCTTTTCGCTCTTTCACATACATCCTGAAACCTTTCATTGACTTTACCAAACAATTTCGCAACACTTCATTATATTCAATCAATTTGTTCTGTGCAGAAAAATCTCCACTTTCTCGCATGGCAACCCACTAAAAAATAAAACTTCATTTATCTTCATCTTGTGTAACCAAGCAAATCAGAAATAAAAAAGTCGAATGTAACATCCCCCTTTTTGTCAGACTAGCTGGCTGGCTACGGCGAAAAAACGGATAATTTGTTTTTGTATAGAAAATGCAAAATACCTTGTGACTTTTTCAAATCCGTCTCTTCAAATTTAATGTTTGTTGGCGAAAAAAAACTCTGCTAAATTCTAAATAGCGTGAAAATAAATACCATGCTCACACATTGGCATACCTTCATCAAACCATGATATCCATACAACACGTACTGAGGTACACATATATGCCACATGGCGGCAAGAGCGGTACATGTTGTATGTTTCACGCCTATCCTTTTTGCTGATATCGGAATACAAATACAAAAAAAAAAACGAAAAACACACACTCACACACACACAAAATAACCATTTTTCAAATACTTACTTAGGACATGTCTAAATATATAGAAAATGAAATATTTAACCCAACCGAACAACAGTACAAATGGATTGTATGCCCGTTGTATGTATGTATGTAGTGCTACAAATCAAATGTCACCGAATGACATATAATTGCATGTCTCTGAAACGACAAACACGGTTAGTGACAGTTCATTGACTCCGCTGGGAGACAGCAAAAAAACCCCCAACGAAATACATTTAGAATTTAAATACATACTCGTCGATGTTGGTATGTATGTATGTATATTGGGGGTATCCGAGTACAAATGTTTGTAAGTGAAATAAGCCCAATTGGAAATTTTCGTTTGGTTCCGAGGGGGAGAATAAATGCTATAAAACATCAGTGATGTTAATACAAGCATGTTATTAGATAACTGTTGAGGAATTCTTAATAATATGTCGAGCAATTCAATAATGTCAGTTATTAAATTTATTTTAAATGCCAATGTATATAGAACAAGTAGGGACCGTGACATTGATTTTTCTCAGTTAGAATGGAATTTTCGAATTCTATAAGACGGACACATTATTCCTAAAAAAAATTACTTTAGTGGATTTTTGTTCGATTATCTGTATTACAACATTTTTTGGATTTGCAACAGATTTTTTTGTCTTTATAAAAAAGTTTGAGTTTTAAAGATCTCCACCTGCCGGGTCTAGTTTTAACTATAAACAATTTTCTTCAAACAAAAAATATTTGATGTGAGTGTTGGTTGAAAAATATTCTAATTACCTTATAATTATGGCCGATATCTCATACAAATGACGCTAATTTAGTCCTTTATTCATGGTTTTTTCACAAAATTTTAAGATCTATTGTGGTGCCATTTTCCGGGTCTAGTTCTAGTTAGAAAAATCTCCCAAATTCCCTTAATAATTTTCCATTATATCGTGTGTGGGGATAATTCATCAGTGGCGCCTGTGTATAGAGTAACGCAAGTACCATGCTATTATCAACCGTATATACTCAATTTTTATATATACACTCGAGAACTCATTGCAAAACGTTCTGAAGAGTATTTGCTGTAGGCGAAGGGTTTTCAATGCAAAATAGATTTCTCTCCATGAACTTATTATTTATAATAATATCTTATATAATATTTTTTGTTTTTGTGTACATATGTAAGAAATATCAAAAAAGAAACAACAAATTCGGCCACTTGGATTTGCGTAGGAAGATGAAAATCATAGCAAAGTCTGTACCATTTATTGGATTTTTTGGAATTAAACTTTTTACGTATTTCATAATCGTAGCCATAAATTCTACATTTATCTAGAGATTTTCCCATTTAAGATCCCAGCCATTATAAAATCACAGAAAATATTCTGCTATCAAGTCTGCAAAGCAACTTTTACGCAATTTATCTAAAAACTTCATCATTTCTTCATAGATCTTTTTCATGCAGACATTATTTTATGTGTTTGAATAAAAGCTAATAAAAAGTAAAAGAAAACATATTTTTTCCGATTTTTTTTCTATTTTTTTATGATTTTTTCCGTGCCAGCATAAAGATTTTTTTCGGAAAAAAATAATACATATTTCTTTCTCATTTTTATGAAGACCTTTGTTTCTATGTGAAAGTTAAATTCGCCACATTTATAGCCATCATAATTACCTTTAATTGGATATACAAGGAGGTGTCAACGTACCTATATTTCCGAAATGAGATTATATATATTAAAGGTATATTGGACGAAAATTAGAATATTATTAAATTAAAAACGGTTTCTTTAAAAAAATTAATACATTTTTCGAGTTTTGAAAAAAAAAAAAATCAAAAACTATTATACATTGTCCATTGGCAAATTTTTTATTATAATTAGTTAGCACAGAGCTGGGAAGCAGCATTTCCCAACTATATATAGGGTACTGATTATTTCTTCAAATTTCTGGTTTTATTGGAAAGGTTGAACTTTGTCAGTTAATAATGGAACACAATATCATTCATATGACTATCACGACTGGCTCGGCATTACCTCATCCGATCAATCCAATTTTTCAGTATAGTCCAAAATCTACACCAAACCGTGACTAGTTGTGGATGCACTTTCTTCTCAATAGACACGTGTTGGTTTCTGAACCCCATATGCTGCAATTTTGTTTATTGGCAGAGCCACCGAAATGAAAATGAGGCTCATGAAGGTCAATCTCTTCTCAATTTTGTCCACGTAAATTTCTTACAGTTTGCGTTAAAGAACTAAAGTAGTGAGCTACTTTGCAAGTAAGTTTTTAATATTTCCCAATTTTGTTCGAGCGTATAGCGTCCCATTTGCAAATGTCAAACATAAACCTGAAAATTATTAATTTACCTTTCAAAGTCAAAGTAATCGGTAGTTCAAATTTAAAATTTTAAATGACCCACCCTATATTAAAATATATTGGTTTGATCTTCAAATCGAGTTGTGGAGGACTGATCCGAAGTTTATCCCTCCTATATTGTGTCTAAAATTTTTTTTTGCCTTTGTCTGCATTTTCAATTGTTTTTTGAAAGATCCTTTCATCATATATTTCTTGTGATTTCATAATCAGTTTCTTATGATTTCAGTTCAGTATATATTTATTTCGAAATTGCATAATTGTATGCCTTTATTATTGCCTACTTAGCCTGTATAATTTCTCTTCCCTCCCATACATATGGCAACCCTGGCAAATGTATTAGAAATCAATGATATCAAACAGCATTAGTTGAACGTAAATGCAAGCGAGCATTTGTCGCGAATACATACAATTGTTCGTGTATATATATATATACACCATATGTGTGCATATGCTTTGCCAAGTACATAAACAACCCTTTTGTTTTGTGTTTGTGTTCATCGTTCGGATTTTCTTTCCTTGACGAGACTACAATATTGTTGTAAAGACCACATAACAACCGACAATTTGACATTTAATTTCGTTACAATCGAATCGAATTCTCAATAAATCCCCCGCCTCCACGCACCACTCGCACATTCACCTCCTTGTGGCCCCAGCGTGTGTGGCGGCGACGGCGGGACATATTAATGTGGGCATATGTGGTGGTTCTTTTGTAGTGGTCTTACAGTTTATGTGCGCGTCCGTCCACCCGCCCATTGGTGCTCGAGAACGTGTGATGTGATGGCTGTAAGTCGTTGTATTACAGAACAAAAAAAACACTTCCTTTAATTTAAAAGCCATAAAAATAAAGTAAAAGTTAAATAAAGCGTATAAAGACGAAAAAAACTAAAAAAGAGAATAAATAAAAAATCGAAAACGACAACAGGAATAAATAGTACAACAAAATTGCTTAATTCCATTAGTAAAGCATTAGTACATTCTTTGGTTGCTTTTCGCTATCCAGTTTCAAGCGTTCCGTATACAATATCTTGATGACGACGACGATGATGATGACGGTGATGATCCACAATAATACACATAAACTGCTTAAGCGTAGATTTCAGAGGAACACATTTATACATGTACTATTCTATACATCCGTCGCGCAACATGATTTCCTCGTTTTTATAACGCAGAGTTAGTTTTGTTTTTTTTTGGTGATGGTTTCCCCCACAAAATCATTATCAAACGCCACCATCGGCTGCACCGCCAGCTAGCTTAGCTCCTCCAGCATCACCACGCCATCAACATTGTCATCAGTTCAGAAAAGCGAACAAAAACGTAGCGACAAAAACAAACAGTGTCATCAAACTTCAATGTTACTGAACATCGGTGCATTTGTTTTGTTGCATTGGCGTCAATGTTGGATATGATGATGACGACGACCAGAGAGAAAAACGCATAAAAATGCACGTTAGTTTTTATGGATTCGTATAGTGTGCACGTGTGTGCGCGTTTTGTTTTAATAAAAAGAGCAAATGATTATTTGCTGTCGTTTTGTTTTAATGAAAATCTAACATTAACACCAGCACATTTTAGGCGTTGTCGAGATTTGTTTTTATACTTGGCTTCCTTCAAATAGTTTTTATGTTGTTTTTTTTTTTTTTGTACAAAAATTTGCATTTTCGAATTTTATTTTAATGATTTGAAATGTATTTCTTTCAATTAAAAATAGCTAAATTATTTTCAGCAACAAAATAAATGTTGCCAGTAGAAATATCACTAACATCGCAAAGGCAGGCTTGAATATAAAACGCCAATAACAAATTAAGAAAGTCGAAAAATGAGTCAGGCCGAACTGACTAGCTGATATCCTTAACCAGTATCTACCCTATTACAATGTATCAAAATATATATGATATACGAGTTCTATCCATTGTAGAAATTGAGAGTCACCGTTATATATGGAGTATTCCTATTTCCTTCAAATTCAATAGAGTCTGTTCTTGGATACAAAATATTAGCTTAGCAAAATTGCATTGAAATCGAAGAACAATCACTAACACCACATTGAACACAAAGAGGGATAGATAGAGGGATTTCGAAAAATCCTAAGAAATCAATTCTGAGTGTTACGAGCTAACGTGAAAACCTTTACAACAGTGGAAGAGCCTGAATAAGGGTGGGCCACTTATAATTTTAAATTAGAATCGGCTATAAAGAAGTACTGATAGTTTTATTTTCAAATTTCTGGTTTTATTGGAAATATTGAACTTTGTCATTGAATAATGGAAGACATACATATAACTACCACGACTGGCTCTGCAGTACATCATCCGATGAGCCCAATTTTTCATTACATGGACCAATGATGTCGCCAGCCTAAGATCCACACTAAACAATGACTAGTTGTGGATGCATTGGCTTCTCAATAGTCACGTGTGGCTTCTCTGAACCTCATATGCGACAATTTTGTTTATTGACATAGCAACCGAGATGAAAATGAGCTTCATCTGAAAACACGAAAATTGACCACGTAAATATCTTACAGTTTGCGTAAAGACTCACTACTTTGGAAGTAAGTGTTTAATATTTCCCAATTTTGTTGAGCGTATAGCGTCCCATTTTGCAAATGCCAAACATAAACCTGAAAATATAAATAAAAATGAACGTTAATCTACCTTTCAAAGTCAAAGTAATCGGCAGTTCAAATTTAAAATGTTAAATGGCCCAACCTGTACATTTGTATTGTCATTTTGGAAATATAGTTCCGATATCAACCTATTATAAAGAGTGATTTTTTTGAGGTTAGGATTTTCATGCATTAGTATTTGACAGATCACGTGGGATTTCAGACATGGTGTCAAAGAGAAAGATGCTCAGTATGCTTTGACATTTCATCATGAATCGTCTTACAAACGAACAACGCTTGCAAATTATTGAATTTTATTATCAAAATGCGTGCTCTGTTAAGAAAGTTCATTGCGCGCTTCCATTTTATGGTCAGTTTAATCGACCCACTGAAGCGGCTATTCGGGCTATTGTGACTAAATTTCGCACCAAATTTACATTGTTGGACATTAAACCACCAACACGCTTACGTAGAGTGCGAACTGAAGAAAATATCGCAGCTGTATCGGCCAGTGTTAATGATGACCACCAATTTTCGATTCGTCGCCGTTCCAATTGGGTCTCTGTTACTCAAAAACGTGGAAATGCCAAAATTGGACTAAGCGGATGGACCACCTAAGACGCAGCCGCGGTCAACATTTAAATGAAATTATCTTCAAAAAGTAAATGTCATGGACCAATCTAACGTTTCAAATAAAGAACCGATGAGATTTTGCAAATTTTATGCGTTTTTTTTAAAAAAAAGTTATCAAGCTCTTAAAAAGGGTGATTTTTTAAGAGCTTGATGTCTAATATTAGGTAGTAGTATACAAGTATAAGTATGAAGCATTCGCATAGAAACATTGGCTTAGGAAGAGCAAAAAATGTGATTTAAAAAAATAGTTTTTGCTGACGGGAAAATATCCATAAAAAATACAAAAAAATACTTAATTTTATTTTTTAATAGCTAACATTATAAGGAATAAAGCAGAGTCTACATGTAAAAGATCTGTGGATAAAAGTAGAAAAAATGGCTGTCTTTGTAGACAATATATATTTTTTATATCAAGATTTTTTAAATCTTTGATTCAAAAGCGCTAAATCTCGCGTTAAAATTTTTTACAATAGCTAACGATGAAAACAAAGACTATTTGAAGGAAATCTATAGATAAATATAGAAGTTATGAATCGTTTTGTAGAAGTAAGGGATTTTCCAACAACGTTAGGACTATAAATACTTCTACAATAAGAGCCATAACTTCTACATTTATTCATAGATTTCCATCAAATAGGCTTTGTTTTCTTCACTATGATACAAGCTATTGAAAATTTCTTATTTATTCTATTATCTGATTTGTAAAGGATGATTTGACGTCATTTAACCACAAATTTAGAAAATCATATTTTTTTTAATTCTTTTGTCTCTACAAACAGTTTCATAACTCTACACTTATCCATAGATCTTTTCAAAACATCGTTTTCGTCTTTGAAATACTAGTTATTAAAAAATAAAACAATATATTTTTTTCTGATTTGTTTTCTATTTTTGATGTTTTTTTTCGTGGCACTGTATTTTTTCGAAAACAATTTCAAAATTTGGACACTGTTTCCAAGTTAAACTGTAATTCACAAAATTTGTAGCCATCATAAGTAGCTTTAATTGAACATATAAGCTTGTGTTTTCAGTCCTATATTTCCAAAATGAAAGTTGAAATATTACACTGAGCGACAGTACTTTTTGAAGCTGAACAAGACTCGAGAAACTAGACGTCATATACGTGAGAACTGTGTCTTTTCTCCTTTTACAGGACTTTTAATTTATAAAGGATAGAGATATTTCAATAATTTATTTTCGTAATTTTCCGAGTTACACAGGCGATAGGAGTGTCAAATGAAAGAGAGGGATATAATATATTCTATAAGTATAAGTTGAGCAATAACAATCATTTCAAATTTCCACCTTAAAATAGAAATAAATAAACTTTAACTTTTTAAGGTGGAAAACTTGAAACTTGTTAATGCTGAACTAATAAAATAAATAATAATTTGTATGGCTTGCAAAAGCCTTGTTCAGGTCCAATGAAAAAAATCTAAAATTGTCGCACGGTGTTATAGCGTAGATTGGAATTTTAGTTAAAAATAAAACTAACTGCCTGGCCCACGATGTCGAACGTTAACGTCCGCATGCCTTTCATGCGACAAACAGCAGATTTGGGACCCACTAACAGGCACTAGAACGACAAAGCGAACGCAAATCTATGCGAACGAAAACGTAAGCATTTCAGTACAAAATCGGGGAAACTAACTATTTTTTCTATTTTTTCATAAATAAATAAAAACACAAAATAAATTTAATGTATATTTTTGTTGCCATCCTCTCTACTTCATCTCCTTCTTCCTGTGAGTACCGGAGAACACATCACTCATTTATACATTCCGTGCACTGGGTCTTTCAACCACGTTCCTTGTATTCATAAAGGGGTATTTTCATGTAAAATAAGTATTTCAATGTAAAATAAGAATACACTTATTGGTTTTTGGTCATCTCATGAATGTTAGAGAAGACCAGTAGCTACCCACGGGGATCTCGAAATTAACATTCCTCCAAAAAATGTGCGAGTTGGAAAAATTTATATTTTTCGACAACACACAAAAACAACTCCAAATATTGATTGTTTACATAATTTTTTTTTTTTTTTTAATTTTGTTTTCAGTTATTTCAGCTGAGAAAAAGTTGTGTCAACTTTTTTATTATAAGTTAGAATTTGGATATTTAACGTTGTTTTCTTGGCATATTTGCGATTATTTGAGGATTTTTTGATCTGGCAACATTTTCATTCACTCACAACACGTAAGGCTATGCGAACGAAAAGTCAGAAGATAGTGGGTCGCTTTTTGATGCGAAAGTGAGTGACTGACTTTCGTTCGCATAGATTTTCTTTCGACATTGTGGGTCTGGCAGTAAAATATAAATAAAAAATGTTTGTGTTGATTTAATTAAACTGTATGTCACAATGCACACAACAATTTTTTAGGTCTTGAACATTTTTATTTTTTGTAGTAAAACATTAAAAACAATTTTTGGACATTTGAACAACAATAGTTATTTGATTTTGAATTGGGACCATCAGCATCATGATCAAATATTACTAGTCATCTTTAACATCAAAATTCTTTACAATAGTATTCTTGACAAATACGAACAAGAGTTCAGTTTGTTTCAGCCCATCACCACCTCGAAACTGTTTTCAGCATGATGAGGCTTAAAAAACATTTGTTATCTTTCATTGGCAAGAAGCACCTAATCCCAGTGTGCCTTTGTGTGGTGCATTGAAAACCAACAAAAATCAGATATTTACACTATGTGATTTGCCAGTATTCAAGATTACCAAATTCCAATGTGCATTGTCCTATTTGATGTAAAATTTAATTTCAATTGTAATTATTCAAAATTGTTTCAACCATGCCGACCACACTCTCGCTCACGCTCACTCAAACGCATTGTTTTAGATAGGCTTTAATTAAAATCAAAAAAGAGAAATATTTCGCCTATGTTTAGTGCACGCAAATTAATTGTGCAACCGATATTTTATAGATTTCGATTCGTGTTGGTGTTATTGGATTTATCTCGACAATAACAGCAAAATAATGTGTTTTGCCACACAAATGGCAACCAAACCAAAAAAAGCACCAGAACAACACACAAAATGAAAATTACCCATACCCTAAAGATACGAGAGAGCAAAATATTAAACATGCCACATATTTCTATTGCACAAATGCCAATTTGTTCGTAGACAAAGCGCCAAAAAAGCCTTTTAAGTGGTGGGCACTGGCGCACTACTGACTCGTTCGTGAACTGTGAAGTGAAGTGGTGGCACATGCAGCAGCAGCGGCAGCACTAGCACTTTGTTGCCATCAGGCATCGAGCAACGGCAGCAGCAGCCGCTCGAAATGACTGGAACGTTTAATTGATTTATGCTTTCGCAAATAGCTATTAGTGTTGCGCTCTATACATGGGACTGCATCACAGCCACAACAACGGCATGCAACAAACTGTGGCACAAAAAACATGATTGCTGCATGTATGTACATATGAATGTTACAAACGCAACATCTTTCAGATCCATACATACCAGCACATCCCCGGACATTTCATATTCCAGCCAACAGAAATGTTTAATAAAGGCCAACGAAATTCGTTATGTTTCACTCGTGTTTTAAGTGAAAAATTTAATTTTCTTTCACTCAAAAAAAAAGAAACTGCGAAAAAACTGAAAGAATAACGCACAAAAAATGATGCCGGAAAAGCCTCATAAAAGTTCAATTGATTTTCAATTAAGCAGTCTGTCATCAACAGATGATGAGAATGATGATTTTGTTGTGAACTCTGAAGCAGGCCCAAACCAAAAAAAAAACAATGTCGAGAGAGATAAATTGTTAATTCCGCACATTCAGCACAGGATAACAGTGGGAAAATATGAAAAGAAAACAAAAAATACATACATACATATATAATTATAAATTATTACACAGTGAAACAAAATGAAATAACAAGGTTCTGACAAAGGATTCTGATAGAGGGTGTAAATAAGTTTACGCCTTCAGACATTTTTTGAGGAGGGGGTCAATATTTCCTTTTTCGCACATTCTTACGATGAACCGGAAACCTTGTGATCCTTACATTTAAAGTATAGGATGAGTTCAGAAATATTACTTAGAACACTACGAGAAACATTTTAACCCTCTAGCTCCTCAATATAGGGGTCTTTTTGGTCCCTTTTGAGCAAAAGGTTAAAAAACACCCTCAAAACAGGTGTTTAACGGGTCAAAATGTTCTACAAAAATATATGCCATAAAATTCTACTATAAGTCTCTGAATACACCAAAACTCTGAAATAAATCAATTTTAGGGTTAATTTCGTACTTTTTCTGAATTGGTGCTAAACTGCCCACAAAACTAAAGTGTAGGGTGGTGGTGTAAATGGAAAAAATATTCTACGTCAAATTTCACTATAAGTCACCGAACAAAAGAATGCTATATATATAAATAAAATATCAGTACCATTTTAGGTATTTAAACAAGAAATTATTTATTACATTTTTCTTTTAGCTCTTGGTAATTCTAGACCGTTATCAAACAATGTCCAGCCATTTGCATAGTATCCCTTTTAAAGTTAAAGGTTGCACCAAGAGTTCATCTGGTAAAGGTCCTGTGGGCTACTAAACAGCCCACTATGTTGATGTGCTATAGCTTCATATTCCTATCATTACCTTAATACTAAAAAGGCAAAACTCTTTTTTTTTGGAATTTCATTTTTAAAACATTTCGTTGCATTCCAACATTTTCTATGTGAATGTGCATAAAACGCGATTTCATAAAAAATCTCAGTTATGTCCTTTTAAAATTATGCTAACAATATGTAATCATAAGCAACATCATACTCATACCAAACAAATATTTACTAGTTTATTACAAAATATCCTTTTTGTCGTTGCATCGCTCTCTGGCTGACTGTCAGTAAAAGCAGCATTTCATATGTATTTACATGAGAGCTGTGAAATGTGTCGTGTTTTTTTCCCTTTCATTTCGATGGAGGTTGTAAAAAACGTCTCGGAAAAAATCTTATTTGTATGCAAAATATTTATGTACGTATGTTTTTCCCTCGTCATGTCAAAGCCAATTTTAACAATATGCAAAGTAACAAAAACTGTGAAAAAATATAAAAAATGCAGAAACATTTTGATATCGATCGAGTTTTTCTTGCGAACCCCCAAAAATATAATATGTGTCATCATGCATATGCCAGATGGGGTGGGTCATAGCTGTATTATGTTGAGAGATATAGAAATTTCCTTAGGCTGATTGACATTCCCCAAAACAAAACATAAAGGCTTGCAATCATAATGGGGGCGAGATTTTATTTACAAAGTTTTGAAATATGTATATGAATATCAGAAAATACGTTCTCTTCATGAGAGCAGGTTTTCTTTCAGAAGACCAAAAGTCATGTCATACAAGCTGCGGCAAAAATCATACAGGAATAGAGCTAGGATCTTGAAATTTCACACACATACAAGCTGCGGCAAAAATTAGAAGGAATAGAGCTAGGATCTTGAAAATTCACACACCTTGCTCATGTTGTCAAATTAGTTCAAAAACGTCCACAGGAAATTTAAAAATTTTTAACGATTTTTTAAATTTCTTATAAAAACCATTGTTTCTTTTAATCGATGGCAAGCAACTATTATAATTTAATTTCGTTCTTTCTTAAGCTTAAGGGGATGGCAGCCTACTGTTTTTTGTTAATTAATAAATCATTCCAAAGATCCTCCTAAATCATTCCTGTAAACTTATCGACTAATTCGAGCATGTGTATTTTGCAAAGCATACTTTTAGGGTTAAAATAAATTTAATGTTTAATATTATGTTTTTGGTCTTAAGGTATAAATTAATACACACATTTGAATTCCAGAAAAAATATTGCCCCTGAAGGTATGCTGTCTAAAAATTGTTAAAGTGTTGCTGTTGCTGTAGCAAACATGAATAATTTCGGTTTGGATTTTGCATTTTTATTTACATTACTTTTGCAGTTAAACAGATGGATGATTTTCTTTCTAAAATTAATAAATAAAACATCATTTCATCGGAATTTGTAAATGCGGAGGCATCGGCCGAACATTTTTTTATACTATGACCAGGCTTCTAGAAGATGAATTCGTCTGTGAAGAAAAAATCTTTGAAATTTAAATCGCCAAGAGCGTCATCTCTACACGAGAATAGACCATTAGACGTTAGGGTCGAATATCAAAAACATATACATTACCTTAGATATTCAAATTTTGCGATTCTTTTGTCTCACCGTCTCTGCAATATTTTAACTGGCAATTGTTCATAAATCAAATTTGTCTCCGAAAGTTTTCAGTGCCTAATATTTTCATAGGCGTTGACGTATACGTTTTTGAACAATTATGAAGATTGTTTTATTTCTTTGTACCAAATATACAGATACAGTTTCAGTTTTAACCCAAAAATTTTACTCTGCCATTCAAAAGAAAAATCTCAAGCTGTAAGCAAGTTTTCCCCAAAAAAGGAAACAAATCCATATTTCGATATTATTTATGCATGTTGTTTTTCCGGATCCCTTATCAGGGAACACAATTACCCATTCCTCTCGTGTGGCATTTCAATGAATACCACAGTACATACGTCCCCCCAATACCAATACTTTTGAAGTGGGTCGTGGGTATGGGTAGGGGCATAAAAACAAAAATGTAATAGCTCACATGTATTTTCCGGTGAAACTTATGTTAAGACATTAGTTGACAGCTTACGAGCACACACATACACGCACGTATGTAAAAGAAAACAAAAATATCCTGCTCCTGAAAGAAGGATGGCAGAAAATCCATTTTTTGGTATTTCGGTTCCAACAAAACAAAAACAAAGGCAAAAAAACGAACATTTTTGTCAACATGCAAATATTTACGAGCACTTTCATGACATTTCCCTCCATGCCATATGTGAAATATTTCCCTCATTTCGGGTGAAATGTAAATGCAAGCACAGATGAACTTACGTAGCTAAAGACAGTGTCGGGTCAAGAAATTGGGAAATGTTTTTGAAGTCATATAAACACAGGGGTTTCTTGGAAGTAGAATAATTATTTTGGCCAATGGAACGATTTACGTTTGCCGCAAATAAATTAAGACAATATCACATTTAAGTTAAGACACCAATTAATTTCGAGAGCAGTCGTGAAAGAAAAAAATGTGAAAAAGAAATATTTTTTAAATGTGAAAATTACAAAATGGAAAAAATAAATTGTCCTTGATTTTATAAATTTCAGATTATTTTTTCTAATTATAATTAATTATTATTTTCTAAGAATTTTCCATATAACTGATGTACAAAAAACAATTTTTAATAAAATTGCTATTATAGATAGGCAAGAACGATACATAAGGCCTAAAAGTATACTATAATAAATGTAAAAATGTAATTTTTAAATATTTTTAACAACGAAACTATGTTTGGTACAAACAAATTAATTCAACATCAAATTAAAGACAATAAACCAATACATTTCTAGTGCAATATTTTCCAGAAATTCTGAAAAGGAAATATACATTTTTTCAATTCTTTTAATATTAGAAATTGTAAAATGAAAAATATTATATCCTAATTTTGTTAATACCTTTTCCTCCCCATATTTGTCGTACACAAAAACAATTTTATGCATTAAAAGTGCTACATATGCCCATCAAACAAAAGCTTACCCCTAAATGTATACTATAATAAATGTTAAAATTTGAAGCAGTATCATGTTTTCTCAGGCATATTAAGGTTTTATCATTTCCGCTATAAAATCGGTTTTAATAGATATAAAGAGATTTATCCCTTTTCAATGATGAACTAAGACCCTCAGTATCTTATTTGAATTTTTTGAAATTGAAATTTTTAAATCACCAGCATCTTTCCCAATTTATTGTCCGGCCACTGTTTGTTTTTTCCCCAGTTGTTCTGCATGAATATCGTCGTCTTAAGAACAACAATTTCGTTATAATCTCTTAACATTTGTAAAGCCTACGTGTTTTCTCGTGTGCCTGCCTGCCTGTGCCGAACGCTTTCCCCCAGAATCCCTAAAGAATGAAAATGAAAATCGAAAACAAAAATGAAAACATGAGTTGTCATTAGTATTGGCAAGCAAATTTTCTATAAATTTATCATTATTGAAAGCTTTTTGTTGCCGATGCTGTCGATGCCGATGTTTTTGTTGTTGTTATTGTGTTCTTAAGCCTATTTCCGCATCATGCCACATATGGGTGGCATGCATACCATCACCATGTGCACAACCTCCAACCCGTCACCCATTGGCACAAGGAGTCAGTAGAGGAGATGACTTGTGGAACTGACTATAGCATGTTCGTTACTTATTCTGGGCTTGTAGCGTCAAAGAAAACTTTTTGCTTGCTGGCCAGGGTAGGTAGGTAGAGTGGTGGTAACATCGATAGGCTGTATGGATGGTTGGTTGGTTGGCTGTGCCTGGCTGGCTCAAATGTTGGAATTGACTATCACGTACAATTTTCATCAATATCGTGACGTTTTCAAAATACAAACGCAAAAATATATATATATGCGGAATGCTTTATTCGTGCCTCTTTTACTTTGCCGATACTTTCGGTGCTGTGGCACCGTATGGGGCGCGGAGCGTTCAATACGTTTGCCATTAGATGATGAAGAACATTGACAAAGGAGCATGGCATGGCGGCGAGTATTGGCAACTTGGTAATGTGGTGTGCTCCTGCTGTTACCATCAAAGTTGTCGGTTGTCGGTCGTCGTTGCCGTCTTGTGTCTTCTGTCTGCTGGAACATACGTATGTATAGATATTGTATGTTGCTGTATTTGTTTTGGCGTTTGTAATGGCAACAAACGTTTCGTCTTTTCTAATAACATCAGTCAAGTTTGTTTGTTGTTGTTGCTGCTGTTGCTGTCGTTGTTGTATGTATGTAGTTGCTGTAGCTATTTTGCTTTTAATGTTAAATTATTGTGATATGACTCTGCACAATATGGGCCAAGTTTAAATGGGTGTTGTTTCTTTTGCGTCTTCCTTTCTTCTCGGCTGCCAATACCATCTTTCATTCAAGGGTGACATTTGGAATTTGTGTGTGTTTGTTTGTTTTTTTGTGCTCAAAGTGCTCTCCTCTCGTGTTTTTTGGCAAATATTGAATTTTCATTGTCATTATTTTAAATAAAAATGTACATTCACCAAAGAAATGAGATCAAATTAATTCGATTTTGAATTTTTTTGAGTGGAACGAAAAATTGACAGCATAAACGAAACACATACGCTCCTACACTTTTTTGTAAATTTAGTAAATGTATGCATTAGAATGGACCTAAAGCATGAAATAAATAGTCAACCCTCTCGAAGACACATAAAAAATAAAATGTTATAAATACCAACAAAAATTAAAAAATATATTTTTCATTTAATTTTTAAAAATTTGGAGATTTTCAAATTTTTTGCTTTTGAATATTTTGAGTGGAACGATAAATGTATTGCATAAGAAGGCAATAATACACATACATTTTTATTAATTTAGTAGATGGATGCATAGGCTGGGCCCTATGTAAAAATTAAGAAGAATGATATTTTCCAATTCATATTTCAAAAACAATGGGGAATTTGGGATTTTTAATCCTGATGTGTTGTCTGAACACCAATTAAACTCAAAATTCAAATATAAAATTATTAAAAGTTTCAACTGCTTCCCTCTCACCACTCATCAACAGTTTGTTTAATGCCAGCAGTAGTCCATCAGACAGTTCAAAACATTTCAAGATTGTGTAACACTGATAGTTTTCTTTGATTTAGCAATTCGCAATCAGCGCATGTTAAACATTACATAATTGCCAGAAGAGACAAAGACATTTGATTTACACAAAATATGCCCTGGTGGGACATGCATGTGTTGTTAGATTAGTCCGACAGTAGTAGTCAGACCTTCAAAAACTTCCCCATCAGCAGCCTTCATCAAATCGCCTTCCTTGTATTCTAGTTGTTCATAAGATAGTAGTTTATACATAGTAACCAAGTCCCTGAGGAGCTATTGCTCTGTTGTTGCTGATGTTGCCATGAAAACATCTCCAAATCCTTTGGCTCGCTTCTTGCTGTTGTTGTTGTTGTTTGTGTTCTTTCATCTTCTGATTTGTTTGTGTCTCGTTTCTCTCCACTATTTCAACATTAATTACCGCCGAAGACATAAATAATCAACTCTTAACTAAACAAGCACTTAAAAGGTTTTATGCGATACACACAAAGAAGATGAAGAAGCAAAAGGCAAAAAATCGAAGACGAAACAAAAAAAAACACCGTCAATACGAAAGGAGCTTTACACGAAAGACGTCACTGCACGAAAGTCACGTAAAAGACGCTTAAATTACCACATTGACCGCATACATACATATATACACAACTATTATACAACGTAAAGGAAGAGAAGACGATGACTACAACCACTGAAATTTTCTTTGGGATACGAGTACAACCAAAAATAAGACACCAAACAACGTGTTTTTGCATCAACAACAACATCCCCGCAACAGAGAACGCAGAACGCTCGCATACACAAGCGGCACTATCTTCAAATTACTTGGTGTTTGTATAAGTCCAGAAGATTGGCCAAACATCGATAGGGATGTCAGTGTCATAACAAAAATGCAGGGATTTTTAATTATTGGTATTTATAAGGAAAAATCGCCCAAAAATATACAAAAATGGCCTAAAAAGCCATGAAAAGGGCAATATTTCATATGAAAAATCTCGGGGCTACGCAAAATCGCCCAAAAAATTTACCGAAAAACTACCCAAAACCCCATACAAAAACTAACATTTTTGGGCTATTTTTTATTTGAGTGATCTTAGTTAATTTTAATTTTTTAGTTCAAAGTAGAAAATCTTTAAGCCCGACCGCAGGCCTGCACGCAAAAAACAGCTGGCTTTATCTTATCTCAGAGAAGGAAATAATTAAGGGACAGCAACACAAAAAGCTTTGGGCATCCCTCAGATTTTGGTCGATTTTTCATATTAAAAATAAAAATTACCCAATTTTTGGGCAGTTTTCCATATGAAAAATGACCCAATGCCGATTTTTATTTTTTTGAGAATTTTGCATTTTTTGTGGCATAATTTAATTTTTAATTTTTATAGCCCATTTTTTGATTTAGGCATTTTTTCAAATTTTTTTGGCGATTTTTTATGTCGCCGATGTGGACATACTTACTAAAATTTTTGGGAGATTTTTCATATGAAAATATTAACATTTTTTGGCAATTTTTATTTGTATGATTTTGTATTTAATTTTGGACATAATTCCATTTTATGTTTTTTAGCTCCCTTGTTGATTTGGGCAATTTTTCATTTTTCTAGCCATTTTTCGATATCGGCAATGTTTAACTTTTTTGTGCTATCTTTTATGCCGCCGATATTAAAAATCACTAAAATTTTTGGACGATTTTTTATATGATAAAATTAACCAAATTTTTGGCGATTTTTAAATTTTTAATAGTATTTATTTTTGGACGATTTTTCATTATACGATTTTGAATGTCATACCACATATGAGATATATTCTTGGGTGATTTTTGGTCAATTACATATTTTTGGTCGATTTTTCCATTTCCTATTTAGGTGATTTGGTATTTATTTTTGGGCATATTTTAATTATACGTTTTTTAGCCCACATTCTGGGCGATTTTTCATTGTACGATTTTTAATGTCGTCGATGTGGGCATACCACATATGATATATTTTCTGGGGTGATTTTTTATATTAAAAATTACTAAAACTTTTGGGCGATTACCCATTTTTTGTCGGTTTTCCAATTTTTATTTAGGTGATTTTGAACTTCCCACATGTTTAGTTCTTGTCGTTCTAATTTCTATGTATAAACTTATCTCCAGTTGGACAAGTTATACAGACTTCAAGAATGGAATAAGTCCTTTCGACTTTCGTCCAGAAAAATATTAGCTATACATTAAAAAGGCAAACTTCAAATCATTTCCAAACTTGTTTGAATGAAGAAGATAAATTCTCTTTTTTCTGGTGCTTCAATTTTTGGCATTCCCATCTTACAGTTCCTTTTGCAATCCCGCCTCGATCGTCATTCCTCCATATGGACATGTAACAACACGAAAAATCAAAGCATAACGAGAGAGAGAGGGAGACTGAAAACTTTAAGAAGATAGCAGTTAAATGCATATCATTTTGCAACAGAAGTTTGAGAATTTCGTTAAAAGGGGGAAACAGAAACAAACAGCACAAAAGCCATCGCACACAGACACACGAGCTTACAGCCACACAAAATCCATATGACAAAGTCAAGGAACGTTAAATCTAGTAATAAGTCTATACAGTTTGCTCCCCATGCCATAGCATATCACCGGCCAGCAACCAAAACCCAAGAAGGCAGAGTAATCATGCTGCAGACAGCATTTTTGCGTGCGTCTTGTGCTGCGACTGCAGATCGGATGGTCGTTGGACGGTCCTGGCAATGCAGTCAAGCAGGAAAGCATAAATCTGGCTAAGCACAAACTAAAGCAAACTGTAAGTGTTGTCGTGTTTGTGTTTGTATCGGTTTTGAGCGGACGGACAGACAGACCGGACTCCTGTGTGTGTGGTGTGTTTCGTAAGGAAAACAAGTTTTTGTGATTTTTATTTTTGTGTGTTTTTTCTGGTGCTGTTGCTAAAAAACACCAGAATCTAAAAAAAAACAACACGCCAAGAATTTGCTTTAGTATGTATGAAGGTATTATGTGCTGTGCATACACAAAAGCCAATGGCCAAAACATACTCGTCGTACTACAGTTTTGTTTTTGGCCATTTGAAAAGCAAACAGACAACTTTTAAGTCCGGTCATCCATTCCTGTGCACTTTGCTGAAATCTATATATTTTTCCGAAAAAGTTAAGTTTTTCATTTATTTGATATTTGCGCTGTGTTTTTTGTTGTTATTGTATTCTTCATGGAGTTCCGATGTTTTGGTTATCTTTTGCATGACACAATGGGCCGGGGAGGGCTAATATGGATGAAAAGTAAGCTTGGAGCTGAATACAACAGAAAATGTGCTAGATCTCATCTTAGCCATAATAGAAGGGACGAATCAAGAGTGATCGCATTTTAACCTCTAGCTTCTCAATATAGGGTTTTTTTGGTCCCTTTTTGTGAAAGGATATAAAACACCCCCGGATCAGAATGTTCTACAAAAATATTTGTCACAAAATTCTATTATAAGTCTCGGAATACACCAAAACTCACAACTTAACTTATATGGCAGAAATAAGTCAAAACTTCATTCATTCGTTTTAGGATCAATTTCTTTCTTTTTCCAAATTTATCCTAAACTGTCCCACAAAACTGGATTTTAGAGGGGTAGTGTGAATGGAAAAAATATTCTACGTTAAATTTCAGTACATATATATAAATAAAATATCAGTACCAATTTAGGTATTTAAACAAGAAATTAGTTATCAATTTTTTTGTTCCACAGTGTTTTTGTGTAAGGTGTTCCCTTGGTCCTACCGGGATATTTGTTCAACTTTTGTTAACCTTGAATGATTTTGTATAAACCTACTCACCTCTCTTGCTCCACTGTGCCTGGAACTAAGGTCTTCTGTTCCGACGACCATCATCCTCATCATCGTCGTCGTCATCCTTGTCATTATGGTCATGAATGGTTATGCTAGCAGCCGAGTCACCACAGTTCCCTGTCTGTGCGTTTGCTCCGTTTGTCCGTCTTGCTTGTTTCTTTTTCGTTTGTTTGTCATAGAAGTTTCTTTTAAGTTTTGGTTTTGGTTTACGTTTTTCGTTCTGTGTTTTTTCTTCTTCGTTTTTTTTGGATGGAAAAAGTTAAAATGTCACAACCATTCAATACGTGTTTCGGCAGCATCACCACCAACCAACTAACCGACCAGGCCAACCAGCCTTCTTTGGATCCTTTTCTGCGGGCATTTTTCATTTTTCTTCAAACTAGAATTTTCTTTTCTTGTTTTGAGGTTTTGTCAAAGTTTTTGCCACAAAAAGCCAAGATAAGATTTTATGCTTTTCCATTTAGTTCGCATTTCGCATTTTCCATTTTCGTTTCTGTGTGTTTCTGTGGTTTGTCATTTCTGTTAAGGGGTCACTTTTATTGAACCAGAATGCCATCGTAGGAATGGCATCATTGGCTCTGTGATGAGTTATTGGAAGATAATGGTTTATGGTTGGATTTCTTTTGTACTTTGTCTCTTTTGGGGGGATGATCCTTTTCATAAACCTCAATTGGTTATAATGCTGTTGTTGTTCTTACTTTATTTGAGTAAGGTTATTGGAACAAACACTCACACACAGAAGCAGTGGTCAGTAATTGTTAATTATTTATATGTGGTTTGTTGGCTTTAAAATTGAAATGGATTTGTGTAAACTTCTAAGATATTTATAAGGATGGCAGGCAGGCTGGCTGGCAGGAGTTAATGGTATGATTTGGGTTGCCATAGATATTTGGAGCAATTACTTTGTTAAATATACCTTTATCCTGATCTTTGATCAGTAGAAGATACTAAAACACAGAGAAATACATATATAAATAATTTAATTACAAAATTGTGTTTAAAAATTAGTGAAATTTCCCAAACTCCTCCTAACTCGTGGCTTTGTGCACTTATAAGACTGTAACTCAGTTGATTGTAAGTTTCCCACCGGATTTAAAAGAAACAATGATAGACCTTTCGGGCGATAAATACAGAAATCTGTCCTGTAAACATTTTTTCCATTTTGTTCGCCATTTTTCAATTTGACAATGTTTTTACACATTATTTTGTAAGATAACTTAAATTTGTAAGTTTATTTTAACGAGACAATTAATAAGGAATAAACCACCTCTTTAACAAATCTGCCCGTAATTGACTGAATTATCACAATTTTCAATAAAATTAAATTTAAGAATCTCTCAAAATGTTAAGAATTTCAGGTCCAATAAAAATACCAAAAAAAAAAAAAATACTGAATATTCAGATTTTCATTTTTCCCCAAAAATAGCCAAATTTCCATTTCCCATTTGTTTGTCATTTTTCAATTTGACAATATTTTTACAAATTATTTTGTAAGATAATTTAATATTTGTAAGTTTATTTTAACACAGATAATTAATAAGGAGTAAAACATCACTTAGCAAATCGGTTCATTATTGGTTGAGTTATTGGAGGTTTTCAATAAAATTAAATTTGATCATTTTTAAAAAATTTACGAATTCGTGGTCCAAAAATACCTAAAATACATCAAAAAAAATATCCTAAAATGACGAAAGAATTATTAGATTTTCAGATTTTACTTTTTCCCAAAAAAGCCGAATTCCCAAAATGGGGAAAATGTGTTCCACAATTTGGATTTTCACTAAAATGTTCCCCACGACTTTATTTGCCGTTTTTATCTGTTTTGATTAATTTTAGCTATTCCCAAAGTGGGAAAAATGTGTTCCACAATTTGGGATTTTTACTAAAATGTTACCCACAACTTTATTTGCCTTTTTTATCTGTTTTGATTAATTTTAGCTATTCCCAAAGTGGGAAAAATGTGTTCCACAATTTGGGATTTTTACTAAAATGTTCCCCACGACTTTATTTGCGGTTTTTATCTGTCTTGATAAATTTTAGCTATTTTTAGTGGACATCAAATTCATACAATTTCAAGAAAATATTAGATTTTTGAGTCATCGATACCAAATTAATAAATCAAATTCGCTTTGGTTACAATTCAGTTGGAGGTGGAACTTCATGTTTCACCCTCTACAATTTCACTTGGCCTTACATCATATCATATCGTATGGTTTATTTGAAAATTCGTATTTTTAAACGTGTCCCTCAATTCGCTCACTCTCTCTCCCTCAATCTCTCATTAGAATTCAGTCATTGATTTCATATGCGATACATGAACACATGAACACAAAGACCAGGATATAAACCATTTCACCATGACACCCGGAACGGATATAGATCCTGCTCGTTTGTCTCAGCTAATGTTCAGCACTTGGACATAAAGACAAGCGGACAGACGGACAAACAAACACGTAGACAATCATAACAGCCACCACAAACGACGACGACGACAACAACGAACGAGACACTGAGACACAGACAGTAGCTGGGGCTGGGGCCGGGTTCAGTTATCAATTCTTGTCACATTTTAACGCTCCAACGCACATACAGATAACAATAAAACTGTCAATTTAACAAATAAATGTTGTCATTATTGGTGTTTATAAACTCTTTTAAATATTGACCTTTTTCCGCTCGCCCATTGCCTGTTGGTTGGTTGCTTGCTTGCTGGTATTATCATTGTATCAAAGACACATTTATAAACATATTTTATGCTTTCAAAGATTTCCGCACAATTTGGTAACTGGTAACCGAAACGCAAACAAATTGCAAATAAATAACAAGAAATATTTATACTATTATTATGGTCTCAATGGTCATTAACCCATTGAGAGCTGGGCACCTTTCGCTCACCACACCCCCCTCCCACTGTTATAAATGCCCTGAAAACATATGGAAAATTTAAGCTCGAGAGAGTATTCTCGACATGTTTTTTTTCTCAACATTTGAATTTGAATGAGGCGTGGGTGTGTTTAAGGGTTAATGGAGAAGAAAACTATTTGTGTGTGTGTGAGAGAAACATTTTTAATAAAATGATGTGATGGGTCCCGCACCCACTCACGCTCACGCTCCCACAACGCAACACACACAGAAACAATGGCAATATATGTTAACGGTTTTTGAACTCATGCCAGGAACACGAAAAATATGACGGAGAACCCCTTCAAAATGTTTATGTGAGTGTATGTGGGGGATTCACTCATATCTCTGAGTGTGTCTGTATATTGGGAGAAAAGGGAAATAGGTTAAAGAACCCTTTATGCCGCACAGCACAGTGTTGTGAAATCAACAGTTTTCATTATTTTGAATATTGAAGACAAGTGTGAGGATCTATTTGTTGTTCAGGACTGAATATTGTAATAAAAATCTAATGCCAAAGTCCTAGTGCTTTTGGAGTACGACACAAAACGAAGATATATATTTAAATGTTTGTTCTTCTTACGAAGGGAATTTTGTATTTGGTAATGGAAAGCAGGAGAAACACACTCCACTATACACACACTTTGTCCGTATACCTATTTCGTATCCTGTGTGGGGGTAACTCATCAGAGAAACTTCTGTATAGAGCGTTTGTGTTGTCTATTGGCTGCATGTCTTAGATCAACTCTATTTTTAAGAAACTGTGCAGCTACTATCCGTTCATACACGCATTTCGTATCCTGTGTGGGGATAACTCCTCAGTGGAACTTCTGCTAGAGAACTTGCGTTACCAAGCTGGCTGTCTGTCTTAACACAAATCCTTTTTTGGAGGCACTGTGCAGCTCCTACACATCCCTATACGCATTTCATATCCTGTGGAACTTCTGTGTAGAGTGCTTGCCTTACCAAGTTGACTGTCCGTCTTAGCCCAACTCCCCGTTGGAGACACTGTGCAGCTCCTACACATTCAAGGATTTCGTTGGCAGCACAATTTCCTTCACATTTATAAAACATACATATACGATGCCATAAAGTTTGTATAGTAAAGCATAAATTATTGGCATATGTTATATTTTCTGCTGTTAACCCCCGCCTTTTTGTGCTCGATCTTTTCTTGTGTGTGAGTACGAGTATGTGTGTTGCATTTAAGCCTTTTGTTTGCCAGAATTTAGTAGTTTCCTTATTGTGAGTCTGCACGAGTACTCATCGCCGCCGCCTTCGCCGCCACCGTCTTCGTTTTTGTTGTTGAGAAAAGAATGAAAAGATGTTGAAAGTTTTCTTTTGTTTTTCCCACTCGCAGACTTTCGTTGTCTTGGCTGGGTCTTTGTTTCAGTGCAAGTATCTTAGCAACCCTTTTTCGTTTTAGCCTTTTTTTGCTCCGGCTTGTGTTCTTCTTCGGTCGGTCTATCAAGCGTAATTCCATTGAATATTTTTGTCTTTATTTCAAGATTAAATTGGGTTTCCTTTTTGTGAGTGTGTGCTGGCAAACAAGTGAAATTCATAATAACCATTTTGTAAAAAGATACTTCTCGTCCGTCGTATTCATTCATACACACATTTATTCGTATTCACCTTTTCATCATACTCCGTCTACTCTGCTGGCTGAGTTGTTGAAACACAAGAGGAAGTTACTGTTTATTAGCGTGTGTGTTTGTATTTTACGGCCAACAATGAAACTAAGGTTGTTTTGTGGGTAGTAGCAATAGTATATATTTGTTGGAAGGGGGGCGGGGGAGAAATGTGTGTGAGAATTTTGAAGATGTTTTAGCTGGCCGCTTGGAAAGGGTTAAGTTGGGTCAATAGTGACAAATCGATATTTGTGTTGTTTTCCAAATTTTGTTCACTTAATATTGAAATATTAAAAATTTGTAAGGTAAATGGTTGAGATGGCAGCGTAAAGTTATGGCATTTTAAACGTGGGAAAATTTCACAAACCAACATACCTTTGAAAAGGGGAGAAAACGTAAACGTTGCGGAACTTTATTAGCGAGTGAATTGTAGAGGGAGTGGAAGTGATTGGAAAAGGTTGGAAAGAAATGTCAAATTATGACAGGTCTTGCCTACTTTCAAGGTTTAACGTTAAACTTCCAAAAGGCGTAGTTTAGGCGTTTATTTTCAACACAAACAATTGCATACCTTTAGGGGTAAAGCAGAGACTATTGCATATAATATAATTTTTGACATGGGAAAGTTTCACACACACGCCTTCGGAATATTTAACATTTCCGAACTTTATTAGCGAGATAATTGTAAGAGGTGTGTTTGTGATTAAAAGAATATGGAAAACAGTTTTTTTAACAGAGAAATTATGACAAGTGTTGTCTATTTAGACGGTTTAGTTTACACGGTTTCAACACAAACAATTGCAAACTTTTCACATAATTTAACAGCAAATTTTATAATCTTTTCTGCAGGGGTTCTAATTAATCTATTGTCGAATCTTTCTTAAATTGTTCTGATACTCTATCTAAAAATTATCTTTTATTATAATAAACTAACAACCACTTTTCTTTTCTAATTTCAGGTAAGCATTTCAATTTGATATTAATTTTATTAATGTTAATGGTAAGTCGTATTCAATTTAATGGAAATTCTCTCTCTAGATGAGGTAAAGTAAAAACATTTGAAAAAGAAAAGCGGGAATATGATCTTCATGCCAGCGTAGACTCTATAAAGTTGAAACAAATGGCACAAACAATTTATGGATATTAACACCAAGCGACACGATTTCTCTCCTAAGAATAGAATCTGTAGACAACCCGGAACAGAACTACATACTCAGTTATTTATGTCGTGATTCAAATAGATAGATGTGTAAATAATATATTTTCTTACGTTTGCAAGTCACAGAATGGCGATATGAATATCAGATTAAAAAAATATTATTTGTTAAAAATACTTAAAATGAAATTTAAATTAAAAATACTAAAATTTCAAGTTTCCCCTTACTTTATTTAGTTTATTCATATTTTATTTTTAGGGGCAAAATTATTAAACTATAACAGATAGAAGCATGAAATTTAAAGTATTTTTAACAGATATTCTTCCATTTCATTTGATACCCATTATATGGCTCACAAAAGAACGAAAATAAATTATTAAAACATCTATATCCTTTGGCAATTGAATAAAAAAACTGAGTATACAGTTTTGTTCATGTCGATCTATAGTTTCCCTAATGAAGGAATAATCTTTCATTTGTGGCACAGTGTAATTTTATTTTGTATTTATATTTTTCATCCTTACTTCACCATTTCGACTAGTTTATAGACAAGAACAATTAGCCCTGCAATAGCTGTCTTTAGAGATAATTAACTATAACTAAAACTTCATGACATTGATTGATTCAAGTTAGGATTTTTTAAATTGAAAAAAATCTTTTTTTCTTTATTTAGGCTCGATTGTTTATTTTTCAAGATCTATTCGAAGTAATGAAAATGGTCTCAAATTAAACATTAAAATTGTTTATGGCCTTTGTCCTAGTTTTACTATCCTCTAGTTCGATATTTATTCACAAAGATATTATAAACCCTGTTCGTCCTTTTGCCGAAGCTATTTTTTTCTTCTTCTTTGAAATTGGATACATATATTTTTGTTATCAGCCAAGATTTCAAACTAATTCCGTTAAAATATCAGCACAGAACATGAAACCAGCAACACAATTTTATTTATATCATTTTGTCAGGTTTGTATTAATAAAGATATTTATAAAACCTGTTCGTCCTTTCCTCGAAGACAGTTTTTTGACACCCATTCCGTGGAAATGTCAGCAAATAAAATGACAATGCAATACTAATTATGTAGGCTATTGCGACGTTTTAAGAGAAGTGTAATTTTTAGTGACTACCACTTGAAATTCTCGAAAAGAATAATATCACGAAAACTGCTGTTAATTTCCTATATGGAAAATTGCATACTTTATGGCTTTGTTTGTATATTTTGTATATTGAACGATATATATATATATATATAGTATACTTTGAGGACTTGAAGTTATGACAGATAAAATAAACAAATAAAAAAAGATACTCTATAGAAGGCGGTAGTATAAAAAAATATGTTATATGTATGTATATTTACCAAATTTTCCTCGAAAACAGTATAACAAACATTTTTCTGGAATATTATTTCTTTGATCTCAGATGTAAATTCCTTGGATAACTGGCTCTTATTCCAAACCATATCTCGTATAGTATATTCCTTCTTCCCCTCCATCCATAATTTACCAAACAGCGAAACCTAATCTTGTTCATTGAGTACATTAAAAAATGTTTCCCGACAACTACACAACTCCAACCATTCCATATGTTAACAAGTTAACAAACAGCAAAGACAAAAACTCCCTCTATAGTGCCTAAAAGTTCCAGCAAAAACCATACAACACATTCCATCACTGAGACAGCATACATCACACAAATATAGGAATCCTTAAAACACAATTCAAAAATATAAAATTAATTTTAATTAGAACGAAACGAAGCAGCACCAAAAACAAGCGGCCGAATAAGTGCTATGAAACATGTGCAAAACTCAGCGGAAATAGCGCATTAAATGTTTGTAGTTGGTTGGTAGGTAGGTCGCGACGACGAAAAAGATTCACACAGTGAATTGAAACGGCCAAAGAACTGGAACACCCTGTCATATGGATGACCAGTCTCGGCAACTGGCACCAAGGGTCACTTGTAGCGGTGCAACGATGGCAACGATAAGGGTTAACTATAGCGATGGGCTTCTTTCTACACACACACACTCGCCTCATTCGACGAAGAAAACATTGGCCTGCCAAGAGATGTTTAAGACAACATGACAGTTGGAAATATACACCGGAAATTTTGTGTTAATTTCGTATTGGAATAGCAGAAGCAACAACAACATGCTGTGCTGTTCGGAAAAGACGCAGCAATTGCAGCAAATTTAAGGCCATCGTATTCTTGAGGCGAAGGAGGAGGTATCACATACTACAAATTCGAGGCGTAAAGGAAGTGCTGACATTAAATGTGCTGATGCACTTGATGTCAAGTAAAAGTGATACGATTGCATGGGAGTGACAACGTGCAAGTGGGACACTTCACATGTCTACGTGGAAATGAGAAATGGGCACAATTAACTTTAAGCTGACGCACGAACGAAATACCAAAAGACCTTAAAAATTCTTAAGGGTATTTCAATGTTAAGTAAAATTTAGTGATGTCAACAAGGACTTTGCGAATCTTGGGAATTTTTGCACGGTAACAAAACACTTTGACGATGTTTCGTGAAGACTTTACCTTTTTGGGGTATTGATTTCTAAGTGTTTTTGTCATCAAATGGTAATGCAGAGGGGGGGAGAACTTATTTTGGAATAATTGTTTACTTTCGGATATAAATTTTTTCTTGAAGCAGAAGTATACATTTGGTTATTCGGTATCTCAACAACAAGAGCATAGTTTTAGGAGCAAAATGTATTTGATCCTAATTCAGCTCAGAGCACCTAAATGTTGCTGAGTTTTTTTGTTTGCACGGAAAATCCCGGAATTTTTGTTTAAGTGCATAGTCACTTTTGTATTTAGAAGGGCAATATTTCTGATGTATTTTGAATTTCTGCACTCAAATATTCTAATTTGCGCCAAATGTATATTTAATATTTGTACTATTATTTTGGAACTGTAAGTCCGATAACACCCTCGTATATTTCTAATTAAAGGTATTTATGTTGGCTACAAATCTTGCAGTTATCACTTTCACATAGAAATATTGGTTTAGGAACAGTCTCCAAAAAATGGAGAAAAAATGTTTTTTTCCGAAAAAAAAATAATTTATTTGTTGGCACATAAAAAATAGAAAAAAAAAATCGGAAAATAATAATTTATATTATTCTTTAATAACTAACATTATCACGAAGGAAACACTGTCCATATGTTAAAGATCGATGAATAAATGTAGAAGTTATGGCCCTCTATGTAGACCGCAAAAAGTATTTAAAAAATCATGATTTTCTAAATTAATGATTAACTAGCGCGAAAATGCACTTTGTGAATTTGATAGCAAGATATCTAGTTTTATTTTGTTATAGCTGGGGTCTTTACGAAGAAACCAAAGTCTAGCTGAAGAAAGTCTATAGATAAATGGCTTTTCTTGTATATAACAAATGAGACTCAACTCACGTGGCAGTAAATTAAACCAAAATAAAATAGCTTTAGTGGAGCAAATTTTGTATTTTTCTCTTTATTTCCCTCTATTCATTTTAAATTAATCCCAAAGAGGTCTGATGATATGTTTTAATCTATTTAAAAAAATATATTTTTAAACTTGTTTGCCTGAAAGTATGCCTGTGTGGCATACTTTCAATCTGTTTTAAACAATTAAAAGCATGCACCAGAATATTTAAATCAGCATCCCTGGAAGTATGCAACACTATTTATAGACACATGACAAATGTGAGGATTCAGTTGATGTGGAAGTAAATTAAATAAATATAAAAATTTAATAAAGTTTCAACTATTTTTTTAATGATAAATATCATTTTCCCTTAAAATTGTGAATTGCGATTTTGTATCTTTAAACAAATCTTATATAGCGAGCTAATGAATTTTAATTTATTTGAAACGATTAAAACTATGCATCAGTATCGTTAAACCTCTTCCCCTAAAAGTATGCCATTGCATTTCCAACATTTAACTCTGTATACCTTTTAAGCCACCCTGACATTCACACCGGTGGAAAATTAAATAACTTAAATTCACTTAAAATGTTTTTCCATTTTTTTCATTTTACTATTTCAATTCCCTTCGCACCTCCTCTCCACATCCCAGGAGGAAAAATGTTAGAAAATAAAGAAATTCTTTCAATGCAAAAAAGATGCAGCAACAACGAAATAACAAGACATTGATAACTTGCGAAAACAAGAATAAGCTACAGCACAGCACAAAAAAAACTAAACAATGAAAACAAGTGAATGACAGTTGTAAAACTGCTGCATAAAATTAAATAGTCAGCAAAAGAAACAAGAAATCATTGGGGAACTGGAAGTGGAAATGTAGCAAACAACTGCAACTACAACAAAAGCAAAACAAAAACACGCAAAATAGAAAACACCGAAAAAAAGTAGCAACAATAAAAGTATCAATACAAGAAGTTGTTGTTGCTGCCGTAAAACTAGTAAGTAGCCGCTGCTTTCTGAATGCTGCTGCCGGTGCTGCTGCAGCTATAGCAACGTGCCAATGGCAACAACATCAGCAGCGACATCAGAATTGCTACTGCAATTGTACCACCACCATCCACATAGTTTTATATAAAATAAAAGCAAATATATTGGCAGTACCACTGGCGAAACAGACAGCAAAGACAGCATTGGCATGATAACGCGTAAACAACATTTCGTTGAATAAGTTGTTTTTTTTGTTTCGTGTGCTGCAAACGGTGTAAAAGCACCGATGCTTTGGTGCGGCAGCATCTGATGATGATTATCTTTTACACCATCATCTCCTCCGGCAGCGGCAGTAATAACAAGCAGCAACATGCTGTTTTATAGCAAGTATCGCTGGTGTAGTGGTAGTAGTAGTGCCACAGAATGGGTACAGGGAGTAAAGGGATTTATAAGTGGAAATCATTTTTATGATGTAGTTGGTGTTTTTCTGCTGGATCTATATATATATATTTTTTTTTTGTGCTACCAACCAAGCTTTCATCTGGCGTTGCATTGAAGTGCCGGCAAATGAATGAATGAAAAACAACATCGCTGGGAATGTATAAAATTTTATCGCAAGAATTTTGACAGCGTTCGCAGTTGAGACATTTGAGGTGTAACACATGGATAATAAAGAAAATTGCATACTTTAGGGCATTGTTTTGAAAGGAAAGTATGTGTTCGGGGGGTGGATTATTAATTATGAAGCGTTTCCTGGTAACTTTTTAGAATAGTAAAATTTAAAATTTCAATTTATTTTTCGTTGAAATAGACGTGTAATTTGCAAAAAGAACTACATCACAGAGGCTGTGAAAAAGGAAGATTGAAATATGGAAAATTGCATACTTTAGGACAATGTTGAAATGATGGATATGCCAGCCAATAAATTAGATATACTATATATATTTAAAATAGAATCGGCTATAAAAAAGAACAGATATTTTTTTTTAAATTTCTGGTTGTTTGATTTCTTTGTCATTTGATAATATACAATATTATTCATATGACTACCATGACTGGCTCGGCAGTACCTCATCAGATGAACCAAATTTTTCATTACAGCCCAAAATCCACACCAAACAATGACACATTGTGGATGTATTGGTTTCTCAATAGTCACGTGTGGGTTCTCTGAACCCCTTATGCGGCAATTTTGCTTATGAAGGCCGGTCTCTTCTCAAATGAATGTTATTGTACCTTTCAAAGTCAAAATAGTTCAAATTTAAAATTTTAAGTGGCCCACCCTATATCAGGCATGAACATATCAAATTATGAACGATGGTTAACTAAATTTGTTTTTGATTTGAACTGGCATACTGTCCTGACTCGAGAACAATGTGCAGCCTTATTTTATAGAACACAAATTAATTTACAACTGTCATGGTGACATTTACTACTTGGCTGACATATAGGCATATGCTAGGACCTTGATTATTTCCCACGCACCCTTTATATTGTAAAGTTAAATAAAAAATTAGGTTTGTTTAAATCCGACCATAACCACAATGAAAAATTGTCATATATTTCTTACTTTAATATATACGGTAATGGAAATTAATACCAGTGGCTGCAGTTGAGTCCACAATTAAACGAAAACTGTCAGTACCATGCCCAACGCCCACATGCAAATTTTTATATTTTACGATATCGAAATCTTAGATAAAACTCCTTGTATGTTTTAATCGATGGTAACCATCTATAAAAACTTAAAAAATATAAAAGGCTTAATGTATCAGCTCAATATTTGCAAAAATCAGAGAATATTGGCTCAGCGTTTTTTGTTAATTAATAAATCATTCCAACTACCTTGCCAAATCATTCGTCTAAACTTATCAACTGATTGAAACATGTGTATTGTGCAATGCATACTTTTAGGGCTATACTAGATTTACTATTGACTTATTTTGTTGTTGGCCATAACGGGACAAATTAAGGCACATATTTTAAACACATAAATAAAACAATAAAATTAAAAAATTCTGTTATTTAACTTATAAAGGGGTATGTGCTATTTAACCACAAATTTAGAAAAACATGATTTTTTCAAAATTTGAAAATTTACCTAAACGAACAGAGCCATAACTTATACATTTATCCATAGTTCTTTTACATGTTAACACTGTTTTCTCCGTTATAATGTTAGCTATTAAAAATAAAACATCGTAATTGCATTTAACATATAATATACATACAAAATGAGATAACAAATTGGAATATTAGTATTTATACCCTACACCACAAGGTAAAATGTCTTTGTGCATTTGTTTATAACACCCGAAAGGAAACGAGATAGACCCATCGTTTATTATACCGATCGACTTAGAATCACTTTATGAGTCGATATAGCGATGTCCGTCCGTCTGTCCATCTATTCTTGTAATCAAAGTCCAGGTCACAATTGTAGTTAGAACTAAATGAAACTTTGCACAACGAAGTTTTTCAGTACAACAACGAACACTATTTAATTTGAAGAAAATCGGTTCAGATTTAGATATAGCTCCCATACAAATTTTGCTCCCGATTTTACTAGAAACCACATATAACAACAAATTTTCTTCAAATTTAGCAAACCATCTTATATTTTAACTAGAAAAAGCTCTGGTAAAAATAGGCCAGACCGGTTCAGATTTATATATATCTCCCATACAAATGTCTCCTATGATTTGACTCTTTCCGCTCTAAAAACCACATATTTTAACAGATTTTCTTCAAATTTAGCATAACAACTTATATTTTAACTAGAAATAACTCTGGTAGAAATGGGCCAGATCGATTCAGATATATATATATAGCTCCCACACAAATGTCTCCAATGATTTGATTATTTCACCTCTATAAACCACATAATTTAACAGATACCCGGTTCAAATGTAACGATGTCAAACTATTACACAATGGCCTTTGGCAAAATTTTTGTCGAATAGTGTCACTCCCTTATACTTATCTAGAATCACTTTCTCCCTGTTACACATCAATCTTGTTGTTGTTCTGTGTGTGGTTGTTGTCCTTGTCTCAAATTCAGTGGTTTCTCATTTTGCTGCAAAATTCTACATTTTAATTAACTTGACTTGAGCTGAACTTAAAACCACTAGAAAACTTTGATACAAAATACATAGAAACGAAAGGAGAGGCGAAAAACAAAACTTTAATTTACCAAGTATTTAATCCTTGTAGCAAGCACAACATATAAACCACAATTAACAGAAGAAGTGACGACGACGATGGGTGTTGTGGTTTACGGTACCCAGAGAAAATGCAGCAAAAACTTGCCCGCCCCTGCAAGAGGCAGGAGGTAGGAATGTTGTGTTAAACTCGAGAAAACACTTTAAACTAAAACAATTTCTTTAAAACTTGGTTGAGATTCTTTTTCTCTCTCTCGTTCTTCTTCAAAATGAATTCTCTGCTAGGCAAATAAGCAAATCGCACACACACACATCTACATCAACACTATACAAATAAACTTTGAGTTTATGAAAATAAAATATATACGTATAGATAGATATATGTACATACATACAAAATCAACAACGCCTAATGACCCAGTTTAGTCGGCAGGCAGAAGCAGTAGCAGTAGCAGAAAAAAGTTTATTCACTGAGAAAAAAACCTTAGCAAACGTCCTTTTAAATAACTTTAGACTTAGCTAAAATAAACTTTTTTCTGCTCTATAGTTGGCGAAATTGCTGTTTGTCCATGGCAATGTTTGTAAGGAGCGAGAAGTAGACATACAAACACTCACACTATATATTAAAAACATCATGTCTGGCTGCTAAAGGCATCCTTTATAACTTCCTAGTTTTTTGTTTTTTTTTTTTTTTTCTATTATTTTGACTTGAAAGCCTGCCTCTAGGGGAGAGCATTGTGCAAGTGAAATATCCTTTTCCCTCTCAAACCAAAGAAAAACAAAACGAGCTGAAAGCGGAAAATCAAAATCTAGTGTTTGCAATCAGGGTGTTGGGGAGGGATGTTTGGCAAAAAAGCAGTATCAAAATAGAATATATTAGTAAATATTAGTAGTTTCTTAACCCACAACAAATATGAAGACCGACCGCCAGCACCATGCTTTGCCAACGATACAGGCCAGTTTATTCAGCAGAAATAGTAGTGATTTCCAAAGTGCCATGAATAAGTGAAAACTGAACTGAACTGGAGTGAAGTTTTCAGCAAAACTTTTCCATTGTTATGTTGATTTGTTGCAAAAATTCATTTCCTTTTCTCTTTTTCAGCAATTGCTCTCGTTTGGTTTTGGTGCGTCTGGAGATGACCTCTTAACCTAACGCCATACATTGTCCTGGGTCTTTTACGTTCGGTGATAAAGTTTTCAATGAAATTTATTGAAAAAGATTTGTATTTTATTGAATCCTTGTAAAGGGAAATAAAACAAAATAAACTGGTGAATGGGGGTGGGAGTATATTGTTTGTTTTATTGTTTGAAGCGGAAACATATCCGTTGTCTAATGAAATAGTTTTATTGCCAACATTTTTGTGGATTTCTTTTATTGCGAATAGATAAGAAAATTAGAAAGTTTTAAATGGAGTTTTTCTTTATTTTGCAATATACTGTAAGTGGATATATCATAGGAAAATGATTTAGTCTCTTTAAGCAAACAGAGCAAATGACCTAGATTGGCTTCTCGCCTTTTGGCAAAAGAAAAGTTGGACAATGGGCGTAACAAAACTATTTGGTATTATTCTTTCTTGGATAATCTGTAGCCTATTTTAAGATTAATAAAAGTAAAAAATGACTTTAAAATTTTATTTATTATCATTATCATTATTCCATTAGGTTTGTTGCATTTCAGACCTTGTTGGTTGTCGTTTTTTTTGTAGTTGGCCCTGTATTATTGGGCTGCGTGTTTCCCTGTTAAAATGTTTCTTTTTTAACTTATCTTGTTAACATGCAAAATAATGGCTTTCATTATTAATAATTTCATTAATAGCCAATCCCACAACCACCAGGTAAAGTAAATTACCAAAAGTTTAAACGGCCTTTTTGTGGCGATGGTGGTGGTTGCCTTCAACAGTCTGTAATTAAGTTAACAACATTAAACTGCTGCTCGTTAAGGGGTTGTGCCGAGCTGGCAGGGTAAAAATTGTTGAGTAATAACAGAGTTGAAATACCGAAAAAGTGTTCGACAACATATTGCAATTAAAGCTATCAGACTCGTTTATTGGACAATGTTTACAAGTTTGATTTGCTTGTTACGACGTAATGGGTAAGCTTGGATAATCGATTATTGAATTCGAATTCAATCGCATACGCACAAAGAAAAAAAATTGTTACCCACCAACGAAAAGTTGGATAAAATAAATCCGTTTGTGGAAGTCGTTTGTCGGAAGCGGTTTATTTTTATGCGAAACATATGATTGTGTGTGATTCCGAATAACAAAGTTAATTTTTTGATACTTTTAAACAATGGCGCATCAATACCTTCCCCTGACAAATGCTGAATACCAACTGATATGATTTCCATCGAAGAAAGTAAACGAACTCTCGCAAACTGCATACTCAAAAAATGACAACAAGGTATGCTCTTTGTTCACTCAACTCTCTTTAAAATTTCCAATTATGTTTAAATATAATATGCGTTCTTAAACGTCTTTCGTTTGCCATAAACGTAAATCATTAAATATTTGACAATAGAAACTAAGTTTTCATTTGCGGGAAATGTTTCAACTGTTATGGTTAATTTAGATCGTTTGTGACAAATAAACTATGTTTGTGGTAAACGACCTCCAAACGTTTTTTTTTGCGTGTATGTATAACAAAACGCCTGTAATATCAGTAAATTTCTAAAGAGAATTACCCACGAGTGTTAGGCACAGGAAAGACCAAAATATTTTCACCAAAATTGAATTTAAAACAATCGTTCTGCCATATATGACGATATTAACGTTATAGTAGCCTTACCAACAAACCCGAAAATTGAATTTTAGGTGTTTATTCGAATATATATTACATTGAAAAGAAAAAAAACACTTACAAATCGATTATTTTTTTATACCTTCCACGTCCAGGATGGGGTTATATTCACTTTGTCATTCCGTTTGTAACACCTTGTACTTCTTACGAAGGAAATTTTAATTTTGATAACACCATGCGACAATTTTACATTATTTTTGCTGGAGCTGAACAAGACCATTCTATATATGATCCCTATGATCATATATAGAAAGGCTTTGTACTCAGTTTTCCATTTGGTGGTCTATTCTCCATTTTACAGGACTTATAATTTCTAAAGGCATATCCTTTAGTTCTAGTAATTTATTTTCGTACTTTTGAGAGCCATAAAAAGGTGATATGGGCATCAAATGAAAGAGAAGAATGTCTGTTAAAAATACTTAAAATTTCATGCATATATCTTTATTTGATTATTTAATTTATTATTAATTTTTATTTTCAAAATTTCCCTCTGAAAAAAATTAAATTTTAATTATTTTTATTTTTAAGGGGAAATTTCAGATAGAAGCATGAAATTTGAAGTATTTTTGGCAGATATTCTTCTCTTTCATATGGTAACCATATCGTCACTGTATGGCTTGGAAAATGATAATAAATTATTTTACCTTCGCCTCCTTCGAAAATTTTTTATCCATAAATAAATAAAAGTAATGTGGGTATTAGTAAGGCGAGGGTTAAATATCTATATCTTTTGGAAATAAAAAGTCCTGTAAAAAGGAGAAAGGATCACCAAATAGAATACTGAGTACACAGTTCTCCTATATACGACTTCTAGTTTTACACGTATATAGTCTTGTTCAGCTCCAAAAAGTACTGTCGCACGGTGTAGTGGAAAGGAGGAAAACCACACACTTTGGCCCTATACACTTTTCAAATCCTGTGTGGGGATAACTTATAGAGTGGACCTTCTGTCTACAGCGCTTGTGTTACCATGTTGTCATTATATACGTTATATATACACCCCAAAACCTCACCACAAGGCGGCGGTGTTTTGATCTGCCTGTATCCTTTCGCATTTCCGTTTTGTTAGAATGAAAATTCCTCCCCTCAAAACCACTCAATTCTTTGGTCTACAGATGGCGTGACTCCTTAAAAACAAAATTCCAAGGTATATTAAACGATTACAAAAAGAAAAGTAATAACAACAACAGCAACCAACAAGTGAAAACAATTATAATGCTATAAATTAATGCTTAAACATGCATTTAACCATGTACTTATCAAAAGTCATATTTCTGACACATTTCCCACCGCGCGAGACACCTCCTTCATCCTTCTTCCTTTTACAGCTCATTTACATATGCTTTTAATATTGGCTTGGCTTGGCGATTTTCTTGCATAATAACAGGACTAAAGGACTTTCATAGCCCAGTTCAGGACACCGTGTGGCAAGGTGCGTGTTTCAATTTACCTATGCTGGGCCATTAAAAGCACACGGCCAGAACAATAGCAACAACAATAGGGAGTGGTCGGTCGTTCATAAGAAATTGTGTTCTTTTTGTTTTTGGCATGTATTTGTAATTAACCGCAGATCCTTTCATATACAGCTCACGCCGACGCGTCAGCGTCTTATTTATGGTTTTTTAAACGTTTTGGTCAAATTTCATGACATATTTGTTGACAGACAGTCGTCGACGACAACGGCGACGCGGGTTTCGGTCGGGTTGGCTTAAAAATAGAATTAATTCGGCTAACGTATAACCACAACGGGCAACTGACACTCATTATTGTTGTTGCTGTTGCTGGTCGTCGTTTTTGTTTGTTTCGTTTTTCGAACTGAAATCGTATTAACAACGACATATTTACCTACCTGCTGGGGTGTGTGCGTCTGTGCCGGCGACAGGCCCAAATTGAATGACAAGCTTTTGGTCCGAAAGAGTGGAGAAGGAAGTGGAGACGACAAACGAACCAACAACAAAAAACAACGCAAATTAAATGTGACATTTTTATGAGTTTCTTTGGCCAAATTGCGGTGATGTTTCATATCTTTATTACAATTTTTGTGATATCATTGTTGGCCGATGTGGCCGGGCTGATGATGAAGGTGTTGATTGCGTTGTTTGGCTGCTCCTTTCCTCCATTCGCATATAAATAATCATCAGAGCTCAGCGCCCGCGCTACACTGTCTTTGGTAGAAAATTATTATGTCAAATTAAATTATAATCATGTCAAAATTGTTTAAAATTTAACACATTTTTTGGCAGCTTTCTTCTTCTTCATCAGTTGAGTTCGTGGCTCGCCTTTTTTATTGGGAAGATCTTTGGACGAGAACAACAAAAAAGAAATACGCACAATGTATGAGCGCCAACATACATACATACGTATGCAGGGACGGTGTTGATAAATAAAGGGTGATTTTTTAAGAGCTTGATAACTTTTTTTAAAAAAAAAACGCATAAAATTTGCAAAATCTCATCGGTTCTTTATTTGAAACGTTAGATTGGTCCATGACATTTACTTTTTGAAGATAATTTCATTTAAATGTTGACCGCGGCTGCGTCTTAGGTGGTCCATCCGCTTAGTCCAATTTTGGCATTTCCACGTTTTTGAGTAACAGAGACCCAATTGGTGCGAACGGCGACGAATCGAAAATTGGTGGTCATCATTAACACTGGCCGATACAGCTGCGATATTTTCTTCAGTTCGCACTCTACGTAAGCGTGTTGGTGGTTTAATGTCCAACAATGTAAATTTGGTGCGAAATTTAGTCACAATATCCCGAATAGCCGCTTCAGTGGGTCGATTAAACTGACCATAAAATGGAAGCGCGCAATGAACTTTCTTAACAGAGCACGCATTTTGATAATAAAATTCAATAATTTGCAAGCGTTGTTCGTTTGTAAGACGATTCATGATGAAATGTCAAAGCATACTGAGCATCTTTCTCTTTGACACCATGTCTGAAATCCCACGTGATCTGTCAAATACTAATGCATGAAAATCCTAACCTCAAAAAAATCACTCTTTATATTAATTTATTTAGAGAAAAATCCCCGAATGAATGAAGAAAACTGGAGCGCTGCACCAGCACACATCTCCTCCGTCGAGATGATGGAGATGGGTCATAAAGAAAAAAACAATATGTTTATGATTTTGCTTTCTTTTTGTATTTAACATGTGTCATAATTATGATAAATTTTCTGTGAAGAAGCAGCAGCAGCAACAACAACAAGAGCAAATGACATGTTTTATATTTTCGGGCGATGACAGCTTTTGTTGCTGTGATGATAGATTTATTAGATAATGTACTTTATTGTTGTCGTCGGTATATTTCTTAGCTCCAGTTCCAGTGCCATTGTTGTTGAGAGTAAATGAATGAAAATGAATGAAATTTCCATTGGTATGATTTATTAGAAAAATTTATTAGATTTATGCTGTGCGTAAAATATTTAATAATAAAGTGAGAGTGTGTGTTGGTATGAAGTGTAAATGAAATCCTAAAACCGGAAACATTTGTTTGTATTAAGGATGTGAGCATCAATTTGGGAAGTACTTTCAGGGATTCATTTCATAAATTTATTAACAACAAATTCAAGATATCTCGAACAAGATCCAACATCTCTTTTAACACTATTCAGCTTTTATTGTCCAGAATAGAGATGACAGCAATAATGACTGAGTAAGAGTGGATTACAAAAAAGTAAAGGTGAAAAGAACGTTACCGCATGTGCTTGTTATGGTTCTGTCAAAACTCTTGGATGATTCGAACTGCTTTTACCTCTGTCAACCTCAATCAATTTATAACGCGTGTTATAAATTATTTTACAAATCTTGACAAATATTTGTGCAACAAAAAAATGAACCAAGACCAAAATATATTTTGTTTGAGCATTGAAGCATACTGATTCATAAAATCAACAGAAAAAGTTTTATGTATACTTTTTTTAGTTGTTTTTGGAAATATAGCGATCATACCCGCTTATATGTTGAATTAAAGTTGAAAATGATGGCAACAAATTTCACATTCACATCGAACTAGTGGTTTAGGTACAATCTCCAGAAAAGTGAGAAAAAAATGATTTTATTTAAAAAAATTGCTGACACCAAAAAAATCATTGGAAAAATTATTTAATAGCCAACATTTAAGCGCAGAAAACAATGTATATAATTACTAGGACAAATGTTGGACATCTAACAAATATTGTCAAATATCCTTCATAAAATCATCACAAAAATATTTATGGATATTTTTTTTTTCCAAAATCCTATTTTCATCCAAAGTACTTTTAATATTTATACTCTCATTTGGTAAATGTTGCGAATTTCACATTCACATAGAACCAGTGGTTTAAGAACAATATCCAGAAAATAGAGATTGAGTTAAAAAAATAATTGCTGACACAAAAAAAAAATAATAAAAAAAGCCAGGACAATATCCCAGTTCAAATCAAATATTGATTACAGACCAAAAAAATGCAAACGAAAAAAACTAAAACAAATGAGCGTTGGCACGGCAGAAGTATTGCTGGGTATAACTATACCTGCATATACACATACTTACATATGCAACTCAATGAGATGCTTGTAAGATGGCATGTGTGCTTTGTTACTTGGTGCGATTTTTTAAACGCAAATTCGGCAAGTGAGTTGTGCTTCTCGTTCGTTCGTGAGAATCATCTCCTTATAGAGGCCGGGTTTGATGTTGAAAAGTCGCTGCGAAGCCATTTGAAAAGACTTTTGACATGGTCGAAATCATGATCGTGGTAGTCTGCAGCCAAGTAATAAATGTCACCATGCCATTTGTAAAAAAAATTGCATTCTATTAAATATAGAAGCAAAATGGCCTTGAGCCAGGACAATATCCCAGTTCAAATCAAATATTGATTACAGACCAAAAAAATGCAAACGAAAAATGCATATACACATACTTACATATGCAACTCAATGAGATGCTTTTAAGATGGCATGTGTGCTTTATTACTTGGTGCGATTTTTTAAACGCAAATTCGGCAAGTGAGTTGTGCTTCTCGTTCGTTTGTGAGAATCATCTCCTTATAGAGGCCGGGTTTGATGTTGAAAAGTCGCTGCGAAGCCACTTGAAAAGACTTTTGACATGGTCGAATTCATGATAGTGGTAGTCTGCAGCCAAGTAATAAATGTCACCATGCCATTTGTAAAAAATTTGCATTCTATTAAATATAAAAGCAAAATGATCTTGAGCCAGGACAATATCCCAGTTCAAATCAAATAATAAAAAACCTTATTAAAATCATAGAAAAAATCTGATAAAAAATATTTTGTTGTATTTTTAATAGCCAACATTCCAACAAAAAATAATGTCTACATGTAATAGATCTAAGGATAAATGTAGAAATTATGACACTCTTTGTAGACGCCAAAGAAGAATTAAAAAAATCATTTTTGAAATTTTGGTTAAATAGCGCGAAAAACAGTAATTTTTGTTGTATTTTAGAAATGCTGGCGTCTTAATGAAAAAAACAAGGCCTATGCTACGAAAATCTATGGATAAATGTACAAGTTATGGACTCAAATGAATTAAAAAAATCGTTTTTTGTTTCAAATTTGTCGTTAATAGCGCGTAACTCGCCGAATTAGAAAACAGAATATTTTGTTTTATTTTATAATAACTAGGATCTTAACGAAGAAAACAAGACATTGCGAAGAAAATCTATAGATACTTTTATAGTGGTAAATATAGCAAAGGGATCAAAAGGGCGAATCAAATGACAACACCTAGAAATAAAAATATACGGAGTATACATATCTCACTTTGCTTAAAATAAAAGGATTTTTCAAAATTCATACTTTTAAGGGATAAAAATAGTACCAACCAAATGGCTGAATGTGATATTATAAAATTCAGTGTATATATTCCGTTGACTGTGTAAACGCGCAACATAAAAGATTTTTACGAAAATTTTACTTTTTGGGGGAAAGGTGCCGTAAAAGGGGATAAAAGTGGTACCAGCCAAATGACTGCTGCTAGTGTCGTGAAATTCGAACTACACATTCCTCTGTTTGCAAAGTCCCGCAAAACAAAAGCAATCTTACAAATTAGTACTGTGTACAAGAAGAGGGATAAAATCGGTACCCCTCATCAAATGGCTGCTGTCAAACTTAAAGAAATCTACGTCAAAATTATAACATTCCCCTTAATGAGAAGGCGTGTAAAATAAACGAATGTTTGGGAAATTTGAATTTTTAGGGGGAAACGTGGGTGAAAGAGTATATAAATGGTACCAACCAAACGACTGAAAAATCGAGTTACATGCACATTCCTCTTGATGTCCAGAACAAAAGTACTTCTCTGTAGTCTTACTTTTAGGGTAAACATTTAAAAAGTGATAATGCCGGTAATAGTATGGAAAGGCACTCCATGGTGGAGAGTATGTAAGATTAGGAGCGACAAAACTTAACTCCCTGATTACTTCTTTTAAATTCATTTAAACAAAACAATATTTAAAAGCTCTTGGCTGTACGAATAAATTGTACATTCCGCTCTATTTTCGGGAACAACATTTTATCTAATTGTCAATTTTAATATATACCAACATCGCACATATAAATTATTCGACATCTCGCAAATACGTATGTACATCATTACAGTCCAGAAATAGAACCAATAAAATATTCATTACGACCACATCCTTTGTAAGGACTACAGCACGCCATAAATTTAAATTTGTTTCCTGGAATTTCCAATGAAATTCGTCAAATTTCCTCAACAATTAAATTCGCCGCCCTCGATGTTGATCATTTGTTAGCTGGCGTGAAATTCAGCCGAAATAAATTCTATCTCAAAAATCTATCAAAAATTTAAAGGCTATAAAAATGTGGCTGGTTTGTTGCGGTTGTGTTTAATGGCGGCGCATGTCTTGGCGAAAGCAATCCATGCATACAACATCAATTCCCCCTGCCTCAAAATGAAACGAAAGGAACGAACGAAAAAAACCCAATGAAAGTAATAAAAACCAAAGGCGTTAAATAAAATATACCGAGGAAAAAATATACACAATTTTGGAGTTGATAGGCCGCCACATTAACGGGCATTTTTCTAGAAACGCGGGACTCCCTGAAAAGGAAAATGCCAGGCCGTAAAAAACGTTACACTAACCACAAAAGTCAATCTGCCTGCTTCTTAGATGGTGAGTGTGAGTGAATGTCAGTGTTTTTGTTTCTTTTTCTTCTTTTTTGGTTGGTAATCGAAACATACACAACATGAGGCTAATTAACTTGGAAATAAATCAAACAGGCGTCTGCGGGGTAGTCGTCGCATGGAAGTCAGAATTCATTACTCGTTGTTTGCATGAATGAAACTTTGAAGGCCCTCCAACATTTGTGGTGTCTGTAATGTGAAGAGCATTACTTTTTGGGCCTGGGCGATTAATAATAATTGCCTGAAATAAGTATATTTGATGTGCTGTTCGTTTGTTTGTTTATTTTTCCTTCCCCTCCCTTCGACTTCTTCGTCTTCGTTTGGGAGCTAGTATTTACTCGTATTATTTTAACATCTTCAGGCATTTGTGGTTTAAAAATAGTTTCTTTTTTCTCGTCTTTGACTTCCTCTGCATTGAAACGCAAGCACGCACTCTTAACGCGTCCAACAACATTCATACATTGTACACACATGTGTGTTGTGTGTTCGCTCTATTTGATGATTCCAGTTTGTTTTTAGTTGGCTCTCATTTTCATTACACACTCTTGAAATTGTCTTCGGCAATTATGGCTAATATGTGATTTTTGTTGACAAATGTCTACAAATTGCTTTGGTAGTTTCTAATATTTCACATGTTCGTAATTAGAACCAAAAAACAATAGCCAAGAAATGTCTCTGTAATTAGTGTAGCGTAGTGTGGCATTGGTGAAGACTGATACAGTAAATGACACTCTGTAGACCATAGACCAGAGTGTCATATGGTTAGGCCACACACATACACAACAAAACGAAAACAAAGAAACTTTCTCCGTCACAAAACTTTACTAATAATGAATTCTAATTTCGGAGGGTTCTAATCGCTTTCCAAGTTGGAACCAAAAGAAAACCGAAAATACAAAAAGTTTCAATATCATTAGTTTAGGACAGTTGTCCAATATCATATCGTTCCAATACTCTTACAATGGTAGGATATTTCAAACAGAATTTAATTCTCTTCTTGCGAATGACATTTTGTGTTTGGCAATTGAAAGGAGGGGAACCGCACTCAACTATACACACTTCAGGCCATATATGCATTTCATATCCTGTGTGGTGAGAACTCATCAGTTCACATCAGTCCACCTACGAAAAATTCGTAAAGATTTTTGTTCGCGAGTAGTTCAAAACTATAGCTTTCGGCGGAATCGAATATTCTTATACTTTCTGAAGCTGAGGAGTCGTACGAATTTAGTTTTTTTCTAAATCTTAAAAATAATATTTTAATTAATATTTAATTTTTAAAGATGAATATTTGAAAATTTTCCAGTTGTTGATGATAGTAATATTATTTATCATAGTAATTTAGTTTGAACTTTAATCTATAGCGTGGGCCATTTAAAACTTTAAATTAGATTAGATCGGCTATAAAAAATTATTTTTTTCGAATATTTGGTTTTATTGGAAAGCTTGAACTTTGTCATTTGATAATGGAACACATAGTCATCTATCATGACTGGCTCGGCAATACGTCATCCGATCAACAAAATTTTTCAGTACAGTCCAAAATACACACAAAACAGTCACTCGTTGTCCATGCATTGGCTTCTCAATAGTCACGAGTGGGTTTTCTGAACTCCCTATGCGGCAATTTTGCTTATTGACATAGCCACCGAGATGAAAATGAGCTTCATGAAGGATGAATTGAAAATGTTCCACGTAAATTTCTTACAGTTTGCGTTAAAGTCTCACTACTTTTGATGTATGTTTTTAATATTTTTGAGCGCATAGCGTCCCATGTTGCAAATGTCAAACAAAACCTACATAATCCTGAAAATAAAAATGAGTGTTAAACTACTTTTAAAAGTCAAAGTAATCGGTAGTTCAAATTTAATATTTTAAAATAAATAAATTCAAAGATTGTGATAATGGATCATAAAAATCGTTCCACGGAATTCGCAATTAATTCGAAATTTTTTAGTGACATTTTGATATATCAAGGTCGTGTATTTAAGATCATCTAAACATGTAGAGACTCTTGCATCTAAACATGTAGAGACCTTTCATGGCTTTTTCCTCGCAAAATAATATTAATATAACATATTGTTGAAGATTTTCTTATGACATAATTCATCGACATGTCTTAAGCCACATACGAACACTTTTTTCGTTGGTTTCAGATAAACTTTTGTTTTATAAAACAATTTTACTCTTCACAGTGTACATTGGTACTGGGTTGGTGCATAAATCGCAAAGAGCAAAACTTTAATATTATTTTTCTTGGAAACAAAACAGCTTTTCTGTTAAAGTTTCAACATACCCGCCAACACATACACCCTATTACACATATGTGTACGAATAAGTAGATTTTGCCCCAAAGTTTGTGTGCAACAAAAGTTGTATACACACATACATATATTTCTTTGTAAAATAAATATTGTAAAAAGTAAATATTAAGAGACATACATATATGTATGTACACAAAGAAACAACCGGCAAAGAATTCTGGAAATAAAATTAAATAAAACATTTTATACGAAGAACAAGAGGAAGAACGAACGAAAAAGAAAACTCAGAGAGTGAACAAAAAACGACAACAAAAAACTTTTTTAAATAAATAACAAAATATGTGCTAACTTTTAACAATATTAATTTTTGCTATCTTTGTTTCCTTGCTTTCTTTTTAGGTAAGTGTTGCCGAGTCTTCCGTCTTCCGTCTTCCGTTGTTCGTGTCCCGAACTGCAAAAACATCGAAACAATCGACATAATCCCATGTTGTTGGTTGTTGGCAAATTGTTTTCGTTCTTTGTTTTTTTCTGCATTCTGTTATTGGACATGGAATTAAATTGCAGTTGTTTGCCCCAAAAATTTAATTTCAATTACGATTTGGATGTCCATAGGTGGGTATGTATGTAAAAATCCACAGGCGGGCGAAATCCCATGGAGTAATGCATCACGTACGTATGATTGATTGTATGAATATACATACGTATGTGTATTAGGATGTATTGTTACCAATTTTTGACAAAAGACAATATTTTCGGCTTGAGGTTTTTTCTTAAAACTGCTTCAAGTTTTCCTAGGTACACACATGCTTAGAAGCTCAGTTCAAATTCGGATAGAATCGAAAACCTAGAAGACAGTAGAGGAGTTCACGATCTGATGAATTTGTGATAAACTTAATAAATTTTGTACATCAAATCGTGATACATTGTACTTCAAAAGTAATGAAATTTGTTTTTGTAAACATACAAAATTTACTAAAAACATAAAATTTATCCAAAATACAGGACCAAATATAGGGTGGGTAATTTAACATTTTAAATTAGCGTCGGTTATAAAAAAGTACTGATTATATTTTCAAATTTAATTGGAAAGGACCTTTGTCATTTAATAATGGAACACAATACACACGATCAACCCAATTTTTCCAGTACAGCCCAAAATCCACACCAAACAGTGACACCTTGGCTTCTCAATAGTCACGTGTGGCTACTCTGAACCCCATATGCTTCAATTTTGCTTATTGACATAGCCAACGAGATGAAAATAGAGGGCTGAACTGAAGGCCGATCTCTTCTCGAAAATTTTCCAAATGAATTTTTTACAGTTTGCGTTAAAGACTCACTACTTTGAAAGTAAGCTTTTAATATTTCCCAATTTTGTTCAAGCGTAAAGCGTCCCATTTTACAAATGTCAAATATAAACCTGAAAATAATAAAAATGAATGTTATTCTACCTTTCAAAGTCAACGTTTAATTTAAAATTTTAAATGGCCCAACCATATTGGATCGTGAACTCAGCTAATATTTTTGACCTAGAGATGTTTTCTTAATCTCTACAACTGCTTCAATTGTTTTCTACATGTACACGCACCATGCTGAGAATCCCGGTTCAAATTCAGACCGCCGCCTCACTTTATTCCGCGACGATTTCTTGATTTATGTAAAAAATATCTAAAATTATCTTTACTTCGGACCCAGATTTAAAAACCAAGCCCTCTTCTCTCGAGTTCATATCCTTACAAGAGAACAGCTTCTACTCCCTTCCTACGGAATGTTTCCTTTTCTCGAAAACATTTCACTTAACGATCTACCCTAGTATTCACATGTATGTGCGTATCATTCCTTCTGAATAAACAGAAAATTTTCAATTTTAAAAACAAACACTTACATTTAGCACACAATCAATCACAATTCACTCACACAGCCTTACAGCCTGCCACCTTAACATCAATGAATGCACACTCTCGTTCTCGCTCGCTCACTTACACTCGACACACTATTATAACTACAGCTAGCACACGGTGTGAGTGAATGAGCAAGAGCGTATAGGTGAGTGTCGGTGTGTGTGTGCTTTCAAATTGAATCAAGTGCTTTTGCATTACATATGTAAACTAACACTTGTGTTTATTTCAAGTGGTATAACGACGTGTACATACACATATGTGTACACTCTCACTGTGATACGCACTTAGAGAAAGTACTTGGTGCAATTAATCTGATTCCCCTTTGCAAAACAACAAGAGAAATCAAACAAATACGACTACAATTTCCTTTGATCCGCATGGAAATCATACTTGTAGTAGTTGGTTGCCAGCTACAAGATCTTCATGCTGAATTCGAAATGGCTTAGAATTGAAAGAACAGAAGAATTTTCCACGGAAAATTGACCATTGTGCAAGGAGGATACTATGTTTGCAGGATTTGAAGGAAATTTTGAAAATCAATGTAAGAAGTGTACTATGTACCCCGGTACATAAGAAGTGCTACTTGATGTTCGGGAGGTTGGCATGTGAGATATGGAATACCAGTTCCTTAACAACCTGGCTAAAAGGATAATTTTTGTTAAGAATTTTTTAGATCACTGTAATTTTTAGGAGAAGCAGTTTGTGCAAGTAGGGAAATACTCAAAAGAATTTATTACTCCCTAAAACGTTGAGGATTGATTTGTAAAAAATTCTGTTTGAAATATGTGTGGGGTGGACCATGTATATTGCTGATTATTTATTTTTTCAAATTTCTGATTTCATTGGAAATGTTGAACTTTGTCATTTAATAATGGAATACAATAGAATTTATATGACTACCACGACTGGCTCCGCAGTACCTCATCTGATCAACACAATTTTTCAATACAGCCCAAAATCCACACGAACCAATGACTCGTTGTGGATGCATTGGCTTCTCAATAGTTCTGGGTTCTCTCAACTACATATGCGACAATTTTGCTTATTAACATAGCCGCCGAGAGAAAAATGAGTTCGATGAAAGCTATATATATATATATATATATATATATATACATATATATATATATATATATATATATATATATATACATATATATATATATTAACAACTTACTTTTTTCGAGAAGAGATCGGCCTTCACTTCAGCTTTCATCGAACTCATTTTTCTCTCGGCGGCTATGTTAATAAGCAAAATTGTCGCATATGTAGTTGAGAGAACCCAGAACTATTGAGAAGCCAATGCATCCATATATATATATATATATATATATATATATATATATATATATATATATATATATATATACATATATAAATATATATATATATATATATATATATATATATATATATATATACATATATAAATATATATTCAAATATAAACATTAACCTGAAAATAACAATAAAAATTATTGTTGTTATCCTACCTTTCAAAGTAATCGGTAGTTAATATTTAAAATGGCCCACTCTATATACTGACATTGCCTCCGCGGAGCTCTCCAACAGCCTCTGTAGTCATGCGTTATCCTTGAGATATACTCAAGGATGACATTAAAGATGAATTGCGATAATCTTGCAAATAATCATATTAAAAAATTATTAAAAATTCCAATGCCAAATTCTCCATAATCCATAGAAGATTGATTTTTAAAAAAGTTCTGTTTCAAATATAACTACTTTGCCTCAGCTTAGCTCTTCAATAGCCGCATGTGTCTGATTTTTCTTCCAATTAAAGTCATACTTGAGTCATACTGCATCAGTGAAACCAAGAAACTTTTAAATAACTATTTAATCCTCGGTTTCAAGATACGAGGAGAACATAATCCATTTAAAATTAATCAATTTAAAATCAAAATTTAACAGCAAAAATATATTTGTATATTTGTATTTTTATAGATTTTATAAATATATTTTACCGCGGCAAAAATGTCATAAGGGCATCTCATTACCCTTTGCATTACCAGGTAATGGCATTTCTATGCCCTCATCATTACTTCTACTTAATAACAAAACATAGTACCTAAATAAATTAGTAGCTTTTGGTTATTTGTATTTACTTTCAACATCTTGGTGTTGTTGGGAGTAAGTACTTTCAGAAGAAATAGAAATAATTCGTAGTGACTGATGTTACAGTCGACTTTACCTCCAATGATATTTAATAATGAGACTATCTGATGGTATGCTAATTGTACCCATATTTGTTGGCCACGTTTTCGCAAAAATATTCCACTTACCAGACATTGTGTTCTACTTGACGTTAGTACCTCATGATGTAGTGAAAAGGCTAGCTTGCCAAATGAACCACACCTAATACATTCAGAGCTACGGGCATGTTTAAAGCCAATGACAGTTTAACAGCTAATATCTACTACTTATCCAACGTTAAGAGACAATATTAATGTTTGTGCTTGGAATTACTTTATTCCTCACATTAATAACGTTAGCACATACTTTCAGAGAATGATATATTTACACTAATCAGGCTTTTTATTAGTTACTTCTAATCCCACTGTAGGGCGCTATTCTCACCTTATAAACCTTTCCCAGGTTCTACTACGCCATCCTTCGGCGCCTCAATGCCAGAAAAAGGAACGAAACTCAGCGACTACAACAAATCAGCATATCACTTTACATACACAACCATACCAACGCCCCTATTGCACACAAACACACACACCCACTCACATCATGTTCATCGATTGCAATGTAATCAATCACTCTATCAACACATACGAGCTCAACTTCCAAAACAGTCATGCATGCATGCATGATGCAAAATCATCCATATTCCACAGGACACACATTTACCCGGGGAGAAGAATAAGAGCAAACAAAAATACCAGCCAAAATGGAAATGTCTGAAAAAAGGCCAGAGCAACCAGAGAGAACTAGCATGTGTGCGGAACAGATAAGTAAGGACGAAAGGTGGGAATACGAAAAAAATCCGAAATAGTGAAGCTTTTCAACAAATTACAGACAGAAATGGAGAGGGACTGAGCACAGGGGAAAAAATCACACGAATTATCAATCCATGTCTTCCTGTTCCACCTGCCTGCCTAGGAGAGGGGAATAAAGCATCTATTCAAACACTTAACTAAAAACGAACGAAGACGCTCTTCGTTGCTTTTTAGAAATTCTAAACGCCATGAATTTATGCTGTTCCCTGGAAATTAAATTTCAATTTTCCCCATTTTTCTCTCAGGTGCTGCTTGCTCTCGGCTTGATGCCTGTGATGATGTGGATGTTTGTTGTTGTTTTTTAAGGTTTCCATCCATATAGTTTTTGTGGTCTTCAGAGAAAATTGATTTTTGATTTCATTTTTCGTTTTGCTCCTTGCATGGCAGACGACTTTCCTTGCTTTTAATTTATTTCTGAATGTTGCTAGAAGGTTATCACGTTTTCCTGGTGAATGGGTTTGTGTTGCGCACGTAGTGAGCTAGACATCTCCGGCATGAACTCTTATGTCGGTTGGAAATTGTGGCGGCAAGGTTCTCGTTCGTCTCTCGTTGTGACCGTGGCAGCTCCCAAAAACGTGAAGTGTATGATGTAGGTTCAGTTGGACATGCAGGCAAACATGGGTGGCCGTTCGGCCGGCCGATCACATGTTGGAAATCAATAATGTTTTTTTTTCGTAAGAAGCGAAGTGGCTCAAAACAACAAATAATGATTGCGCCTTCATGAAATGAAATGTTGGACAATTGAAAGGTGACAATGAAGTTTGATTTTTTTCTTTCGTTCTAGGGAGTAAGTGGACTTGTATTGGTGTTCAAGAACAGATATTTCTTATTTAATGACTTTGGAAGAAAAATAAACTTAGTTCGAAGTCAGATTTTCTTTTTTTAAAAAGCCTCTTTTTTTGGAATCCTCTTCGTTCACATTCACAGCATCTAAATTTTTGGGACAATACTACATTTATATCCTTTAAATTAAAATTGAAAAAATATGATATTCCAAAAGGTACGCTGTAAAATTGGTTCATTTTATTGTAGGATTTAGATATTTTGACCAGTTTCTGCATTTCTCTAATCGAAACAAAATCGTGTCCGGGACCTAAAGATTTCTTCTTGTGTGTCTTGAGGAATACTGACTCGCAAAATTTTTGGATAATTTTTCATAAAATTCCAATTTTCGTTTAAGGTAAAGGGTGATTTTTTAAGAGCTTGATAACTTTTTTTAAAAAAAAAAACGCATAAAATTTGCAAAATCTCATCGGTTCTTTATTTGAAACGTTAGATTGGTCCATGACATTTACTTTTTGAAGATAATTTCATTTAAATGTTGACCGCGGCTGCGTCTTAGGTGGTCCATTCGGAAAGTCCAATTTTGGGCAACTTTTTCGAGCATTTCGGCCGGAATAGCCCGAATTTCTTCGGAAATGTTGTCTTCCAAAGCTGGAATAGTTGCTGGCTTATTTCTGTAGACTTTAGACTTGACGTAGCCCCACAAAAAATAGTCTAAAGGCGTCAAATCGCATGATCTTGGTGGCCAACTTACCGGTCCATTTCTTGAGATGAATTGTTCTCCGAAGTTTTCCCTCAAAATGGCCATAGAATCGCGAGCTGTGTGGCATGTAGCGCCATCTTGTTATAACCACATGTCAACCAAGTTCAGTTCTTCCATTTTTGGCAACAAAAAGTTTGTTAGCATCGAACGATAGCGATCGCCATTCACCGTAACGTTGCGTCCAACAGCATCTTTGAAAAAATACGGTCCAATGATTCCACCAGCGTACAAACCACACCAAACAGTGCATTTTTCGGGATGCATGGGCAGTTCTTGAACGGCTTCTGGTTGCTCTTCACTCCAAATGCGGCAATTTTGTTTATTTACGTAGCCATTCAACCAGAAATGAGCCTCATCGCTGAACAAAATTTGTCGATAAAAAATTTCGAATCGAACACTGATTTTGGTAATAAAATTCAATGATTTGCAAGCGTTGCTCGTTAGTAAGTCTATTCATGATGAAATGTCAAAGCATTTCATCATGTCTGAAATCCCACGTGATCTGTCAAATACTAATGCATGAAAATCCTAACCTCAAAAAAATCACTCTTTACTACTAATATTTATAGTCTCATTTTGAAAATATAGGTCCAACCACACCCATTCATAGATTCAATTAAAGGTAACAATTATGGCTACAAATGTTGCGAATATCACTTTCGCATCGGCACAGCGGTTTCGGAACAGTCTCTCAAAGTTGAGAAAAAATTAGTTGGAAAACTCTCCTCTTTGTTTAGGGTATAAACTTTTTTCTATCAGGTGATTCGCAATTTCTAATTATTTAGGACAACAATATTTCTATCTACTATAAATCCTATCCTATAAATTGTTATGAAAAAATATGATATTCCTAAAGGTATGCTGTAAATTTTGTTCAATTTATTGTGGGATTCCGAAATTATGTGCTGTTTCTGCATATCTCTAATCAAAAAATAAAAATTTCGTGTCCGAGACCTTATTTTTTATCTGTATTGAAAAATATTCATTAGAGCAACAACAGAGGATTGCTTTAAAAAAATCTGTTTGAAATATAACTACTTTTCCTCAGCTGAGCTCTTTAAAATCAGCTGTGGAACATGTGTCTGATTTTCCCTTCAATTAAAATCATACTTGAGTCATACTGCTTCAGTGAAATCATGAAACTTTTAAAAAAATATTTAATTCTCCCTTTCAAAATACGAGGAGAACATAATCAATTTAAAATAAATCAATTTAAAGTAAAAAAATTGCAGCAAAAATATATAATTTTTATATATTTTATAAATATACATTATGTCGTCATACCAGATAATGTCATGTAGGTGTATCAGGTGATTCACAATTTTTAAATTTTTAGCATAACAATATTTCGAAATCATATAAATTAGAATTGATATGAAAAAATATGATATCCATAAAGGTATGCTGTATGCTATCAGGTGATTCACAAATTTAAAATTTTTATCATAACAATATTTCGACATCATATAAATTAGAATTGATAAGAAAAAATATGAAAAAATTTTGAGCTGTTTCTCCATTTCTCTAGTACAAAATAAAAATTTCTGCCGGGACCTAAAAAAATATTTTTGTGTACATTGTGTATATGTATATTTATGGTTTTTATGTACATATGTTTAAAATATATTCATTGAAGGTTACATTAATATTTATAGTCTCATTTAGGAAATATAGGCTCGACCACACCCGCTCCTAGGTTCAATTAAACGTAATTATGATGTCCAAAAATGGTACCACAGTGTTTTAGGAACAGTGTCATAAAAATAAAAAAATATATTTTTTATAAAAATATTGGTGGCAATCGATCTTTCTGGATTTTGTCAGCTTGAACATGTATACTTTGAGAATTTTTAAGCTCTTTAAAAACTGTACTCGTTTAGCGGAAACCTGATACAGGTAGGGACACATTGTGCAACAAACTTTTCGGCAAAAAACTGGGCGAATTGATCTCGTTCTCAGGGTTTTTGAATAAGCCTAAATCGGTTGTTGATCGTTAGCAATTTAATCCTAAAAGTATGCATCAGAGTTTTTTCTTGCAATCCCTGGCTCATCTACTAAACTGCCATGAATGACTAAGCTTCGTAACCAACAAACAGCATATTTCCTTCCATCGAAATCTAAACAGGAAAGCAAATCTTGTACAAATTAGAAAACAAACATCAACAACTTGTTACGAAAGGAATTACAAAACTGTAACATTTCCGATAGTTAAGCTTAAATGTGCAACACCGAACCGAAGCAGCCAGCAATTGTTTTGTGGCGGTGGCAGCAACGGAGCGGGAGGCATCATACACAGATTAGCTAGAGTTTTTCGTTGGTTTGAATGTAAAAACCTGGTAAATACCAACAACTGTTTGTTGCACAAATACACAGAAAATGTGTATTGCGGTTAAACCGAATTGCAAATACAAACAGCGTATGCATAGTATATGTATGTATGTATGTATGTATTTTGTGTGCTCGAGCTACAGGGTTATCAAAATGTTTTTAGAAAAGAAATATAAGATGAGATGATGGAACTTTTCCTTCGAAGATTTTCCGCAAACAGCATAAAAATATTATTTTTTATTTATAATATATTATTCTAAAATATGTCCATTCATGGAATTGAAATGTGAAACAACTCGCATGTCCTACTTTTTTATTTTTTCATAGAATACACAGCTATTTTGATAACCCTTTACTCACACAAATACACTCTCGACAAAATGTCGGATAACACCAAATTCGTACTTATTTGTATTTAAAACATATGTTCAAAATGCGAACAAGTACATGCTACAATAACCAACATACTGTGGGTGTGGGGAAAGGGAGAAGCTGTCGAATGTGGGTTGTATTTAATGCATGACAGCCAGCCATCCAGGCAGCAGCCACTCAGTGTGGCAAAGTTAAGCACACCGCGCGGCATTAGTCTTTGTGGGGTTATGGGAGCCCATCGTACCTACTAAGCGGGGGAGGAGAACTCTTAGCATTTTCTTCAATGTAATTCAAGTTCATTACAAGTTTTTAAGCAGTTTAGCGATTAAATAACAAACTTTTTTCCTTTGCCGTATTGCCGGTGCTGGCACTTCAATACAGTTGCCACAGCAGCTGTTTGCAGCTAGGTGCACGATGCGCGCGGTGTACTGTTGCTGTTGTTTTTGTTTTTTTTTTCGCAATATAAGTAAGTGAAGTACGTGTACTTATGTGGCATTTAGTAAATATTTGTTGTTGATGTTGAGGTTTGCACACACGCACACAAGGTACATCCAACAGGGTATTTTGTTTTAATTTACTTTCTTATTGCGACTTTTCTTGAGCTCACATTCTTGTGTACTGTAAGTATGTACAAATGTACACACTAGAGTCTGTGTGAGGAAATTGTGTTTTTAGGGTAAGATTTGCCAAAGATTAAAATCGTATTTATATATTCTTGTAAATGTACATGGCTTATTAGACACCATGTGCAACATATGTTGCAGATAACTTCATTTAAAGCAGAAATAAAGCAAATCATTCGCCAAGGACAGGGAGCTTAAAAGGCGAAAACAAAACAATGGCCTAGCAAAGGCATACAAAGGATTAGGTTAAGTATATGTATTATATATAGAAAAGTAAGTCTATATAGCCATAATCAGTGGCATACTTTCAATGTTGTTAATATATAAGTGTATTATGTCAAGGAGGCATATTCAAAAAATCATGTAGCCTACCTAGAAGCATAATATGGGAGACAGCCAGCAGATTTTCAAAAGCACATGTCACATGCAAAGAATTTTTATATTTTCTTTAATTATTGCAATCTTTTTAATTGCCTGCATACTTTGGTGCATATTTAATGCTGTCTAAATATGTGTGTCAAAAATGTTTGTTTTTAAATTGTTAGACGTCTGAAAACTTCTAAATGTGAGCAGACTTTACATATGGCAAGGAGAGCATGATTTGTTGGGAGCATTACAGTTGTTTTCTCAGAGCAGAACATTCCAATCCTCTAATAGCCTTTCCTCTTTTTCTGCGTCCTTAATCAGTGTTACACTTTGAGTATAGAATTATAGCATACGTCAAGGCGGCATATTTAAAAAAATCATATAGCCTACCTATAGGAGGAATATGGGAGACAGCCTGAAAGTACAGCTCACATGCTTAGGATTTTCTGCCATTTATCATATGCACCAAAAGTTTTACACATTTTTAAATTCTTGTAATCAATTTAATTGAGTTCATACTTTGGTTAATATTTAACGCTGTCTAAACATATATGTCAAAAATGTTTTAAAATTTAAATGGATAACAGTCTGGAAACTTCTAAATACGAGCAGACTTTACAGATGAGAAGAAGTGTAGCAACGTTAATCTTTGTGAGAGCATTAATTACTTTGATTTTTAAGTCTAGAGTTTAGACAGGAAATTTTCAATCATCTCTCTCCCTAGATTTGAATAGAATAACGAAATTTACAAGACAAGAGTCTGGTCTGTATTTTTACAATTTTTGTAACATTTAATTAAACTAATTCAATTTTGTTTACGTCATTCCTTTCACTTATCATTTTTAGATTTAATTAATTTTGGTTAAACACAATGAAATCTCAAAAAATACAGAAATTCAAAATTCTTTTCACACTTCAGACCACACACATTGTCAATTTAAAGCTTTGTTTGTTATTTTTCTGGGGGGAAGATTTTGCTTTATTTTAATGCTGCTCTGCTATTGCTGGCCTTTGTTGTGATCACTGCACAACAGCATTGCTGTCTGTATAATCTACTTACCAGTAAATATAATATACGTAAAAGTTTTTCTTCATCATCATCACCAGCAGCAGCAGCATCACATTTTTGCTTTCTGCTCCTTTCTGCTGGTAGGTTGCAACACAATCAAACTTTAACAACAGTGCCAGAAGACAAGCAGCCATATTTACATATATACTAGGCAGTCAGACAAACCAAAGCAAGCAGCTCAGGCAAACAATTGGAAATATACAGACTCCCCAAAAAATAAAAACTTAACTCATTTTGGCATTGCAACTAAAACAAAACCAAACGAAAGACAGCAACTGCATTAAGCAGCAGGAGATGTAGCTGGTGTTGGTCTTGGAGTCGAAGTCGAAGCAGCAGCAGGCAGTTGCCACAGAAGACAATAAATAACTTTGAATACGACCAGCTTAATTAAATAAGCTTGAAAACAGATTTTAACAGATTTCAACACTAAAATTAAGGAACAACCATAACATTTGAAACAAAAGGAATCTCTGCTGCAAATGACTCGATGTTTGTATGCACAAAAAAAGTGTAGACGACTCCCTGTAAATGTCGGCTCGGGGGAGTGGTGGAGATGGCTGCTTAGTTAGGTTGTGGTAGCCGTCTCTGGAATTCAGCCGCAATGACAACACGACAAATGTATGTACTCACTCACACACATGTCCTTTGGTCCTGATGCACATGAAAAGGATTTGTGCATAAACAGTTTTTTGTCTGTGTGTGTGCGGGTCTGCATAGAAAAAGTATTTAAAATCTTCTAATGAAACATTTAAAATGTTAAGCGACAAGGGAGAGTGTGAGGGATAGTGTGTGGGGCATAAAATTACTTTTGCTCAAACAACAGGGAAAAATTGTGGACCCGAAGGACCCTATGGTTGATTGTTGGCAGGGCAGGAATTTTGCAGTTAGTTGTTTTGGAAGAGATTTGTAACTTAAATTGTTCTGACACAGTCATTATGCTGAAAACTTGGGGGGAAACATGTATGTACTATTGATTACAGGATATGGGCGAAAGGGCACAATATATGGCATGTCCTAGGAAGGCTTCAGTGATCTCTTATAGTGCAGAGTTTTAGGCTCACTTGCTCTAATTGATAAGAAAAATATTCTGGAGCGATAATATTCAAGTTTTTAAAATAGACAGATATAACAATATGGATAAAATTAAACTACTGAAAGTCCATTAAGGCCAGAGTATTCATTCTATTATAGCTGACATAAACTGGACATTGTTTGATAGCGGTATAGAATTATCAAGAGCTAAAAGAAAAATTTAATAAATAAATACTAGCTTAAATATCCAAAATGGTACTTATATTTTATTCTATATATTATATCTAGAGCTATCTTGTGTTCGCTAGCTTATAGTGAAATTTGATGTAGAATATTTCTTCTATTCACACCATCCCCCCAAAATTCAGTTTTGTGGGACAGTTTAGTACCAATTTGGAAAAATACGAAATTAACCCTAAAATTAATTTTAAGTTTTGACCTCTGTTTTAGGCTTGTTTTTCACCCTTTTGCATAAAAGGGACCAAAAAGACCCTATATTAAGGACTTAGAGTACAAAAATGTTCCACAAAAATGTTCCTCGTTTTGTTTTAAGTAATATTTCCGAACACTTCCTGTACTTAGAATTGAAGGATCACAAGTTTTCCTCTGCCGATTCATCAAAAGAATGTGCAAAATTGGGGGAAATATTGACATATTGATCTAAAATTACCATATTGACATATTGATCTAAATTTTTTAAATGTTATCAAACCTGATCTTTCTTTCCTATAAATAATTTGTAAACACTTATATTTGAATAATTTGATGTCTATTTTATGTGTACTCTCAGCTACAGCTTTATATTATATATGTGAGAAAATCATACCATATCACAAGGCCCATTATACCGATTAATATATTGCATACATTTAGGCATGAACCTCATACATTAGGGGCTCAAAAGAAATATAAATTGTATATAGCATACTTGTAGAATTTTCCTCATAATTTAGAAAGCTATAAACCATTTCTACTGGCATTCTACATCAAACCATATCACTGGACACATTATTCTGATCAATATATTGCATACCTTTAGGCATGAACCTCAAACACTGTGAGCTCGATAGAAATATAAAGCATACTTGTACGCTTCTCTTCATAATTTATAAAGCAATAAACCAGTTGTACTGACATTCTATATTAATTAACATAGAGTCGTAATATATCACACCCTATATTACCACACAATCGCCTATAGGGTATTCAAATATATAAATATATTCCCTAATATTCGTCTTCTTCTTTCATATGGCCTTTTTAAGAGTAAAAAATCATCCACAACCTAGAGACTGCTGTGGGTGCATAAGTATTCCAGCTCAGCTTTGTATGCAGACAATAACTTACAGCAGTCCTGTCCTTAAAACTGTTGTTTAAACTACCAATGAAATGTGGAAACGAGAGAGCATACATTTGTAGCATAAACATGTACCAACAACTATCTTCGATGTTGGCTTGCCTTTAGTTAACCACACACATAGATGCTTCGCAGCAGTTACCAAATTATATAGATGGCCTGAGCAGACCAAACATTTTTGGGTGGTGGAAATGTGGGAAAAAAGAAAACAAATCCTTAATTTTTGGCTATTTGCCAGCCAGTCGGTAAAGTCATACCTCCTCTACCTAGTGTAGACTCCAAAGCAAATTTCCGAAATCACAAACCAAAACATTTGTTTGTGTTATCTGTCTGAAAATCTTTAACCAGCAACAGCACACACAAAAAACTCTAGTCCATAGAACTATGTGTCATACGACGTAAGCGGTAGCTACTAGCGACTGGCTTGCCTGGCTGCTGCAATTTTACCGACCATAACCATAAAACATCGATGCATGGTTAGGCATTTCAAGTTGTTTGGGCATTGGCAAATTTGTCGCCAACATTTTGGTAAACATAAAGTCTGTTTAATGTTTGCTAATGGTGTTTATGTTGCTACAAAATGTTCTGCTCCAAAGCCCAGCCTAAAGGTATGCCACATTCTTTGGGGTGAAGTTTTATGATTTGCCGGCTTTCCAGCAGCTATTTTTGGGGTTAAGTGTTTTATGGAGTCGGAATAGGGCGCACAGCGTTCTATTTTATTTCCTGTGGACTGTGGCAAGCTACCAACGAGATGACTTGGTTGGCAGTGGCAGCATTCTATATGAGAAAACAAAATGATTGAGAGTTTTGACTTTATGATTACAGGCCGCAGAGCCTTTAGCATCTAAGTTGAGACAATATTTTAAGACTTTATGATAAACGGGATCCCCTATGCAGTCGCTATAGAACCAAGATTAATATTAAGGTTCTGGTACAGTGTTGCATTTTTAAGCTCGACCTAGAGATATGCAACATATTGTTGATTTAAGATTTGCAAGTTCCAAAGCCTGCTTTATGGGATTATCTATTTTATTGTGATAATATGGTATACTTGACTATTGTTTTAGTTGATTTAAAGGTATCATCGATTAATTTATAATTGTTTAGATTTACTAATTTAACAATTTACTATATAACCCTGACTAATATTAACCCTGCATTTTGAAGCTCATCCTAGAGATATGCAACATATTTTTGTTCTCGGATTTGCAAGTTCCTGAGCCTGCTTACGGATTTATCATTGTATTCTAAAGTTTTATTTGATTTTAAGCTATCGTCGATTAATTTCAAAATGGTTAGTTTTACTAAGCAATTTGATAGCTTTGGGATGTTGAAGCACAGAAGAAGCTGTTTAATATTCTTTAAGAATTGTCCAACCCCAATTCTGTCAACCCAACCAACCCATATAGCTCATCTCCAATTAAATTACCACTTCCATTTAATTTCCACAAAACCAATGCAATCAGGGCATTTGATTCTTCACTTGACTCCACTTTCATGGACACTCTACTTAATTTCCCCTATGCATTGCTTGGGTCAGCCTCAAATTGCATAGGCAGTTCGGGAGGGGGCAATTTCATAATGCATTTCATAATGAAATCAAATCGGATGTTTATTGGGCATCCCAATGCTTAAGCAAATGACAAAGAAAATATGAAAAAGAAGACAAGTAAGAACTTTAGACAGCGCTCAAAAATTCCAAGCAGGTATAACAAACAGTAGCCATAGTTAGTTGCTGCTTGGAAAGCGCCTTTGTTTTCGATTTTCTCTCTCTGGATCTTCGTACTGCCAACAAACAAACATTACGATAATGACATGAAACATAAGGACGTACGACGAACAAAAAAATTAGAGATACAAATAACAACAAGAAGAAAATACATGAAAATTCTCTTTGGTTACATTTCGAACGAGATGATAAGGTCTCATCGGGGACTTAGCCGACAGCCAGTCATGTTTCCAAATTTGGTCATGTCGCAACAATACTGCGATACCAAAAAATCTTTGCAATCGTGTGGCACGAAGTCTGGCCCATTAGATTTTTGTCGTCCCGTACGTGAAAGCGATGCAACGCCACCAAATCGAGAGGTGAACACATGCAACAGAAGTTACGGCAGTCTGGACAAGAAAAATTGCTTCAACTGCCACTGTGTAGCGAAGCGGCCGGACTTCTGGGCCAGACAAAAGGGAAATGTTTAATTTTTCGTCAGAGTCATCATCATTGTTAATGTTCGATTCTCGTCGAACGCACACATTCATGCTATCTAAGTGTCATTTCAAGTTTCCTGCCATAGTGAAACGTTTCTGTTGCCCATTGCTACATCATCATCTGTTCCCGGCTACTCTATCTATACGGGGTAGTTTTTTTGCTTTTGTTTTTGAGCAAACATGACATTAAATCTCGAAATCCCAAAACACAAATGACTGATGACCAATGTCTGGTAGGCAACACAGCATACCAACTGATGCCAAGGAAACAAATGTATCCCTGAAATTGCACTGAAGTTGAAATATTTCCAACAAACCTACAAATCTCTCAGCAACAGAAAATCTCAGCAAAACAAGCAGCAAGAAAAAAACTGGCTTGTATTCTATAAGCATGCCAGTCAGTGTTAAAGACACAAAACGTCCAAAGTTTAAAGTTGGCAAAACAAAAACATTAGATACACAGCACGTTGCGAAAACGTGCACCATCAACAATAATGGCCAAGGGGGTTCGGTCCGGTCCACATGAAAGAGCTATGGTCATTCTTATGCTGCAAACGGACGACTAGGAAAAACAATGAACGCCCGAAACAAAAAACCAAGCCTGTTTGCCAAAGACCAAAGTGGTAGGAAACAGGAAAGAGCAAAAGGAAAATCAAAATAAGAAAGTAAAAAACAACATCACACTCGGAATGATAAAAAATAGTTTTAACAATAGACAATTGTTACATTAAAATGTTGCTCCCATTGGTCATCAATAACGACAAACGTTTCAAGTTTAGAAAATCCAGGCATACATACACACACAGCCACCGACAACAACGTGGCAAAGACGCAGCCGGGGCAACAACACAAAGCGATAGGCATTTAATAATAATCTCATTTCTGCCGAGAGAAAAAAGGCCAACTAAAACAACATGCAAACATTCGAAGCCCTAAAGTATGCTTTAACTTTGTTTTTGATTTATGACCCAGCCCCAAAATGTATGCAATGTAAATTTTACAGCCTTCGCAGCCAACACATATGATACAAATGTTCGATGTAAATCATACAAATATTTAAATCCTCAAGATGTAGGCTTCACATTTGTGATTTATGGCCGGACCTCCTTAATGTATGCAGCAGAAGTTTTAATAATATAAACCTATGTGTATGTGTGTGTGTGCGTCTTTTAAACTTGTGTTATTTAAGGATTACGTATTTGTGTTCTGTCTGTCTTATTAAATGACTTACTTAAAATGGACATTAAATATTTGTGTCATTACTATACCCAGAAATATATATGTTTGAAAAAGTAATCAAAGCAAAATATGCCTAGCTAGGTTATCAGAAAATTAAAATCTTTGTTAAGTTTTCTACATATAATTTCAGTTTATACTGTTTTTGCTTGTTCTAATGGCAAGCCTTAAAGATATACTCTACTTTACGAGTAGCGATATGTATTACAATTTTCCACTTGAGGTAACATTTTGGTTCAATTTCGGGTTGTTTCTATAAAAGTACTGTTTGGGGTTTCATTAGCCAAAAGATTAGACTGGATTTTAAAGTTCGTCCCTATTTTTGATGGTTGTACTATGTATACAATACATTTAAAATGCACTAAATTAATTTGTAAGGATTAGTTTTATTTCAGAAATTATATGGTACATACACTTTGGCGGGCAGTTAAGTCTGTTTGTTAGTCAGTTGGCAACACTAAAGACCGGAGTATTCAGCTAACATATGCTGGAAATTGTTTGATAACCGCAGAGTTAACGAAAAATTTAAAAAATAATTTATTTGATTTGAACTGGGATATTGTCCTGGCTCAAGACCATTTTGCTTCTATATTTAATAGAATGCAAATTTATTTACAAATGGCATGGTGACATTATACTTACATACGCAACTCAATGAGATGCTTGTAAGATGGCATGTGTGCTTTATTACTTGGTGCAATTTTTTAAACGCAAATTCGGCAAGTGAGTTGTGATTCTCGTTCGTTTGTGAGAATCATCTCCTTATAGAGGCCGGGTTTGATGTTGAAAAGTCGCTGCGAAGCCACTTGAAAAGACTTTTGACATGGTTGAAATCATGATCGTGGTAGTCTGCAGCCAAGTAATAAATGTCACCATGCCATTTGTAAATAAATTTGCATTCTATTAAATATAGAAGCAAAATGGTCTTGAGCCAGGACAATATCCCAGTTCAAATCAAATACTGATTACAGACCAAAAAAATGCAAACGAAAAAACTAAGAAAAATAATTTATTTTTAAAAACTACCCAAATTTGAACTGATATTTTATTTCTATCTACTACAGCTACAGCTTTCTTTTGTTCGGGGACTTATAGTGAATTTTGACGTAGAATATTTTTACCATTCACCTTCTAAAATTCAGGTTTGTGGTACAGTTTAGCACCAATTCGAAAAAAGTACGAAATTAACCCTAAAATGAATTTTAAGATTTGACGTATTTGTGATATTTGAGTGGAGTTTTTAGTTTTGCTGTATTCAGAGACTTATAGTAGAATTTTAGGGCAAATATTTTTGCAAAACAGTTTGATCCGTGAGACCCCTGTTTTAGAGGTGTTTTTATCCTTTTGTATGAAAGAGACCAAAAGACAACTTTCCTGTGGAGCTAGAGGGTTAAAATGTTCCCCAAAAATGTTCCTCCTAGTATTTTAAGTAATATTTCCGAACACACACTATACTTAAAATGTAAGGAATATAGGGTTTCCTATGCCTATTCATCATAAGAATGTGCAAAAGGGTCTTTCAAAACGCCGATTCTAGTATATTCTTTTTTACAACCCCGATATCGTTGTCAGAACTTTGTTACTTTTTTCGGTGTCACAACTTGATGACAACATGGTAGCACAAGCTCTCTATATAAAAGGTCCACTGATGAGTTATGCCCACACAGCATACGAAATGCTTATATGGCAAAGTGTGTATAGTTGAGAGTGGCTTTCTGCCTTTTAGTACCAAAACAAAAAAATTCCTACGTAAGAAGAAATATTTGATCGAAATACCTAGCATTTGAATTTAGGTGTTACATTCAAAAGTACCTAAAAATTAAATCATGTTTCCAGGTTATCCGACCGCCCATGTAATGTCATGGCATTATGAAAATATAATGCTGAGGGTAGGTCGAGAGTGGAACATCTTTCAATCCTCCTAATTGTAAAATTTACTTTGATCTGTGTAGGATGTTCTCCTGCTATCGAAATCAACATTTATTTAAACTTTTATGTCCAAGAGTTTCCACCAGTAAAATTCACTAAAATTTTACTTCATTTTCCGTAATCATAATTGAGGTAAATCTTCTTATTGAGTTTGAAATCTAGCCGAGATGTGCATAATTATGATTTAACCAAAATGAACACAAACATCCTTTCCCTGCCGTCCAATGCAATACACAACGATACATATGTGTCCTCCCACTCAATTTTGACTCGCCCATAGCCTCAATTTTGCGTGTGCTTGTGGTACTGGACCAGCAATAGTGCGTAACATTAACGAAGTGCCTGTAAGCAGCAATAACAAATCATAACTCATTACCATAAAATTTCATAAACCACTTAAGATAATTCTAATTAATGTTTGCAACTTCAAATCCTTTACCTACCAACAACCCTAAACACGTTCGCCATTGGAGCAGCCAGTGCAGTCCACTCCAGTTCGGTTCGGTTTGGTCGTTAGTGTAGAGACTTAAATGTCTGGGCTGTGCTATAAACCACCCAACCAACCAACTAACTAACCGGTTCTACATTTGCCTAAAGTAATTGTAACTTGGTTTTGCAGACAACTAAGTAAATACCTAGCCCAGAACTACTCATGTAGGAATGTAATAAACAATGTCAGAGAATGTATAAAATATCTAAGATGTACTTACATACATGTGTGTGGAGATGTATGGCTAGTGGATGGGATGGTATGACATGGAAGACCAGTAGTCGTGGAAGGTAGTAAACACAGTCATAAATTTAAGAGGCAACATGATAACAAAACCAGCTAAAAGGATTAAAACACGTAAATCATCATCATTATACCTATGCCATCGACGGTGTGCAACTGGCCAGGCTGATTATTTCCAAGTCCGAGGGAGCGAGATGATGTTGGCCAGATTTCAGGCTACAGCCTACAAACACCTGTTCCACGAAAACAATAAAAGAAAATGTCACTAACATCACAAGATGAATGAAACGGGGGGAAAAAGAAACGAAGCACAGCAATTTCGTTGAAAAGAAAAAAACCGAACATAAAAGAATGCCGTTACCAAGCAGAGTAATCAATAAACCATTAATTTCAGCAAATAGGTACTCACAAACACAGCTCTGTCTGTGGTGTATTGGAAAACTCTCCAGCAAACCATTCATTTCATATAAACATTTTGTCTATAGAACATGGAATAATTTATTAGCTACGAGAGCCAAACCCATACCATCAAATCACCAAATGCTAAAGCTAAATCATTGAAGAGACACCTTTGTTGGATATGCTTTCACCACCACCGCCATGACACAGACAAATACGACAACAACAGTCAGCCCGCCAGTCAACCAGCCAAAAGAAAAGAAGATAAAAAGACAAAAGTGTTTTGTATACCGTCCAAATCGTACATAAGCACTTGTCTGGAGTACTTCCACTTTACACTCATAAAGAAGCGTGCCCTCATCAGACCCACTCCCTCCCCCCAAGCTGTAGCAGCAAACAACCTTTTGGTAATTACATTCTAAACAAAAAGGAATCCGGAAAAAACCCCAAATGAAAATGAAGATATAAATTATTTAAGTTAAACGATAAATGAAACTGTCGATTGCATGCTCACCGGGCGGACAGGTTCAGGTGATATAACATTGAGTAAAATGACATGTTTAGCCTTTATATATGTAGAAGCATATTGATTTAGGAAATACATTGAAGTTAAATGAATGAATGAATGACTAAACATTCTTTCATCTCAGGGGTAGGCAATAAAAGCTTTTTCCAAAACATCGGCCTAAAAATATGCAAAGTCATGAGGTTGTCCAGAGAAGCATAACATTATTGTGATAGAAATAAAGAATCAGCTTAGGTATGCAAAGACATGTGGTTGTCCCAAGAAGCGGACAAAAATTATGAAACCCTAGGTTAGGCCGTAAAATCGGCGTCCTTTATAAACACTCCAAGTAGGCAGGGGCAGAGATTATGCCTTGTTTAATAAAGGATTTTTTTATATAAAACTAGGCAATAAAAAATGAATTTGTGAATTTGGATTTTTGAAGCTATCACATCAGAATCGATATCTTGTCTGAATATGAAATATTGGATGATTTTATTTTGAATAAAAAAGGCCATACAAATTATATAAAATCCTTGTACAGGGTTATCCAACAGGAGGTGTTATTTTGGAATTCAAAGAAAAATGCAATTTTTTAAACAAATGATCGGATGTTTATTTCATAATAATGAAAAACAACATCAGCCAAATGGCCACCACGACCACGCTTACAGAACCATATCCTTTTTATGAAATTTTCCCTAACCAAATCGCAAAGTCGCTGCCCTATGTCCTAGATAGCCTCACGAATTCTATCTTTGAGGTCTTGAATCGACGATGGGCTGTTGGCGTATACCTTATCTTTCACGTGGCCCCAAATGAAGAAGTCGCAAGGTGTTAAATCACAAGATCTCGGTAGCAAATTGTGATCATCACATCCAGAGATAACACGGTCCGGAAACATTTCCCGTAAAAGAGCGATGGTTTCGTTGCTTGTGTGACACGTCTTGTTGAACGTAAACGTTGCCCAGATCCATCCAACACCGACCATAAGAAATCAGTAATCATCTCTCGATAGCGCAATCCATTCACCGTAACTGTTGATCCAACCTCATTGTCGAAAAAGTAAGGTCCAATGACCCCGCCGGACCATAAACTTCACCAACAATAACACTTTGGTTTTCCGAGCCCCAGATGCGACAATTTTGCTTGTTGATGTAGCCACCGAGGTGGAAATGGGCTTCACCAGAAAGGGATATATTGCCAATAAATCGAAACTTTCAAAAATTATGAAATATTTGATGATTTTATTTTAAATAAATTATATAAAATCCTAACGATTTGTATTAACGTATATAATAGAATAAGAAATTTATGAAGATTTTTATTTTACATCGTAGATATGTATGTTTGTGGTCGGATTTAAACAAAAAACTTATTGTTCATCTAATTTGACCATCTAAGGAATGTGTGCGAAATTTCAAGATCCTAGCACTATTTAATTTAATTTTTGTCACAGTTTGTATGAAAATATTCCACTATAAACAATGTGGGCAAACGTCAATTTCTTCGCAGCAGATACTGCCGTCATTAATATATTTAGTATGAGAATCCCTACGAGCTCTTTAAAATATTTATTAACCCCAGACTCCAACTATGCATATGTTAGGGCAATCCTTTAGTAGTGGCAAATGGCACAAGCTCTGTTATGACACTCGCCAAGCCTCAATCGATGCTTCTAGTATGAGGTCTACATCCTTGTCCAAACCTGGTCTTCTTCTCTTCTTGTTGTGCCTTTGAAGACGCCATCAAAAAGAATTTAATTTAATCTAAAGCCATAAACCGAATCGTTAAAGCTATTTTCGGATAGCTTAATTTTCTTCCTTAACATCAAAAACGAACAGAAAAAAATTGTGCAGGTTTTATGTTAGGAATATCGCCGCTATAATTGCTGATGATGAAAACATACCTGGCATACTTTTAGGCATTTATTAAAAATACCTAAACATAGTCCTGTTGTTAAGGATTATAATACGAAGAAAAGTAATTTCTTCAACGAAGCGTGATGCTCATCACTTGGACTATCTATCTCGCTCACGCTCTCTGAGTGTGAGTGCAAGAACGCTGTTAGACCAGGAACCACTTGATTGCTTCACAATCATTTTTGAATACTTAAAATTCGCTTTATGGTTCCCTTAAGGCCTTCAAAGCAATATTAAAAATGTAAATTAAATGTTGCCAGACAAGAAAGCGAAACGAAACCAAACGAACGTACGAACCTACGAAAATAAGCAAAACAATGAAAACATGAAGAAAATACCCGTCAAATAACTGGGGAAAAATTGGAAAATAAATAATGCAAAGCATTGGCCATTGTTCTAATACAAAAGCAAAGAGCATAAAAAACGAATTGCCAATTTGAAATTTGAAATTATAGATTGTGAGAGGGGGGAAAGAAAAAGGGGAACTAAATGCCAAGCTGGCCAAAGAAACCTTGTTATGACACTTTAAGTGAATATTTAAAGAAGTGTGGCAAGAATTAATAACTTGGCATATTGTGAGCTACCCACCTACCCCTCTGACGCACTAACGGCAAAATATTGAAGCCTTGTTATTAGATAATCACCACTTTTACCTTAAATGTCATAAACACTGACATAATTATTTCATTTCTCCTACGTTGATAGTACAAATGTCACAGACACACACGCAGGCACACACTCAGACGCATTCACACATATTTCATTTCATGTTCATGTAATATGAGACATTCGTACATTCATATCCTGCGAGCAGATATAAAAACAAATACAAAAAATATGTTGTTGCTACAGTTCTTTGCGGGTTCGGCAAACGTTACCCAAAGGACGAAAAACGCCATGAGTTATTCGAAAGCGTTGCGATGAGTTGTTGAGTAATGCATGATTTTCCGCACGTTCTCAAGGAAATTTTCAATTTTCAAATATGGCGTCATTGTCACCATCATTGTCATCCTGGTTTTAGCATAACTAGGTCGTGTTCTTTTCATTCATTCTTAGCCGCACACACACACACACACGGACATATGCACATATTGGCACAAGGAAAAAACACCGACTGTGGTGTGAACGTCATCATCATCATCATCATAATCAACATAATCATCGTACACACTGTTGGAGACTTCTCCTTTATTTATGTAATTCTATATATACATATATCTGTATCTGTTTATAAATCTTGTGGTTACACCCCATGTGTGTTTTTCAGTTTGTGCATTATATGTCCTTGTAGTAGTTCGTACTATATTTTCTTTTTTTTGTCCTTTCATAGTGTTGACATCTTCCTTTCACATACATATATGTATGTGTAGTACTTGACATTATCGTAATATTTTCCTTCTTTTGTCCTTGTATGCCTTTCAAGGTTCCTATGCTATGTAAGTCCTTTGCCGGTCCGGAATGCCCATTATAATAATGGCTATAATTATTATTTGACAATTGATAAAAAGGACACGCACAAGAAAAAAATATTTATGTATGTGAATTTATTCAGAGATTATTTAAATTAATGTAGGAAACATTTGCAAAAAAAGACGGGTAGATTCATAATTTTGCTAATGTTGGAAAATTGTGTCTGTTCATGGCTCTTCAAATATTCATCTGTGGCACATTGTGTGAATAACATTATGAGCTGTCCTTAAGGCTTTCCCTCATTGGTCTCAGCAAGTATAAATTCCATTTTATGTTAATGAGCTGGCATTAATCGAATACTCCATACCCGGATGATGTTAATTTTGGTGGTATCGTAGAAAAATATTGCTATAGATGCATATAGTTCATAAATATTGACGAGTTCAATATTTTAGAGTTTCATACAATAACCTGAATTGGAATTTCGTTTAGTACATGGAATACAAGTGCTCTTGAAGTATTATTTTGCTTTAACATAAATTTTACTTTACTCAGTTTGTTTCAAATTCAAAAGCCAACCTGAAATTATTCATGTTTGCATACCTTTAGGGGCAATATTTTTTCTGGCACTCAAAACAGTGTACTAATTTGTACCGTAGGACCAACAGCAAAATATTTCAATAGGAAATTTATTATAACCCTAAAAGTATGCATTGTCATACTGATTTTTTTGTGCAAAAGGCTGATATATTTAGCCTTACTTATTTATTAATTTATAAGAGTTGGTTACCATGGATTAAGAGAGACAAGCAGATTTCTCTGAGATTTCGAAAACATAAAAAATAAAAATTGTTTCACTCTTTAATGATTTGTATTAATGTATATATTAAAGTGAAGATTAAATGACAGATTTAAAACAAATGTGTGCGATATTTCAAGGTCCTACCTCTATTCTTTCTAATTTTTGCCGCAGCTTGCAAGAAAATATTCCACTTCTTCACTATCAATTAAGGCATTTAAATATACACAAAAAATCGAATCTCTTTGCAGTGTAATATTGTTGTACACATTTTCATAGATATTCATGAAAAGTATTTGTGGCCCATTTTCATGTTGTTACTGAGAGCCAGAAATGCCACCAACTCTCCTCTGATTTGATTCTCATCTGTTCCAAAAAATATCGTTGCTCTAGTCTGGCTGGACGACTATATTTGTCAAATAATTGCAATGTCCAATTGCTTTATTATTAGAGTGTGTCCTTTGACTTCAATTTCTGTGAATACAAGAACACCAAAGTGTCTACAACTTGTAGCTAACCTTGAAGGTTTCCTACACAGACACACACACAGAAAAATGAAATGACGGGTGCCTTGACGACACCCTGAAATTAAGTATTTCACTTTATCCACATACTACAATATATATATTCGTATATACATACTCGTATGTATTTATGCCATTCTAAGCCAATTTGGATATTTCCCTTCAATGTAATTTTTTAATGCATATTTCCCCGAAAGCCATCAAAAGCAATTTGTACAAAGAATGAATTCACCAGAATTAATTATTTTTAATTAAACTTTTAGGCAGCACAGTGAGTAGTCGAAGTAAAAGACTGGCACTGTGATTGAGAAATTAGATTTGAGGAAAATATCAATGATATATTTAATGTAGAATTCGAATTTGTTCAAGTCTGGCCATTAAAACCGGATGGTGGGGGGTGTTATGTAATGGACTTTCTGTCAAAGCCATATTGAGCCCTTTAACTCTTGATATTCGCTGCATTTTATGTGATAACTGCCGGGAAATTGATCACACTGTGGAACAAAATGTAACTTTTTCGAAAATCTAAGGTTTTGAAAACGGATTCTGATAGAGGGATAAAAAAGAAGCATTGAGGTTTGATGTATTCATAGACTTATATTGAAATTTTGGGGCAAATATTTGTGTAGAACATTTTGATCCGTTAAACCCCTGTTTTAGGGGCGTTTTTACCCTTTTGCACAAAAGGGACCGAAAATACCACTATATTTAGGAGGGTTAGAATGTTAAAATGTTCCTCGTACAGTCTTGAGTAATATTTCTGAACCCATCCTATACTTCAAATGTAAGCAATACAAGTTTTACTATGCCGATTCACCATAAGAGTGTGCAAAAAGGAGAAATATTGACCCCTCTAAAATGACCTCAAAACGTAAACTTTCAAAACGCCTATACACGTATATTTTAACCCATCTATCAGAAACCGTTGTCAGAACCAAATTATTCAAAAGAGTTCATTGTGCATCAAAAAGTGTCTTTGAGTCTGAAGGTATGCAACGGAATGTGATTGACTACATGGTTTAGACGTATGCTGCATATTCTGTATTTTTATATATTTCAATGGGATTTACAGGTTTGAAAATATTTACATTCGATTTGTTGTTAAAAAATATTTTATTAAAATTATTTCTTTCGAAAACAAATTACCAAAATGATATTAAAAAATGTTGGTTGCATTTTTTCAAAGATTTACTGCTTAAATTTTACAATTTTTTAAATTAAATTCAATTTAATTTTTTATTCTTTTTTCTCAATTTTATGATTATTTTGTAAACATAAATTAAAATGCAGTCCAAAAGCAGACAATGAAATGAGGTCGTGTTTACACAGATTATTTTCCTCAGTGTTTTGCTCCGTCCGTTCATTACATTACTCAGTCTTCCGAGAAAACTCCTTAAAATTTCTTTAATTAAATGCAATACCTTCAGACACATTATCACTTTAGCAGAGATTGACCACTGTTTTTAGTCAATGTCATTTAAAAGATTCATAAATTTAATTAATGCCACATTAAACCGACATAATTTGTATAGACTTTAAGTCTTCGTCTTTATGTCTTATCTTGGCCATGAAATTCCTCAGAGGTAGATGGCTCATGCAAATTCCAAAGAATTTCAGCCAATCTTCCATCTTAAGGCAACCGCATTCATGTTCTGGCAGATTATAACAGTATAGGCCATAAACTGTAGACCTATAATTATTCACAATGTTTCGCATTGGTTGCAATGGTTGAGGCAAAACCGCAGATAAATCATTAAAGGTTTCCTTTGGTTGTTGTTTTTCTGTGTCATCAATCGACATTTTTTTGGGTTCTTTTACAGTTTATAATTAATTAACATTTATAAAACACTAACCGACCAAGGGAATGTAAACAAATTATATTTTAATTAGTTGATGTAACAGCAAAAAACTGACATGTTTTTTAGTAATTTGAATCTGACCTGATCTGATATGATAGAACAAGTTACAGTAGTGTAAATGGTTATAGAGAATATAATAAATATATGTATATATAGATAGGATTTACAATAGGCTTGATATTATGTTGCTTTTCTTTGGTCTAACACTGTATATCCTTTTCTGAACTTAATCATTCAATAAAACCTTTATTGTAGTTGACGAATTGTCATTTTATCTCAGGTTATAGGGGCAACTTCCCGGAAATTTCCTTTAACTCGTCAAAGAATCACAAAACTCTCTCAGATATGTCTGAACTGATGATACCTCCTTCATCCTCCCACTACACCCACTTAACCTTTCGCCCCGGTAAGATTTCTATTGACATTGCCATCGTCGTTTTTCGTTTCGGTTGTGCTTTAGCAACATTCTTTTGTACATTTCCATACACAAAATATCAGCACAGGAACTGGCGACAATGACAGGCAGTGGCAATTTAACAAGAGAATAATATTCCCAAATTCCCTAGGAAAATAAAGCAAACACAAACATTCGCTTGAAATGAAAGGAAAAAAGCAGATCCTTATAAATAAAGGTAGAGCAAACACACACCCACACATATACGGGAAACAAATAAAAAATCAAAGTAATACATAAAATGTACAAAACAGCAACAACATAATGCCTGCAATAAAAAATAAAGCAATATCAACTACATATATACATACCAATATATACAAAACAAGAGCAACAACACCATCATCACTCTTGGAAAAGCTACAGACAACAAAAGCACTCGTCGTCGTCGTTGTCGCCGTTGTCGTTGTTGTCGCGGAAGGCAAGAAAAAGCGTAATATCGACACATTTTAATGGAGGGTACCTTTGAGTGTGACTAATGTTAAACAATTTGGCACAAAGACCCCAGAGACTTAAAATGCCTTTTTTACTATCAACGACTGACTGACTGTACTCTGCTTGAAAGATGGTGGCAACGGCTCCACCACCAACAGCAACAAAATGACAATCACAACAGCAACATCAAACGATTGAGCGAACGTACGAACGAACGAACGCTAACAACAATGAAGCTCTATAAGATACAACAAATAAATGAAAGGACAAAATCGTTAATGTTAACAACACACGAAACAACAAGCCATGAACAGCAGCCAACAAAACAATCAATGTTATTTATTAGTAACGAATACTATACACACTCACCAACACACATATATTTAAGTACACACACACTCGTAGCAACAGCCAACAAGAGCAACGCAAAAAAATCTGCATTCAATTTGCTTATCAACACAGGCAAAAAAACAGAACCAGAACAATCACAAGAGCCCTACAGTAGGTAAAGGAGAACGCTAGGTATTTTTTAAATAATTTAAACATGTTGTGGAAAAACAATATCCTAATTGGGGTATTTGAATAAGTGTGTGCCTAAAAGTAGGCAATATTTGCGGTGCAGCCCAAAAGATATCCTATCTGAATCGATCTCTACTTTAAAAGTATTGAATAGAAAATTTTGTCGAAGAGCTATGCTTAAAATTTTCTGATGTATTTTGGATTTCTAAAGTCGAAAACGATATTAAAAAAATTTTATAGACAATTTTCTTTTGTATTTTTTTTACTAAAACTCCAAATTTCGCCGATTGCACCTTTAAGATTTGTACTCTCATTTTGGTAATATAGTTCTGATTACACCCGCATTTATGTTCGATTAAAGGTAACTATGACGGCTACATTATGGAAATTTCACTTTCAATAAATTTGAATGATTTTATTGAAATAAATTTGATTTTATTCGAAAAAAATATTTTTTTGCTGGCACGAACAAAAATCAGAGATAAAATCGGAAAAATTACATTGTTTTGTATTTTTGTATAGCTAACATTCCAGCGCAGAAAACACTGTAGACATATAAAATATCTATGTATAAGTGTAGGAATTATGATACTCTTGACACAATTAAACGAACAATCCCATTGCTTTCCAGGTCGAATAATTCCACGTAAAAAAACACTTCGGAAGCAACTACTCCACATCCTTGATGAGACATTGGGACTTTATATAGACCATGTATTCAAGTGTCTGATTTTTTGTGATTCAATGAATACTATCCCACTATATTTTTTAGTTCGGTATAGGGATAACAGACAATCTAATCAAACATAACAATATTTGGGGTTGGATGCAACAGACCTTTTTCTAGTGGGTAAACGGAGATTGTAGGCAAGTAAGGACTCTTCTACAGGTCCAATAAATATTCTTAAAATTATTTTTCTCCAATAAAGGTTATAGAGTTTGTACAATTTTGTTTTTCAAGATAGCTTTTGAAGAACCCTCCAAATATGCAGTAGAAGTTGTAGCTTCTAAAAGATAAAGACTGTGCAACTTGTATAACCTTATTTTCCGCGATAATGTTTGGCTTGTGAACAACCCACAAAATATGCACTAGACGTGATAGCTTCTAAAAATAGGCAATTTTTTAATATTTCGGTTAGATATAAATGACCTTGCAGACAGTGTGCGGCCGAGATTGAGGGAGTCCTTAAAATAAAGATTCTCTAATAAACTATAATATAATTAGGTAATTTTAGTTTTCCTGATAATCGCCAGTTTTTAAACGACCCACAAAATATGCTTTAGAAGCTGTAGATCCTAAAAATATGCAATGTTTCGTAACTTTTCACAAATCACATACATTTTGACTATCCAGCCTGTTGGAGCCCACATAAACTATATTACAAGTCCAATAAATATTCTTAAAATAAATATTTCAACTTCTATAATTCAATTTAGCGTGATAATCTTCAATTATTGAAAATAAAAATAAAATATTGATACCATCGTCTAACATTCTCTGCCTTGCGGGATCATCCTGAAGTGGAAAATATTAATGCAAATGATCTAAATAATATTTCATTCAAAAAGGCCAATTAAATCAATTATCTATTAACTACTTTCCACAAAGAAAAGTTTTAATCAGTGTCCTGTTTTATTTTACGCATCTATAAATAAACGAGTATTAAATTCAACTTTTTGTCTGAAATTTTTTAAAATAAATCTGTCTTTTAATCAAGACATTTTAAAACATTTCTCAAAGAAAAATTTTGAAATTTACATAAGCCTTGCGTGTAAGATATTTCTGCAATTGTCATCAGTTCAGTTCTCAATAGCATGTTCTTGGAAGTTTTCGTTGAAGTGAGTCCATTTTCTTCATTATACTCATCCGAAATGCCCACAGTAATTAAATTTCCCTAATTTTGTGTTATGACATAAAACAGAACTCTAAAATCCTGTCTGAAAATTAGCTGTCAATAAGATCACTCTTCCACCAATTTTCATCAATTCTAGTATTGTGATACCTTCTTAAGGCATTCCTCTGAAAATGCTGTGCCAGCTAGTGTATCCCTTAAAGTATGCAAGTTAATTGTCTTAGTTAATTTCCCCAAAGTATGCAAATCTATATGACTTTCTTTTGCCAATTGGCTTCAAACTGATGGAAAGACTTGGCATACCACACGTTCGCAGGTACTTTCGCTATCGAGAATACCAAATCGAACATTCCGCTTTTGACAGTCAGACCATCAGGATCTACTTGAGAGTTTTCTTGGGCATGTGCTTGTGCTCGTCTCCTATTGGAGTATGTGGGGACACAACAGACGTATCGTTACAAAAAATCAATGACAAACTGCCATTAGTATTAACAACTTTTTTCGTCTTCGTTTCTTTGGTGGTGTCCTTTGCACTGGCTGGATGAAAACAAATAAAATGTGGTTCATGCTTTCTTCCTTCATGGCGAAGCATAAAAAACAATGTTAAGCAAATGAGCTTTGCGTGTGCATATATATATATTCACGTGCATGTATTGGTGCTCTGTTGGAACATTAAGAACGCCATATAAGCCCGTAAACGTTGCGAGTTAAAAGCTTATGTGTTAATGTCTCCGATGATAATAATAACAGTAATAATGATGATGGCATACTCAAAACGAATTGTATGTGAGTTACGTGTGTGCGTGCGGCTAAAAGTTTAAGTATTTCTGTGGTTTTGTCAGGCATTTGCATTCCTTCTTCGTTAGCCGGGGCCAACAGCCCCACACCGAATAATAACCAATAAACCATTTTAATTGGCCTGTTGGTTCTATACCTCTATCCAGTCCAGTCTCTGAGCTTCTCTCTCTTCCTCCGACGACCACTTAAGTTGTAAGTAAATAAAAAGCTTTATATTTTATTTGTTATTTATTTTCAAGTTGATAAAAAAGTAAATCTTATTTTCACGTTAAAAAATAAACCAACAACATACCTGAGTACGTATGGCCGGTCGGGCGAGCACCATATGACCGACCCAGACCATCATAATCTGGCAGTGGCACTGGCTGGTGTCGGTGATTGTGGTGCTTTATTGCTCTTGGCCTTTCGTACAGATGAGTCAGATTTGCTTGTCTTGCTGTTTCCGCGAATGAAAAGATATCACACCGAGACATTTAAGTTTTAATGAAGAAAAAATGAAAACAAAAAATAAAAAGCAAAAGCACTGAAAAGGTAAAGTAACTTGAAACGAAACAATAAATTTTCTCTGTGATGATGCTTTAAATTATAGTCACATTAAAAATGATTTATAATTGTATGATAAAGTGCAGAAAAAACCATAATAAGAAAGAACCAGCTTAAAAGGCGAAAATAAAACAAATTACCAGAGTGAAAGAGTGTGGCTCAACAATGACACATCGAAATTTGTATTCTTTGGCAAAGAATTATATTGAATATTATAGCGGCATTGCATGAAATTCTTTTAAGCCATCGCGACAGCTATGAAATAAATATCTATGAAATTGCAATATTACCTTAAAGTAGGCAATGGTTTACTTTAGGAAGAAGGGTATGCTGTATTTATTCATTGTTTCAATACTTGCAGTACATTTTGCTACAGCCTATATTTACCTAAAAGTAGGCAATTAAAAATATTTATTGTCTTTAACAAATAATAACACATATTAAGATCCCAAAAATTAACACCACATCACATACACTATGCAACAAAAAATTAAAACTGTTATGCCGAGACCTAAATATTTAATTTTTGTATGCATTGAGGCCAACTGAATCAAACACCATACAATTTTTTTGTGGATACTTCTTATTTTTTGACTAAAATGCCAATTTTCGTCGAAGTTGCGTTTAATATTTGTACTCTGATTTTGGAAATATAGGTTTGATCATTATAATGTTCCTAACTTTCACATAGCAACAGTCTCCAAAAAAACTGAAAAAATATCGATTTAAAAACACAATAATTTTTGCTAGCACAAAAAAATCATAAAAAATAGAAAAAATCGGAAAAAATATTCCGTTCTATTTTTAATAAGGTCACCTAAAGTGACCCTTTTTCTCCATAGTTTTAAAATCAAATTATGATTTAAAAAAACACCGATAAACATTTGTAATGTTTATACTTCTCATAATACATATTTTCGATTACATTTCAAATAAACAATAGATCTGATAATTTCCTTTTCCAGATATAGACTGGTGTCGTTACAGGATTTCCGTCAAAATGTCACGCCCGTTACAATTTAAATATCCCATATTTCGTATATTCGTGAAGAGATGTTAGTAACGTATACTTTAGAAGAAAGTATATGAACTACTCTTTTGATTAGCAAAAATTAATAAAGGCATGTAATGGAAGAACATTACCGAATTAAAGAAAATAAATAAACCACCAGTGACGCTCTGGTTTGTTGTATATCTCCAATATATAAAACGATAAAACATATTTATATTTGCAATAATATTCCAATTAACCTGATGTCTTCAATTGGCAATATAGTAAAAATCTCAGTTAATGAATATGGGAGATATTTAAACATATTTAAGCAAAAGTGTCACACCCGTTCCAATGGAATCACCCAGCTGACATTATAATTCTTTTTTTTAAGAAAATATGATTTTTTATTTTTTATAAATAGGTCGAAACCCCCTTTGGTTTGCGTTATAATATTAGCTATGAAAAAAAAGCATAAAAAATAGAAAAAATTGGAAAAATGTTTTAGTTTTATACACTTTTCCAATTTTTTCTATTTTTTATGCTTTTTTTAAATATATTTTTTCGCAGCATTTGTAGCCATCATATTTACCTTTAATTGAACATATAAAAGCGTGTTAATGTACTTATATTTCCAAAATCTTAAAGGAACCTTCGGTGAAAATTAGAATGTTAGTAAAAAATGGATAATTTTTAATTTTATTAAAAATAATTTTTTAATATTGTTTTCGAGTTTAGAGAGCCAAACTACATCCGAAATGTTAACCATAGATATTCGGAAAAAAATTGTTGCATTGTGTAATTTGCAATATTTTCTTAAAATTGACAACTGTTTTCTTTATGGGGGAAAATATACTTATTTTCTTCTAACTACAAAAATTTTTGCTACAGCTGATATTTTCCTAATAGTAAGCAGTTAAAAGTACAATAATAATAAGAAACAAGTTTCCTAAGCTCAACACCTTATCACTTGTTTATGAGCCAATACATGTACAAAATCTCTTACGTCTTCTATACATAAAAAAATAAGTCTGCAACACCTTAAACTCCGTTACAAATGTTGTATACTCTCTCAAAAATATACCCTATATTTGTTTGCATTAAACTTCACTTTTGCCCTCCTAAAAGTATGCATTTTTTCCGCTTAACAAACTTCATTTATATTCAATTTAAGTCACTGCCTTTTCCATGCTTCCATTTATCCTTTGACCTAGTTTTGTAAAGGATTTAAATGCTGCTTAACAAAACATTAGCACACCTTTTTCCATAAATTTATCAGCTTTCATAAACACAAGCACAGGCACTCCCGTCTCCCCACTCACATACAGACACACGCACACATCTTGGCATTGCAACGTTCTGTTGTTCAACATTGTTCTTGTTCGCCGTGTTGTTCGGTATGTGCGGTCCGTTTTAATTTGTTGCTACTTGAAAATGCTGGAAATAAATTTAATTAACAATATCTTTTCTACATTAGAGCAAAAACAAAAAGCAAACAACATAAACAGAGTCTTGGTTAGTAATGTCGCATACACATACTTAAATATAAATAATAATGATAATAATAACGGAAAAGGCAGGAAAGAAAAGCAGCAGCAGCAACAACATGTTGTAACAACATCCTTGTTCCAGTGCAAGACCTGAGAAAAGTGTGAAGGTGTGAGGGGGTGGCGGGGCATGAACAAAATGTTGCAAAGTACTTGAACTTTTTTGTTCGAGGCAGGAAAAAAATGTAATTGTAGTTAACACGCCCAAATAATCAAGTACTTCTACACACATGCGAGCTCGTGTGTGTGTGTGTATGTGTTCGGATGGGGTTGGGTGTACGACAAAAAGTATTACACACATGTTGGTACAGGCGGCGAAATATACTCAGCCCTGCAACAACAACAACCCAAAAGTCAAGTGCAAAACATTAAACTTGTTGTGAGTGTCGTTGTTTGCCGAACAACCTTCTGATTTTTGTTTGCCCTCTCTTTGTCATCGTCTGCTGTGTTGTGCTGTGTTTATGCGCCTTGCAGAGCATAACGAAATTGAAGCATTACCGAAATGAAAATTGTGGTTTAGATTATTTATGTGTGCCAGTGTATGCGAGCTTGCATTAACAAATACCCGTACAGCACACACATACATGCATGTCTCTCATTATACGACTACATACATATATATGTGATGTGTAACGACGACAATAAAAACGTATGCCAAAACAAAAGCATTGCACATGAAAAAAACAAACTCTCAAAAGAGTAAAAGTTGGTTTCCTCGAAATCATGAAACGACGGAGAAGGAAAGCGGCACGGGGCGGAGGTGGGTTCAGGAGGCGGAGGAGGTCAGGAGACATGTCCTTCTACGGGCCCAAGAAAATATTCAATTAAAGAGCATGTTATATGTCACGCAACAAATATGTTGCTTTTTGCCTTAGTGCCTTGCAAGGATATGTTTGCTTTATGCCTTTCTAATGGTGTGTGTGTTTGGTTGTAGGTTTTATGTGGACTTTTTTCTCTTGATGGATATGTTTGGTGCGGTTTGTCTGGGTTATTATGTAAACGTTACCATCATAAAAGTATCATAAAGATTTTTGTAATGTTGTCATAAGTGGTACTTGTACATGTGACTTTTTTTGAAGTAAGGAATTTTTTAGATAAAGATTTTCTCGGAAAAGATATAGAAATAAAAATGCTTACTCATAATGATTTAAGTAGTCTTTGAAGCGCGTTTTTTCTAAGAAAACCTCAGCTACAAAATATTTGTCTACTCTTCAAAAAAAATTCAATTTACTTCTCTACATCTTCTTTGGCATCTTAATGTCATCGTTGTACTATGATTTCTCAAGTCCGCCAAAATATGCAAAAGATTCCCATTTAATTTAATCGTTTGATGTGAATCAAATAAAGTAGTTTTTCCAAATTGAAGTAGGGGATCCAGATGTGGAGAATATAATGCTTGTGTCTCATTAGGAGTGTATTCGAGTTTTTGTTCGATTGTCAACAAAAAGGTAACGTAGTCATGGTGTAGACATTGAGATATTTACTAAGTAAGCTATATCTCGCCGATCCATCAAAACTATAATGCGGATGTTTTCAAACATTTCCGAAAACAACAGCTTTGTTCGATAGAAGTGATGTTTCGTAAACTTTTATTTTTATTGTGTTTTTATTTTTCACTAGAAATTATTATTTTGTCTCTGAACGAAATTCGTTTTTATTCTCTATTTAAAAACTCCAAAATATTTCTCTTTTTATGGCAAATTAAAAAATTTTGAGCGAAGATTTTTAATATAGCCTACAAGGAAATTGTAGTTAAGCAAACTAATTTGGTTGTGTAGCTGTGCCTTGGAGATCTTTTTATTGAATAACTTTTTTAAAATGCCTGACAAATCTTATACAAATATATATTTCACATACATTCCTTATGCAAATGTATTTGTTATGTTGGGATCTTAATTATTAACTATTTTTGAAAAAGTGTTAATGAAAATGCCTTCAAATTGTTCCCTAGTTATTTTCCATATACATTTGATATATGTTCTATGTTTCATATTATTAATTTTATTTTCTAACTTTTTCTCATTTCAGGTATGTTTCCAGTGTTCGCAAATCTTTTGATCAAATGTCATGGAACACGTAAGTTAATGGTTTCTAGAGAATTGGCATATTGGAGGAAAATATGTACAGCAGACCTAACAATTTATTTTTGTATGCTTCGAGGCATACTTGTGAAGAAATGCAGTTGTTTTTTTTGGAAAAAAATATTTTTCTGACACAAAACCCCCATAAAAATTAGAAAAAATGGGAAAGATATTTTGTTATATATAGCTAAGATTCCAGCGAAGAAAATACTGCCGACATGGAAAAGATCTATTAATAAATATAAAAGTTATGACTCTCCTTATAGGAAAATTTAAAAATATCATGATTTTTTTTAAATTTTTGATTAAAAATGCGAAATTTACATTTACAAATTAGATAACTGAATATTTATGATAGCTGGGATATTAACGAAGAAACAAGGCCTATCTGAAGAAAATCTGTGAAAAAATGTGGACATTATGAACCTAATTATACATAGAACTAAGGGAATCAAGTGTCACTTTTGTTCGAAGTTTTTGATCTGATTGAACTGACGAAGCTCAATAATTTCTAAATTTTTCATTGATTTTCTTTAACTAGACCCTGTTTTCTGTATCAAGATGACATATAGTACAAAACAGCATAAAATATTATTTTATTAAATTTTTATTTTTATTTTTTGCGATTTTTAGTCAAAAATTAAAAAAGTCGTGATATTTTATAAAAATATTTTGGTTCTACAAATAGTGTCATAACTTCTACATTTATAAATATTGCCAGAAAAAAAGACGTTTTAGAAAAAAATCATTTTTTTCTGCATTTTTTGGAGACTGTTCCTTAAGTGAAATTCGACACAATTTGTAATCGAGCATGTGTATAAGCGATTGTCATCCGAGCTATTTTTACACAATGTCCTCTAAACGTACACTCGAAAGGTTAAATTTTAGTAAAACAGTTTAGTAAAAAATAAAAATACTGATTTTTACAATTTTTTATTTATTTATGCACAGTGCATTTTATGGGATTGTTTGTGATGTACTCACGATTCGATTTTTTAATCGTTATTCATCAGCTTTTGATCACTAAACCGATTAACAACTTTTGGGGTTTTGGGTCATTTTCAGATTTATCCCAGCTTCCACGGATCTTAATGTCTTATGATATAGTTTAAATAGGGCCTGCATATGCGGAGAATATTTGTATTTTAAGATCAATATATTAACAAAACAATTCCCTAAGCTTCTGCACAATTAATGTGTTGTACGCGTAGTAATATGTGTACTCAGTGAAAGGGACCCAGTGTTTAGAGTCTTCTCCGAACGGCTGGTGATTTATTGGCGAGAAAAAATATTATTCTTCAATGGAGGAAAAATAGAAATATAAAGGATTTCCATATGTTTTTTTCGAATTTCAATTGTAGGAGGTTCTAATTTATACTTTCAGATCAGAAAACTCATATTTACTATAAACTAGTGCAATGACGGGCACCTTGAGATGGGATGATACCTCGAATATTTTGTAAATAATTTTCCCAAGTAACTTTTTTAAAATCTAAAACAAAGTTCTGAACAAGATTTTCTACTAGGTCAGTTACAAAGATCTCCATGAATCCTCTTTGGAGTATTGTACATTTTTCCCTTCCTTTGCTAAACACTCCACCACCCCCCGAAAGCCATAAAACTCTTCAACTCCGTTGGCCGAAATATATTGGTAGGGTGTGCGCAATTTGTATACATTATGCAAAACATACGAAACTCCTTTAAGTGGTTTATTTGCAGAAATTTCCAATACAATGAAATGAGTCGCTGAAATAGAAGCAGAAGGGGTATTTTTCATGCCACCAATTCCAAAGGGGGTAAATATATAACAAAAGGCACGAGGTACGTACTAAAGGGGGTTACGTTTTGTTCTTTTGTTGCCGGTGCTGCTTCCATTTTTTGTTATTTTATTAGAGTGTGTGTATTATTTAACATAATACAACCATTTGTCATGCAATTATGGCAGTTAAACATTTCCCTAAAGACTAGTTCAAAAACGTGTTTCTGCCAACGTTTAGCAGACACCAACCCCCGCCCACACCCAGGATTCACAATAGCCCCTTCCCCATGCGCTGAACTTGGGGCATGATTCTTCCCCCATTTAGCTATGAGTTTCGTTTTAATATTCTTAAGAGAGCGGGCAAATTGTTTGCATAAAATAGTAGGAAATAGAAGTTATTCATTTGTTAAGCAACTAACCGGTGTTGTTTTAAAGTTGCCATATTTTTTTGGGGGGAAACAATTTCTTTAAAAACATTTCTTTCGAAACTTTTCAACTGACTGACATATTTCAATTTCCAGTTGCCTTTAGGACCCACCGAGTGACAGGTAAAGGGAGTGGGTGTGGCTGGCTGCGTGCGTGTGTGTTGTTGGTATCTATATTTTGATTGTCCTTACGCTTGAGCACTTCGGTGCGTGTATTTGAAAGCTAAATCTCTATTGGGTGTGTCGCCACCTTCAGCGTTTCTTGTTTTTCTGGTTGAGGTTTTAAAGCTTTGGCCGTAAAATATTTTTGCCTCTCTTTTGCTGGTTTAGTGATACGCGTCTCCTGTTTTCCATTTCCATTTTCCATTTGTGCTTTGTTGTTTTATTTATGCAGCTTCCTTCGTACTGTAGGTTTTTGTTTTGGCTTGTTGTTTTCTTCCCTTTTTTATTTTTATTTTTATGTAGAGTCGAAACTTTGCTGCCACTGAAACCTAAATTTTTGTTCTCCATAAAACATAAAATGAAAAATGAAAAACACTGTAGAATTTTTATGATTAAAGTTGTTGGCATTTGAAACCGTACTTCGTGCGGTTGGTTTTCGTATTTTTTTCGGTTTTTGTTTTGCTTGCTTTGTTGTTTAGTTTGTACAGCGCAAATCGAATGTTTTGCCAGCAAAAATGCAAATTTTTCTTTTGGCTTCCTTTCGCGGCTTCTGTGCGGCCCTCGCCTTTTAGCGAGTCGTTGGTTGGTGAGTAAGATTACAAAAATTGCTCGCTTTAAATTTTGGCCGGATGCTGCTGCTGAATATTTAAACAATATGAATTCGTTGTCGAATTGTAAGTGTATCTAGGTCAAGAAGTATAGGCGTGGCGCAGAGGAGCGGGCGGGGTTAGTGAGCTGTATGAGAACAGAAGCAGAAGCAGCAGCAGCAAATTAAAGCATATTTTTTTTATTGGTGTAGTTGCGTTGAGTTCGTGAAGGTGTTGCAGTTAAGGCACGTGCAAAAGGTTTAGCAAAACTGAAGCATGCTTTAAGGAGCTTGGAAAAAACTCCAATAACTGTAGCACAATTTTGGTGCGAAATCGTTGTGCATGAATGAATGAAAGGAGGGAGGTTTGACAACGTAGACATTAGGGCGTACCTCAAAAAAAAAGTTCGCCGTACACCTTCAAATATGAAGTATTATTGAAAGGTAGTTTCAAAAAAAATTTTTTTATGCCGAACGTAGGGGTCGCGCTTTTACATTTTTCTATATAACTTCTGCATTTATAAACAGATTTTAAAGTGTGATACATCGATGTTTTTATCTCGACGAGGCCGATTTTTTTTGTCTTTGAAGTCATTGAGCTCAAGCACCCCTTTCTGGTACTTACCCATCATATCTCAGTTGCTACTACCCTAATGTACCACTCTAATATCAGAAAATTAAAGCTCGCATAAAATCATGAAACTCTTCCTAAGGAAGTATGTCGATTTTCCCAGCAGAAAAAGTGTTAAACTAGTTTTTTTCTTATTTTACCGAGAGCATTGCATGTATTTATAAGTTGTTCTTTGAATCTTCGATGTTTACAGTCGGTTGTCAAAGTGTAATACATATATTGGTGTTTTTGGCCCATGCGTTGCTCATCGGTGACCGCCATAGCTGATTCATGCACAACATGAGCAAAACTAAAGGGTGATTTTTTAAGAGCTTGATAACTTTTTTTTTTAAAAAAAACGCATAAAATTTGCAAAATCTCGTCGGTTCTTTATTTGAAACGTTAGATTGGTCCATGACATTTACTTTTTGAAGATAATTTCATTTAAATGTTGACCGCGGCTGCGTCTTAGGTGGTCCATCCGCTTAGTCCAATTTTGGCATTTCCACGTTTTTGAGTAACAGAGACCCAATTGGTGCGAACGGCGACGAATCGAAAATTGGTGGTCATCATTAACACTGGCCGATACAGCTGCGATATTTTCTTCAGTTCGCACTCTACGTAAGCGTGTTGGTGGTTTAATGTCCAACAATGTAAATTTGGTGCGAAATTTAGTCACAATAGCCCGAATAGCCGCTTCAGTGGGTCGATTAAACTGACCATAAAATGGAAGCGCGCAATGAACTTTCTTAACAGAGCACGCATTTTGATAATAAAATTCAATAATTTGCAAGCGTTGTTCGTTTGTAAGACGATTCATGATGAAATGTCAAAGCATACTGAGCATCTTTCTCTTTGACACCATGTCTGAAATCCCACGTGATCTGTCAAATACTAATGCATGAAAATCCTAACCTCAAAAAAATCACTCTTTACTTTGTCACATTGTTTCCCTATTGCAAATCGTTTTACCTGTGAAGTAACGGTCTATATTTTATTGTAACAATAGAAGAAATTAGTTCAGTAATAAGGCGTTGGTGGCTCAACAAAGCATTATTAAATATTTAAATTTCCATTATACAACGATAAAAAAACTAAAAAAATGTCTTTTACGATCAGTGCATTAAACAACACTATGTTACCGACTAAGTACGATGTTATTAATTATTTCTTGTATCTGCGGCATAACACTAATCCCAATAGAAAATTGAGTGCTTTTAAACAAGAAGCTTTCAGAAGCATTACCCTTTTATGGGAGCGGGCAGGCATTCCAATTATATCGGTATCAGGTGTTCGTAAACGGTTGGATAAACTTCTAGACGATTACTATAAATTGGTTAAAAGTCCATTGAAATGCAATGTAAATGAGTGGAATAAATTGTTCTCAATTTCGCGTTGTAAGTGTGGCATAGAAAGAAATGTTCCATGCAGTTGCACCGCCTCTGATAAAATCCCAGACGATGCGAAAGACTTTTTCATCGATCAATGGGGTCCACGGCTGATGACTTTGGATAATGTTTATCATATGATGTCGATGAAAAATTGCGGTGTTCAAACGTGCTCAATTGTTGCACCATCAAAAGCGGTATATACCGAGTTCAACAGTATTGGGTATCAACCAGTCAGCGATGAAGAGCTAGAATTTGAAGAAAATGTTGGCGATTCCTCAGAGAAGATTAAAACAACATTTACGGTGGCGGACATTTCTTTGCGTAATTTTAGTTCGGCTTTGGATCGCAGCGATACTTCAGTTCGCTACGGTGCCTTGCTTGCGACCATGTTAATAAAAGATTTAAAATTGTCTATTGCCCCAAAAGCCAAAGAAGAGTTATCTGCAGAAACAGCCGAAAATATATGTCAGTTCTTTGAAGGGCTTATCATCAATAAAAATAAAATATTTCGAGAACGTGTGAAGTTCCGTAAGGAAGCAAAAGCGGCGGCCAAATGCCATCAATTATTAAAGTGTATCTCTTTCGATGGCAAGAAAGAGCCAACTTTGAAAAAAGTAACCGAGGCAAATGTGACGCGAAATATTGTTTTAAATGAAGAACACATCACCATTGTAAAAGAGCCTGATTCCAAATTCATTGGTTATGCTACGCCCACTGATAGCTCTGCTTTGGGGATCCAGAGGAGCATCGTGGATTACTTGAGTCGTGAAAACTTCAATTTGGATGACTTAGTTGCCATAAGTTGCGATGGAACTGCTACCAACACTGGGTACAAAAGTGGAGTCATTGTGAGAATGGAACGCCATTTACAGAGACCGCTGCAGTGGTTCGTGTGCCTTTTCCACTTCAACGAGTTACCATTTAATGCGCTGTTAAGATCATTGCTTGGAAAACAGAAAGGACCTGGAATCTGGCCCGGAAGTATCGGAGAAGGCATTCAAAATTGCATACACTACCCTGTAAGTTTAATATATTAATAGTGTTTCGTGTCCGTGTGTTCCGTATACTTTACTTGTGAGCATTTTATTAAATAATAATTCGCATATTTTGTTGCTTATTCCGTTTGGTCAGGTCAAACAAAATTTCGAACGCATTACAATGGGAGAAATGCCAGCGAACATAGATGGGTGGAATATTCGAGGCGACCAGCTTTACTTGTATCGTATGGTTCGAGCCGTTCATACCGGAGAATGCGATGAAAAATTAGCCAGCGAGAAGCCCGGCGCTATTTGCAAAGCGCGCTGGCTAACAACAGCCTCTCGAATTCTGCGCTTTTATATGACGTGTACGCAACCCTCGATGGTATTGAGAAAACTGGCTCAGTTCGTTGTGAAAGTGTATGCACCATTCTGGTTTCTTGTAAAAAGCCAACCACTGGCAATTCACGGAAGTCGGAATGTTTTCCTTTATATATGTTGGATTCGTCAGTTGCCAAAAGATATTCAAGAGGTCATCCGTCCGTTCATTGAAAATAACGGATATTTTTTTCATCCTGAAAATATTTTGTTATCGATGATAACAGACCCAGATCAACTAGTGCGTTCAGATGCCTATGATAAGATTTTATCAGCCCGCAATGAAGCCACGGGAAGCATTCGACAAATGTTCGGTCCACCAGTTCATAATTTTATCAATTTTGATAGTGACTCATATTTCAATATGATCGATTGGAAACAATTTGAATTGACTGAGCCGCCATGCTTGCAGTTTTTTTCGCAAGAACAGTTAGAAGCATTCCAATTTTCAGAAGAAATTATCGATTTACCAGGTTAGCACAAGAAAAACTTAATTTGATTGCTTTCTTTGCTGAACTCATTTATTTTCACAGATTATCCATGCCATTCTCAAAACACCGAGCGTTTTGTTCATGTTGTGCATGAATCAGCTATGGCGGTCACCGATGAGCAACGCATGGGCCACATCTTTTCTAAACTTGAGAGCCGCCAAAAATACACCCAACTTGAATCGCGTCGAAATATGGTTGATTAAAATTTTAATTGTACCTTAATTTTTATATTTATTGTTCTAAGAATTGAAATATGATGCGTAAATAGTAGAAGGGGGTTGTTGAGGTCAACGACTTTAAAAACTGAAAACCTGTTATGTGCGGGACAAAAACACCAATATATGTATTACACTTTGACAACCGACTGTAAACATCGAAGATACAAAGAACAACTTATAAATACATGCAATGCTCTCGGTAAAATAAGAAAAAAAAATAGTTTAACACTTTTTCTGCTGGGAAAATCGACATACTTCGTTAGGAAGAGTTTCATGATTTTATGCGAGCTTTAATTTTCTGATATTAGAGTGGTACATTAGGGTAGTAGCAACTGAGATATGATGGGTAAGTACCAGAACGGGGTGCTTGAGCTCAATGACTTCAAAGACAAAAAAATCGGCCTCGTCGAGACAAAAACATCGATGTATCACACTTTAAAATCCGTTTATAAATGCAGAAGTTATATAGAAAAATGTAAAAGCGCGACCCCTACGTTCGGCATAAAAAAATAAAAAAAATTTTTTTGAAACTACCTTTCAATAATACTTCATATTCGAAGGTGTACGGCGAACTTTTTTTTTTTACTTGTAACCTGGTACGCTCTAGTAGACATGGTTTTACTACAATTCCACTCAAAATTGAACAATTTCCTAATTCAAAGTTAAATTTAATTGTTAAAATTGCATCCAGTAAAAATTAATCTGTAATCCCTAAATATTTAATTTTAATTTAAACGAACTTTCGATACATGTACTCCATGTTTATTAAGAATCCTTCAAATTTTATATTTTTGCAAAAATATAGCCTTTCAAAGTGGAGCTTAAAAAAACTCCAAAAAACTGTAGCATATTTTTAGTGCGAAATTGTTCTCTTCTGCTGGACGAGAATGAATGAAAGGAGGGAGGTGATTGCAGGGAGAGCATGGACAACATAGACATGTTTTACTACAGTTCCACTTAAAATTGACAAGTTTCCTAATTCAAAGTTAAATTTAAAAATTCTTAAAATAAAAATAAATTCGTAATCCCTAAACATTTAATTTTATTTTAGCGAACTTTCAGAACATTTTTTTCGCCTTTATTAATCATCCTTCAGATTTCATATGTTTGCAAAAATGAATACTTTCAATGTGAACTGAAGTGAAACAATCAACCCCATTATCATTTCTACAACATGTCAGTTATTTCACATTACATTGGGGTAGATATATACACTTGTATAAAATACCCTGCTGCTATTATGTGCAATTGTCTGCAATTTCTAATATCCCTTATTAAAAATTAATAAAAATTCAATTTCTATATTCCAATGCCGGCCATAAACCTTAAATCAAATTGTATTCATTCAACAAAAGCAAAAACGCCCGTTTCTTGCCCTGAATCCTAGCAATTAAAGCAGCTCAGCTAATAACAACAACAGGGTCGACGGCGGCGGCAAGTCCATATTTTCTGTCTGACAGACTGGCTGCTGACACTATATATTTATATAATAAAAAATCAATTTTAAACTCAGCATGAAACAACAACAGCAACTTGTATAGATTTCCATTAAACAAAACACGTGGCAAAAGTAACGAAAGTTCGAACAAAAGGTTCACAGCACAATGCGCGAAGAGAAAGAGGTTTGCCAGCCGACGACACAAGGCATTCGCGAAGCACCCCTTTTGTGGGAATAGCAACCTTGGAATCCTGCTGTTGCTGAGCCCTCGGCCTCTGTCACCAAATGCTAATGACAAACCGTTGAAATGCTATTTCTTATTTTTGTTCACAATTTCGTTAAAATTGAAGTACCCCGTTATTAAATAAATACAAACCTGGATGGATGGTTGGAAATATCGAAGAAGAAAAAAAACAACATAATGAAATCAGAGGCGTGTGATCTCGCACAAAGTAAGCGTGTCCACGGAAAAACCCCTGGTTACCACTGCCAAACGAAAAAGGGCTGCTTTGTTCTTTGCCCTAGGACTGCATATCTTTGGCATCATTTTTGCCCTATTCAAAAACTTGTAGGTAGTGATTGGAAATGGCTTTGACCGAGAAGGTGGGATGGGGAATAATTCATCGTCATCCCCTTTCAGCCATGCAACCACTGTATCCTTTTCCAGCTTTTCGAATGGCTGTGTGTGTGGTGAAACCATGAAAACGAAAATCTTTCATAAAATGTTTTGCCATTTTAGTTTTACCAGAGGAAAAATTTCAAATTGAATTTATAAGTTGCCATTAGCAATGCAATTCTATGGTCGACCATGTACCCTTCAACAACCAATCTGCAACGTTGGCCAATCTGTTGTGGGTAGTCGTAGTTTTGCTGTTGTTGTTGCCATTTGACGCCGTCGCCGCCCCATGTAAGCTGAAACTTATGGCTGGTATTTTGATAAAATTTAATGGTATTTTTGTCGGAAATGTTTCTTGTCATGGTGATGGGGAGTGTGGGGTTGATTGTTAATTATAGAGCCTGGACATTTGGCCAGGACATTATCGTTATAACTTTTAAATATATGTTGTAGTCATGTTACTTTCTTTCTATGTAATGAAGTAGTTTGGAGTTTTTTTAGCGTAAAAATGCTGACAAAACAAATAAAATGGTGGAGGGAAATTTAGTTCAGAATACATGCCTTATAAATATTCCTTAAAGAATGCATATCCGATTTATTTTCTAAAAGATTTTGAAAAAGATTATTTTGAACATTTTGTAGAAAATTTATAGAAACAAGCTTGAAGGAGATTGTTAAATTTTGCTTGTGTTTAAGTGAAAGTTTGCAAATTTGTACAATTCTATTTCCCAATTTTCAAAAAGATGAAATTGTACACACTAAAGTGGATCGAAAAAATGTAGTCAGTTTTTTTAGTAGTTAAAAAAAATACCTTTTTGTAGTAAGAGATTGTAATATGTTTTTGGTCGAATTTAATGCAAGTTGCTTCTAATTTTATAAAAAGTTGTGAAATCTAAAAACACACATTTTTCTTATTTATTTTTTTATAAACAAAAGTGACGATAACAACAGTATTTCACGATTTTTAAAATAGATAGTTTAATAGAAAATTAGCATACATTATTTTGGTGCTTTATTTGGCCTTTTTCAATGTAATAGAATTTTTTCGAGCTCGAGACTTGCTTATTTTATTTATTTAAATAAAGTTTTCCAATATTTCACAATTACATTGAATGTTATCTTCGTGTTTCATCAAAGTTTGGGTCCTAGAGATGCAACTCATTGTATTTGCGAAATATTGGAAAACTATATTTAAATAAACAAAATAATCATGGCCTCAAGCTCGAAAAAAACACAAAATTCTAGAAAATTAGCAAATCTTTAAAAAATGATTTTAAAATTTTTAATATTTTTATAATAAAAATGTCGCTTATAACTGTATTCCCGATTTTCAAAAAAATAAATTGGATGATAGATGGATTTTTAAAAATTTATAATAGTTTTAGTGGTATGTATTTTTTAACTCACAACTAGTTATTAGTATTTTAATAAAAAATATTAAATCTTAAAATTATACTATATAAAATACGTTTATATAATATAAATAGTGACAGTAAGTTATTGGTGCTTATTCTTCAACAATTATAAAAATGATTACAATCGCAATTAAAAGTATTTAAAATAAATAATTAAACAAATTTTTTAGTCTGACTTTAACAAAAGCGTTGGATGTTCCCGACAATCTTGGGTTTGTTTATTTCGTTGTCGCAAATTATTTCGGCTTTATTACTGTCATTTGTGACCTAGACAAATTTGTATGAAAAATATTTAATACTGTCTAATTTAGGAAAAATAACTTCTTCGAAATTACTGTCCACTGTTCTTGATAAACTATGTTGAAAACCTTAGTATTTCTGATCTATTTTGGATCTTTTTAATGGAAACTTTTTATTTTTTACTAATACCTTTAATATTTGTACTGTCATTATGAAAAAATAAATCCTATAAACACTCTCAGATTTCCATTTAAAGGTAATACTGATGGCTACATTTGTTACCAATGCCACTTTCACATAGAAACCGTGGTTTAGGGAGAGTCTCCAAAAAATTGAGAATGATTTTTTTTCAAAAAAATTTTTGCTGGCACGAAAAAAACTCATAAACTTGTAAAGAATCGGAACAACATTTTTAGTTTTATTTTTTCATAGCTAACATTCTAATGAAAAAAACAAAGTCTATATGAAAAAAATCTATGGATAAATGTAGAAATCATAATTTTCTAAATTTGTTTTTCGAAAATGCTATTTTTGAATAAAATATTTAATATTTATATTAAATATAATATTTATTTAATTTTAATACATAATACCTGCGATTTTATCGAAGAAAACAAGGCCTAGTTGTGGAAAAGCTACAGATATAGGTAGAAGTTATGGCCCTTCTTTTTGTACATTTTGAATAACCTTCATGATTTTCTAAATGTATGGTTAAGTAGCACGAAGAGGTAAATAAAATAATAGAATATATATTTTTATTTATTTTTTAATATCCGGGATCTTAGCGAACAAAACAAGGCCTAGTTGAAGAAAGGCTCTAAGAAAATGTAGAAGTTATGGCTCTTCTTTTCCCATTCTTTGAATAAGCTTCTCTGCTGACGTTAGTTGTTTTGGAAATGATATTACACCACAAAAACCAACCGTTTCAACATAATAATCCCTTTGAAAAAATCAAGGATGCTTTCTATAACCTTACAATACCAAACATTCACCGGAAATATGTTTACATATTTATAAACTTGTACAACGTTTTGTAGAGTTCTTCGAAATTCCTATTAAGAACCTTTTAACCCCACCTCCAGTATTTGGTAATAATCTAATATGTTGGCCCACAATATTTCCTGAAATTCAGCTTCAGAAATTATTTGAATTTGAAACTTTGCCGGAAAAGATCCATAATTAATACAAATTACTCTTTTAATGAATGATTCCTTTAACCTCTGCCTCGAAATAAAAAAATAAATAAATGTGTGGGTAGACAACTAATTTTAACTTTACTTGGTAGCCAAAAACATACTGTTCTCATTTGAAGACTAATTACCAACAAACTGACCCCAAAACAATTTAGATCCCCCGACAGAGAAACGCATTCATTCATTGCGGGAAAAAATTTGGAAACTTTTGCTGCTGCCAACCAACAGTTACTAACACTCGTTACAACTTTAAGCAAATGTTACATTTTGATATTTTTAAAAACAAGCTGAAAATATTCAATTTACCTATAAACACACACACACACTTACATGCTCTGTACAAGGACACGCACTCATGGAGACAATGAATGAACCAACACCAGAAAAAATGGACAAACAAAGGACTCCAAGTTGCTGAAAAGTAAACAAAAACAGGGAGACAAAAACCAAACCCAACCAAGTATTTCTTTTTTTGCTGTAAATAGAAGCTTATTAAAATCTCTAAACGTGTTGTTAGTTAAATATAAAAGATGCAAACAAACAAATACAATGAAACAAAAACAGCAACATCGAGATTGGTACAAAAACGACATCGAAGGACAGCAACAACAACAACAACAATGCCGCCTGTTAGATATTCGAAAAATAACAAACTTTATCTTACAATTATGCACACGTTAACAATACGCCAGCTAGACAGACGGGCGAGCGGGCAGGCAGCCAGCCAGTCATCCACCAGTCGCCGCCGCCCTCACCAGACCTAAAGTAATTCTAAATTAAATCTCAGCAGACAACGTACGGCGGCGAAAATTGAAAACGTAGCAGCACACTCACCACCATCACACCCTCAATATGACTACCAAGCCACAGCCTCAGCATTCAGTCAGTCAGTCAGCCAGGGAGAGTAGGTGGGGGTGCACCGTAAGGACCATAGCCAAAAACCGAAAACCTTATTTATAAAATATGTAAAATACTTTGGAGCTTTAAATTTATGCGTCCACTCTGAAATGCCATTATCAGTGTTAAGCCACAAATACGTTAAAATAACATTTGTTCGATTCAAAGGAAGTTTCAGTCACATCATGGTCGAGCGAGTGGGAGAGAGGTGAGGTGAGGCACTCAACCAAAGCACTGTACTGCTTCTCGGCACAGGACTACAATTGTAAGGAGGAACACGTAGCTCTGTAGTGGTGTTGGTTGGTGGAGGTGGTGGTCTTCTATTGTTATGGTTGTTGCTGTGTTCTATATGGGAATTTTCCAAAAATTTATGCAACAAATAGTAAACAGTGAAGAAGGAAGCAACAGCAAAACAATAACTTTGGTAAATAAGCAAATGAATGCGCTAACAATACTCAGGGGTATATGGTTGGATGGTTGGGTACTACATGTACATGTTGAGTTTGCTGCTGTTGCTTTCAGCTGTACAAATTAATTTTTTTTTTGTGTGTGTTTGGTGCTGTTGTTGTTTCTGTTCCTTTGGAACATCTATTGAATGTTGTTTGGTTCTGGTATTTTTGGGAAACCAAAATGTTAACCCATTATGGGGTGAGGAGTGTAACAGAAAAACGAGTGATTGAATTGAATCGATTAACACAAACTACTCTGGATTATCTAGTTAATATAGTCCGCTGATGTAGAATTCTCAAGAGCTAAAAGGAAAATTTTAAAAATATTTTTTGTTTAAATACCCAAATTGGTACGGATATTTTATTTATAAATATTACACATACAGCTTTCTTTTGTTCGGCGACTTTTAGTGACATTTGACGTAGTAGTATATTTTTTCCATGCACACCACCCCCCGAAAATTCAGTTGGGACTGTTTAGCAGTAATTCAGAAAAAGTATGAAATTGACCTTAAAATGAATTTTAAGTTTTGACTTATTTCTGGCATTTACGTAGAGTTTTGGTGTATACCGAGACTCATAGTAGAATTTTATGACAAATATTTTTGTAAAAATGTTGTCCCGTTGAACTTTTGTTTTGAGGGTGTTTTTATTTTTTGCACAAAAAGGACCAAAAAGACCCTTATATTGAAGAATGTTCCACGAAAATGTTCCTCATAGTGCTGTAAGTAATATTGCTGAACACATCCTATACTTAAAATGTATTGATCACAAGGTTTCCTATGTCGATTAATAATAAAAATGCGCAAAAGATGGAAATATTGAATCCATTGATTATTTTCGAAAAAGTTTCACAGTGTATATATAATAATAATAATATATATATATAACAATAATAAATATTGCTCGAAGTAATTTTCGAGCTACAGCAGGGTCATCTGGATCTTCGTTTAGCTGTTTCTCTCAGTTTAAGCAGCCTCATAATTTTTCTCTCCGCTTTGTTAAGCAAACTGTTGATTTCATCATGCGTATAACGTCTAGATACCTGCGCATTGTATGTCAATGCTCTTGTACAAATACAATTGTGTCCTCTACGTAATGTATGCTTTGCTGAATTCTTCGAAACCCTATTACCCCCACCCCCAGTATTTAGTAATAATCTAGTTCTTAGGCCACAGTATGTCTTCTCTTTCTCTACAACTCTATGCAGAAGTTCCACTGATGAGTTATCCCCACACAGGATATGAAATGCGTACATGGACATAGTGTATATAGTTGAGTGTAGTTCTCCTCCATTAATTTCCAAACACAAAATTTTCTTCATAAGAAAAAAAACTTGAACGAAATAGTTGGCACTCGAATTTAAAAGTTAATCTCAAAATCGATCACTAATCAAACAACACTAAAAGAAGAAACATCTCCTCATCGCTCTAAAAAAAATTAATGTTTGGAATAAATGATTTGTTGAAATTTAATATTTACTTGAACAGTTGTTTTTGACTCAAGATGTAACTCTAAATACCTTCAATCATCGATGAAATATAAAAATTGTATATTAGTAAATACGATAAAATTCAAGAATAATAATATCTACCTCAGTTTCACATCTAAATTTCCTTTGACCCAGTCCATTGTTATAAGTTCTGCCAGTTAATTTGATTAGATTAATATTCTCTTTCTCCCCTATGCTGTCCCTTAGCTCCACAATGGTATAATTTCATTTAATTTTATTCACAATGCTTTTGTTAACAGTTCTATGGCTTTTGTATTTAAATGGAAAGCATGGTTTTGAATGTGTATATTGTTATAGACACAAACACACACACTTACTCACAAAATGCTTATAAAATTTTATTATTTTAATGTTCGCTATTCACTCACTCGCTGGCCAACGCACAAAAGCCTGCACTTCATTGTGTCTAGAGGATATTTGCTATTTTTGCCGCGTAAAAAAAATCAATTTCAATTGAAAAACTGAAATCATAAAGAGGCGCGTGTGTCTTCTTAGTGAATAGAAAATAAATATTTATTTATAATAATGAACACTACCAGTGGCACGGATGGAATGGATAATTGGCATCTGAAATGGTAAGATTTAATGGTGGAGGCGGTTGAGTGAAGAAGAATGAAATGTGATTTTAAGAGGAATTGAACAGCATTGAAATTTGAATTAGTGTGAGAATAATTCAAAAATCTATAAATATTCAAAATGAAATAAATTCAAAGTGTTATTTGCAATAAATGGCCAACATAAGTTTGTTGATAACTTTAATATAATTTTTAATCAAAGGAAATTATCTAATAAGTTAATGGAGAGAAAGCTGTATAGCGTTGTAATCCCATCGATCCGGTTCGATCATAACACTCTTCAGAACGCCTTGTGGTGAGGTTTTCCGATCTATATGTATATAACCTATATGTAAATTTGCAAAAGTGAATGTATATATACGGCTGATGGTAACTGATGGGCAACACAAGCACTGTATACTGAAGTTCAACTTATAAGTTATTCCCACAAAACGTATATGTTGTGGTGAGGTTTTCCGATCTATATGTATATAACCTATATGTAAATTTGCAAAAGTGAATGTATATATACGGCTGATGGTAACTGATGGGCAACACAAGCACTGTATACTGAAGTTCAACTTATAAGTTATTCCCACAAAACGTATATGTTTATAACGCATATGTAAATTTGCTAAAATCTAAATATATATACGGCTGAAGACAACATGACAACAGAAGTTCCACTGATATGTTATCCCCACATAGGATACGATAAACGTATATGGACAAAGTGTATAACACATAATCCTTATATTTATATAACGCATATTTAAATTTGCTATAAGAAAAACATGATGACAAGATGGCAACACAAGCTCTCTATACAGAAGTTACACTCATATGTTATCCCCACACAGGGTATTATATACGGAAAAAGTGTGTATAGTTGAGTGTGGTTCTCCTTCTTTCCATTGCCAAACACACAATTTTCTTTGTCAGAAGAAAAACTTGATCGAAATAGCTGGCATTCTAATGTATTACATTTAAAACAAAACATCTGGAAGGAAATGCAAATTGTTTTTTCCTTTTTAAAAATTTGTAAAAAACAATATTTGACCATAAAATAATTTTTGATTTCAACAATATAATTTTAAGAAAGAGGAAGGAAATCGAAATCATATGTTTCTTTATATTAAGTTTCCTAACTTTCCAACCAAAAACTGTTTTCACCCAAAACTAAATGCATAATTACAGTGTTGACGTGATGACTTTGTAGGGGTTTTGTTGGTATTTTCATTTACAAAATTCATCGTACATTTACATTGTGTTAAACATTTATTATTTCCCCCGCCATAAAATAAAACACCTGTTTTGGGGGTAAGACCGCCACGGCCGGCATGTTAACGCTTCCTTAATGTGCCGGCAAGCCGACGTTGGAAATCTGTTGTGTTAAAATTTCGTTGGTAATAAATTTTGAAACATTTCTCTAAAGGTGACAAATTTCCGTAGTGTAATGTGTGTGCGTGTGTTAATTTTTAATAATATTGAAAACAACACAAAAAATCTTAAAACGAAACAAAACAAAACTATTTAAAGAAACAATAAATTTCGTTTAAAACAATACCCGCAATAGAGTGTCGATAGCGCACGTCTCAAGTCGATATGAAGTGTCCGGTGATTTGACATGACATTAATTGTGCATAAATTATTGACAAGTGTCCAGAGCGAGAGAAAAAAGAGTGCCTTTGCCGAACAAAACTGTGGGCTGTGCAACAAATCAAGGTAGTTTTCTTTTTTGTGTGTGTTACGACAATTTCTTTAGTCTATTTTCTTGAAGCACAATTTCATTTACGGAATATGTAATTAAAGTGTTCGAGTGTGTATTTATTTTCTTTAACCCCAAATCTTTTCAAGTTCCCTTTGAAACGGGTGGCAGAAAAAAAAGAGGCGGCTGTTTTCAAAAAAACACACACAAAACGTACGTACATCCGTACATAATTACAGAGTACATGATCCGTAAGACAGACAGACAGACAGTCAGTCATTCAGTCGTCTGCCGACTTGTACTCCGCACCAGTGACGTGTGTGGATAATGTACTTGTATCGGGCACCCCTTTATATAGCGATTGAGACGCTACGTAATTGAGACAGGCTTTGAATGTGGCTGTGTGTGTACATGTATATGTGGGAGAGAGATTATCCGTTGCGATGGGTTCTACATACAGAGATAGCTACCCTCTGTATAGCAATACTATATATTTCTTACATACATAAGGTTAATATTTTAAATTTAAAAAATCACTTTAATAATGATCCTATATTTAAGTAAAATCCATCTTTTATCTAAAAATAATAAATAATAATAATAAAATAATGAATTTTTCAAAATTCTGGTGAGATTTCGAAGTGCATTTTTGCAAAATAATAAATATATATACGGCTGATAACATAATCACTCTATACAGAAGTTCCACTGATGAGTTATCCTCACACAGGATTATAAATACGTATTTGGCCAAAAGTTTGGTAACACGAGCACCTTCCACTGATGAGTTATTTCCGCACAGGATAGCAAATACTTGTATGGCCAAAAATGTGTATCGAGCGAAGTTCTCCTACAAAGAGCTGGTATTCGAATGTATTATTACATTCAGAAAAACCTACATGTTAATCAAAAACGAGCAGTAATCAAACAACTCCAAGCCAAAAAATAAATGATTTTTGTCTGTATTAACCTTCCGTCATAAATCGCTAAATACAATGCTTTGCTTATAATTCTTGCAATTGTTTTAAAATATTGTATGTCATTTGAAGTTGAGAATGGAGAAAATGTGAATTGTTTTGTCAATAATTTTGGGGTAATTTCTTTGACAATAACTAACGTTCGATTACCGAGATTTCTTTCTGGAATTCTTCAAATATTTGTCTGAACAATCAATGTGAATGGGCTCACATTATCTTCACAGCAATTATGAGACGTAATCTAAGAAGCAATTCTCGTTTTCCGAGACTTGCCTTACTTCAATTGCGATCGCAGTAATCATGAGGTCATTGCTTAACTCTATTTGCGAATTATTCCATGTTATAATTTTTAAATAAACTTTCTCCATTTCATTTATTTGAAATGTTGGAAGCATTTTTGAGTAAATATTTACTTGACTGAGGAATATTTAGGAAATTTTAGAAAAATGTTGAGTAAAATATCTTGAAACGATTACAATCAGTGTTGTAATTGTTTAAATGAGGTTGACACACTCTACATCAAAAGTCTTTTTTTTTAGTAAATATTTACTTGCCAAAATATTATGAAACGTATGAGAATTATTTCATGTTGTAACTTTTTTAAATGGGGTTTGCACACTCTGATGCAAAATTATTCATTTAAAGTGCTGGAAGCATTTTGGAGTAAATAAAGAGTGATTTTTTTGAGGTTAGGATTTTCATGCATTAGTATTTGACAGATCACGTGGGATTTCAGACATGGTGTCAAAGAGAAAGATGCTCAGTATGCTTTGACATTTCATCATGAATAGACTTACTAACGAGCAACGCTTGCAAATCATTGAATTTTATTATCAAAATGCGTGTTCTGTTAAGAAAGTTCAGAAAGAAAGAAATTGTGTTCAGCGACGAAGCTCATTTTTGGCTCAATGGGTACGTAAATAGGCAGAATTGTCGATTTTGGAGTGAATATCAGCCAGAAGCATTGCAAGAGCTACCAATGCATCCAGAAAAAGTCACAGTTTGGTGCGGTTTATGGGCTGGTGGCATCATTGGACCGTACTTCTTCAAAGATGATGCGAATCGTAACGTAACTGTGAATGGTGAGCGCTACCGTGAGATGATATCCAACTTTTTTTGCCCAAAATGGAAGAACTGAACTTGGTTGACATGTGGTTTCAACAAGATGGCGCTACATGCCACACAGCTCGCGATTCTATGGCCATTTTGAGGGAAAACTTCGGAGAACAATTCATCTCAAGAAATGGACCGGTAAGTTGGCCACCAAGATCATGCGATTTGACGCCTTTAGACTATTTTTTGTGGGGCTACGTCAAGTCTAAAGTCTACAGAAATAAGCCAGCAACTATTCCAGCTTTGGAAGACAACATTTCCGAAGAAATTCGGGCTATTCCGGCCGAAATGCTCGAAAAAGTTGCCCAAAATTGGACTTTCCGAATGGACCACCTAAGACGCAGCCGCGGTCAACATTTAAATGAAATTATCTTCAAAAAGTAAATGTCATGGACCAATCTAACGTTTCAAATAAAGAACCGATGAGATTTTGCAAATTTTATGCGTTTTTTAAAAAAAAAAAAGTTATCAAGCTCTTAAAAAATCACCCTTTATTTATTTGGATTGAGGAAAATTTAGAAACATTTAGAGTAAAAACGCACTTGTTAACACGAATAGTGCTTTAATTATTTTTTTTTTTTGAATTTTGAGATAAACCTTTCATGTTATCCGTGGGTCGCACCAGAAGCTTTGGTGAACGTCTTTTGTGTGTGACCATATGGTCACGCTAGCACCATTCGGGTTAAAGAAAAACGTAATCTCTCCGATGGCCAACTGCATTTATTCATGGATTATCTTGAAACAGGTCGTGTTTTCTTCGTTAAGATCAAAGGTGTTACAAAAAATAAAACATAATACTCATAATAAAATATCACTATTTTTAAGAAATAATTTTGAGTGTATAAGGTGGGTCATAACGTCTACATTTATCCACAGGCCTACTAGCCTTTAAAAATTAAACAGAATATTTTTTCGTGCCAACAAAAACAGATTAATTTAAAAAAAATGTTTCCAAATTTTTTGTAAACTGTTAACAATTGTTTCTATGTGAAAGTGAAATAGTTGTAGCCATCATAATTACCTTGATTTGCACATATATGCGGATGTGATTGAATTTCTATTTCCAAATAGACAGTAGATTTAAAAAAAATAATCAATAATATTTTGTGTGATTATTTTAATAATCATTGGGCTCAATAGACACACAAAATAAATGCTTAGGTCAAGGTCATTATTTTTTTATTTTATGTTTAACTTCCAACCTATAAAAATGCAATAAATAAATAATCTTTCCATGCCATAAGTACTCCCCCAGGTCGGTGTAGACCGTACATCTTACACGGCTCTCTTGTAGTTGTTGTTATTTCCTTTCATAACCCAAGCAGCTGTTGAGTTTGATGCTCACACAAACCCATCACCTTGTACACTGTACACTGTGTCTTTTTTGTTCCTGTCACATGAACATAATATCGGATTCATTCAATGATCAACAGTTTTTCATCTTCTTCTTTGTGTTGATGTTATCTTTGAAATCTTTCAAGAAGAATAATCACTTTTCTTTTACTTGCCCTCTTGTCACTTGTGCTCAAAGATACACTTCAAATACAATCCAGTTTCTCATCTTCCCATATGAGTTTGTGTTATTTTTTTCTTGAGATGAAAAAGTTCATTCATCTGTGTAGCCTGAAAGGTTCTTGTTAGAGTAGTTTGTGGTTATTTATACTACTACAAAGTGAATAAAAAATATTTATGGCAAAAAACATCTAAGAAAAAATCCAAACCCGAGTACCTGTAGAGATTCGGCAGAAATAAGTGTTTTACAAATATCCACAATATGTTGAGTTACTATAATTTGGCCCCATTAAGAGGATTATTAAAATGGGAATTTAACATATCAAAAGAAAACTGAGGGTGAGTCGATTTTTTATAAATACGATTGTGGTAATATTATTTATAAACGTTATTAAATATTTCAAAAATACAATTAATTGACCGCTATTTCCTCAGCCTTAATGAAAGTACAGTCTTAAATATAATAATATATATACGATTTTCGAATTCTTGATATACATTAGGAAACGTTAGTTTCGTTATTTAAAATTTCTATTTGATTTAAATTTTTCTTCAAAATGTATTTTCACTGGAATGCACAAAATCTTCTGTTTCTTGTGTTTGCACAATGTCAACAATTCCCCCTTTGATTTGCCTGATTTAGTTCAATACTTTTTTGATAAATATTTATTATTAAAGTTTCGCAAACTTTCTGTTTTCAAAACTTTTCAAATAGCGGCATTTGGTATTCCTATCACATTCATATTTTATTAAACATCTTTGATTTCATGACATTTCTTTAACTTGAAAGCCATATCGAATACTTGCCCCCAAGCCCCTCACGGAAGCGAAGAAAAAATCGAACCCTTCCATTTGTAGGCAGCAAAATCACATCATTTAGCATATGCCCCAAATCACTCCATTATCCTGTACTTTGTTCTCTCGATACAGTTTTGCTAAAAGGGCTAAAAATTTGTCCTTCATTCGCATGCCTTGGCAAAAGACATTTGTCAGTCGTTCTTTTCTTTTGTTGTTCAAGCGAGGGTTACATTTCCGAAATGAACGTCGACCCTTAACAAAAGTGCCGCCTGCCTATCTTTTGAAGAAAGTTTCCCTGTGCTGAATGTTAAGCGATATACAAACATATGTATGTATGTACATTTGGCATTTGTATGTTTTTGTGTATGTGTGAAAATTAGAATTTGATTTTGAAAATTAATTTAGTTTTTAAAGTCCTTAAAAGTTTGCCAAAAGACCAATTTAACGAGGGTTCTTTCTCAGCTCAACACAAGCAAGCAATAAATTTTTTCGAAATAGGTAGACCTGGCATTTTTATTTGTTTTGTCTAAGATGAACGAAAACTTGTTGAGTTTGTTGTGCGGGACCCACATTGTTTTGGCGGGTTTGGGGAAAACCCTTGTCAAATGTCTTCCAAAGTTGGTGCAGCCCATAAACGGAATTTAAATTGAATTTGAATTAGGCTTCTTTTTGTGAAAATCTTAGATTTCTACGTTCTATTTATATGTGTAAATAATATATGGCTTTGATTACTATATTTTGTGGCCCTAACCACAGAATTTAACAACATCTAAGTAGAATGCTCCTCTACAACAATTTGGTAATTTTAACGTGTATACCGAATCTGGCTGTTGGACTGGTGACTGGGTGTGCCGCAGTTTATCGCTTATCCAATCTCTACTGGTTTTCTAATGTGAACGTGTCAGGTTAGTTTACACTTGTCCCATAGTGTGAAATGATTGTGTCCCCGATTAATCGATTTCAAATAGCAAAATCTCCACTAGTTCTAGAAACTTCCAAAGTATAAGGATCGATCATACGGAAAATGTACATAGTCAAAATTTTTAATATTGGTGAAAATTTTATGCTACCCAGCATTCTTTTTGTGCGGGTATAACTCATCAGTGGAACTTCTTTATATTGTGTTTGGTGTTACCACGTTGTCAACAGCCGTATATATATATATTTTTATATTTTTGGAAATTTAAAAAATTGATCTTTCAGCACTTTTTCAACACTTTCTCTCCATGAACAGTTTGCTTCAGGTAAGCCAACCAATCAGTTGGATTTCCACCATTGGAGAGGATTCCATCTGCACTAGTTCTGAAGAGTCAATTTGAGATATTAGGAGACTCCTGTTCCAAATTCATATTTTTCACGTCCCCAAGCATATGGATAAACCCTAAGCCCTAGTCCTCAAAAACATACTGCGAATGGGTAGTTTTAGCTTTATGGTAATTTGATATTGATGGATAAAAATGAACCAAAATTTAAGTTTAAAAAATCTTTTGCTGAACTCAAAATTTAATATTTGATTTTGGATGTTATTTAAAAAACATACATAAATATACAAAATATATGTACTACCTTGTATTATGTATATTAAATCTGTTTTAATTCCAAATCCAAAGCATAATTTTAGGATTCTACGAATTTGACATTTCATTGCCTACATTTGGGGAAAGAGCACAAAATGTTCTCATATTCATCCCGTAACCCACCTCCATCCTCCCCCACACAAGAAATCCCTTCAAATAGAAACAATCTCCCCCAATAATTCAAGCGTAAATACCCAGATTTGCTCATATATAAAAAACATATCACACGCACTCTGCTGGCTGCTCACCCCAAACGTTGACGTTGTGCTTTGCTCTGAAGGCACTTCAAAACTGACAAATTTAAATATTTAACATACTCATTATAAATAACTTCCTAAATAAATAAAAAATGCTGTCTTGCTGCTGGGATAGAGAGAGAGAAGAGAGACCCTGAAACGAAAAATGTCAATATGATAAACGTTACATACACGCGTTTACATCGCACAAATTTCCTACCACCCGTTTTGTTGTTGGTGTTGCGAAAAAACATTAATCCCCCTTTTCACAAGCGAAAACAAAACATTAAAAATCCTTGATAGGTATTTAGCGCACACACATACACCCTGCGACACACACGGACGCACATATCCTTGCACAAACCAGCAGAAAAAGGAATTATAAACGCTTTGATCATTTTCGCCGCGCACAGCCCTAACAGGCAGACAGACACACAATGTATACCTAACCATCCTTTCAAACACATACTCATATGCACACCACACACACATACATACAGCGATGTAAATTTTTACCTCCGCAAGATACACTCACTCACTCACACGCACGCACACACATACATACGAATGTTTTCACCAGTTTAGCCTATAATACCCAATGCTCGGTTTGGTCCCTGAGGGTGTTATTAGTCACCGTGCTGCGGTAGTAGGGTACTTTTGTTTTATTCCTCCGCTCGATTGCGACATTTTGCCACTACCACCAGAAGCAGCAGCTGAATTTTAAAGCGGGAAAAAGAACAGAGTGCAAATTGTTTCGAAGACCTCAAAGCGGGAAGCATTTTTTCAAGGTAAATTTAATTTTTTCACCAAACCTTTTAATTTTAAAGAAATAACTTTAGAAAATATATAGATTTCTAGTAAACATTAGGGGTATTCACTAACAATCATTCCAGGTAGAGAGTAACAGAAAAACAACAACAAGCTGAACTATTTTGAAAAACTATTGTACAATTTCCCTAAGGCTCACATTTTTGCAGTGAATGCCCTTAATGTTTAACACACAATGTTGGCATAGGTATACCTGGTATGGTTTACATTTTTGAAATCTTGCCCTCACAATTGTAGTTCTCTCTCACCAATTCGTACTCTCTCACCAATTCGTTTCTCTCACTGAGTTACACTTTTGTCTCGAAACATCCATCCATAGCACGCCCGAGGTTATTTGGCGAATCTTTTGTGAAGCGTATTTTAATTTGTTAAATCATATTAAGTATCTGGAAAATGATGAGGGTTTGTCAGTTGTCTTCTGGCCTGGCATAAAATGCCAAAAACTAAATAAAACCAACCAAAAAAGGAACACAAAAAATGGCGAATGACGAACGAAGCGTAAGAAAAAAGATCAAGCAGATTAAAAGGCAATTATTTGTGCTCTTTCGCCTGGCATTTTTCCACCCTCTGTTTTTGAAGTGAGTGATTTGGCCGAGGGAAGTATTTTGGTTTGGAAATGTTATTAATTTCACTCAAAATCCAAGGATTTCAACTGAGCTCTCCACTCAGGGGTTATTAAGAGTGTGTGTGTGAGGTGAGGTAAACTGAATGATTGAAAATTTGTTGGCATTTTAAATGATTGCAAAGTCCATAAACGGTGGCAAATGTAAATGTAGTAACTGATAATGTAGGTAATCAATCAAAAATTCCGACAGGCGGTGTAATGTTGTTTGAGATATTCGTAACACATTCTAGCTATCAGTAATTTAGCGTAGAGTGACCGATACAGAGATAGCAGTAAGGTGAAATAATAGGTGTGTCTGACTCAGAGGCTTAATGTTGGCAAGGAATTTAATCGCTCAACAGGCGATTTAGTTAACAAGATTAGCTTAGTTGGATTATTCTTACAGGCCCATAGATTAGAAAGTTACAGACCTTATCGAACATCTAGCAAGCACACGCAGAGACGATCTATGATCATATTTGAAGAGCATCATTTTTTGATTGGGATTATGATATTGGTAATCTTTGTATAGTGAATATGTCATGGTTTGCTACAACTATGCTATGATTAGACAACATCATAATTTCAAACATAAACATGGCCTAGAAAAAATCATACATGCTTGCAAATTATCATATAGCATCTCTGCGTACAAATAAGATAAGAAGATGTATTATGTATGAAGTTAAAAACGAAGACACAAATCAATTGTAGTAGATTAGAAAAAATGGGTATTTTTTGTGAATTTTCGGGGAAATCCATTTTCTCAAAAACTAGAAGGAAAATAAAACGTTGAAATAAAAGTATAAGGTGGGCCATGTAAAATTTTAAACTAGAAAAGGCTATAAAAAAGTACTGATTTTTTTTTTCTAATTTCTGGTTTTATTGGAAAGGTTGAACTTTGTCATTTAATAATGGATGGAACACAACATCATTCATATGACTACCACTGGCTCGGCAGTATCTTATCCGATCAGCTCAATTTTTCAGTACAGCCCAATCTACACACCAAGCAGTGAGTCGTTGTGGATGCATTGACTTTTCAATAGTCACGTGTGGGTTCTATGAACCCAATATGCGGCGGTTTTACTTATTGACATAGCCACCGAGATGAAAATGAGCATCGATCGTGAAGGCTGAACTGAAGGCCGATCTCTTCTCGAAAATTTTCCACGTAAATTTCTTACAGTTTGCGTTAAAGACGCATTACTTTGGAAATTGTTAATATTTCCCAATTTTATTCGAGCTTTTAGCGTCCCATTTTACAAATGTCAAACATAAACCTGGAAATAAAAATGAATGTTATTCTACCTTTCAAAGTGAAAATAATCGGTAGTTCAAGTACGTAGTACGTTGGCAGGAGATAATTCTATCATATTTCCGGAATTGATTTACAAAAACTATAGTAGGGGCAAGAGTAAGTCTGGTCTGGATATCTGTCATATCTACCAGACGGGAATAGCTTTTGATATAACAAAATACTGAATGTAGTGCTAGGAAGGAGCTATCGAACTGTGTTTACATTTTCTCAACATTCAATACTTAACCTCACGAAAGGCACCTTGGAAATTTGAGTTTTTAAATTGAATTTGTGGCCATGAGAGAAATGTCTTCCAATTTCACGTTCATATGGAAACATTTTTTCTTGCTGGTACGAAAAAAACATAAAAATTAAAAAGCTATTCTTTGTTTATTTTTAAAATCTAGCATTTTATTGATGTCCTATGCTTCTTATAGGATCGGTGGGAAAATATTTATATATATTAACGTGAAACTTCCTCAAAAAACATTGCAGTAGTTCAAAGCCGGGTTTAAATTCGTCTTCCACAGCTCATTCATTGATATATTATCCATTTTATACCTTCGGATATGTTTCTGGGATTATATATATTTGTATTTGCAAGTTCAAAATCTCCATCATCAGTGAAAGACAATTTTCGAAAAATGCAATACTTGTAATAAATTCCATTCCCTCCATTTGGTTAGTTCACAAAATCTGAAAAAACGCACATGTCATTTGTAATATATGAGCACGTATTTTCCCCTTAGATCGACAATAAAAAACTCCCCAACTTAATGTGATTGCTAATGCTTCTGTTACTTTTAATTACGATAATTGCTTAGGCAAAACAGTAAATCCAATTCTCTTATGGTCGAAATTAATTTGAATAATTTCCATAAGGGACAAGTCTGCCAAGCCTGACGAAAATGCATGCTAAGGTTTTCCCCTAACCAGCAAAGAAGAAAATACGTTTAAAGTATCTCCAGAAGAAAAAAATCATGCTCACAAGTAGCCAAATAATTTTTTATAGCGTAATTTTCCCAACATCCTTAAAGTTTTCTTTAGCATTTTCCATAATTTGTTATAATTACCATATTTGCTGATGAAAGCATAGGACAGTTTTGGCCATTCCCATCCCCCCCTCTGTAAGATAGCTTCAATTTTCAATTTATTTATGTTTTTTGCCTTGATGCTGTACCCATAGTTATTACATTAGCATAGCCATACACAAACACACAAAGAAGCCAACAAGACCAGACCACAATTCAATGGGCCAAAAAGGAGGGATGTACTTTTTCCACAGGCAACAAAAACCACTTTGCCAACGTCGTAGTCCTGGCACAAAACAGATAAATAATCTGGCAAAGAGCGTTTTAAGGCATCCACTTGGCGTTTTTCCTCCCGGTTTTTGTGCTGCTTTTTGTGGCCTGTATTTGTTATATTTAATATAATTTCATTTTTATGCAAAAAAAAACACATACATATATTTTTATATACACACATATATGGTTATGCCATAACGATGTTGCAAAATGGGGAAAAGCTTCCGTACACACTACATACATTTATACTTAACATGGCTGAGAGGAGAAAAAATGCGAAACTTTGTGCACATTTTTCCACTTTACGGAACATTACAGAATCCTTGTGAATGTGGTGTTTTGTGTGCGAAAAAAAACCAACGATCCTTGTTAGTGGTTGTGTTTTTTACATGCATTCATATGCTACACATACATGTACATATGCCTCCTGTATATAGTATGTTCATTTATGTATATGTAAATAATAAAATTATAGACTTTTGCATACAATTTGTATAGCGATGTCTGGCGCTAACATCAAACGAATGTAAGATACACCATTTTTTTTGTATTTTATAATTGGTCGAAATGATGGAAAATCTGTTGGGGTATGTTTTTTTGTTTGTTTCCTTCTTTGTTGTTAAAATATCATTTTGTTTTCTTTGGCCTACAATGCCAAACATTTGCCCTCCCAAAACAATATTAATCAAAATATTATATTACCTTGGCTTATTATATTACATTTACTTGTGGTTTTTATACTGGACATAGTCGTTTTAAATTTAAAACTTTATTTATTTTTTGGCCACCGTCGAAATGCGCCTCGAGAGATTCTCATAATTGATTTAACTTTTGTAAGGGTGTATATCGCTATGAGAGATTCTTTCATATTGATCACTGCACAAGTATCCGAGACAATAACCGTCTTCGTTACACCATACAACTGTGAAGAAGAAAAAACAGTGTTGCCATTTTTTTCATTCGCACTAAACTATCAAGAAATAAAGTACAAATCTGAAATAATAGTTCTGTTCGATTGGAATAAAAATATTATATTACCTTGGCTTATTGTATTACATTTACTTGAGGTTTTTATATTGGACATAGAAGTTTTAAATTTAAAACTTTTTTGGCTCTCTCTCTTACACACCGACATACTTTCACATAATTGATTTAACCTTTGCAAGAGTGTATGTTGATGTGAGAGAGCCTCTCATATGGATCACTGGACAGTTATCCGAGACAATAACCGTCGTCGTTACACCACGCAACTGTGGAGAAATACAAAATACACCACTCTCCGTTCTGTAGACAACAAGAGTTCTCATGTTTTTCTTTCGCTCTAAACCACCAAGAAATAAACTACAAAACTGAAATAATAGTTCTATTCGATTGGGCCTACTATTACGAGACTTGAAAGGGGTACAACAGTTTGCTATTCTTAAATACACAGATTGCGCTGCCATTCACTGCAAATGCCATGGGCAAATATTGCTAATACTTTGTTTTTAATTTTACACCTTCGACTTCCTACACCTTAAGTATTGTATAAAACTAGAAAAATCTTAAATAAATACCTAATATAATACAAATCAACTTCAGTCTGTATAGTGTCTGACTTATTTTTGAAATCCAGCCAGTGTTACCAAATTATAAAAGCGCCAAATAGTATGCAATATTTTTCGCTAATCATTCTTTTACTAAAATTCCTATTTTCGTCGAAGGTACCTTTAATATTTGTACTCTGATTTTGAAAATATAGGCCTGATGACATCCGATTATATATCAAATTAAATGAAATTGTAATGGCTACAAATGTTGTGCATTTCACTTTCACATAGAATCAGTGGTTCAGGAACAGTCTCCAAAAAATTAGGAAAAAATAGTTTTTTTTCTCGAAAAATCTTGTTTTGTTGCCACGAAAAAATTAATAAAAAATAGGAAAAAATTCAGAAGCAATATTTTGTAATAGCTTACATACGGAGAAAACGGTGTCTACATGAAAAAGATCTATGGATAAATGTAGGAGTTGTGAATCTCTTTGTAGACGCTTTTTTAAATCATGATATTTTCATTTTTGGTTCAATAGTGCGAAGACCAGATTTACAAATAAGACAGCTGGATATTTTGTATTATTTTAAAATAGCTGGGATCCTTTCGATGAAAATCTATGGAAAACTGATGAAATTAGTTTTTGCTTAAATTAATTTAGTCATACATGAAGACGATATGTACCTCTATAAGAAGAGCGAGAGCTTCTACATTTATACATATATTTTCTTCAAAAAGTCTTGTTTTCCTAGCTGGATTCTAGCTATTATATAATGAAATAAAATATTATACTATATAATTCGTTTTAAAAATCAAGATAATAAAAATAATATTTTTCATCTACAAAATGAGTCATAACTTCTACGTTGATCTACAGATCTTTTACATATAGAACTTGTTTTCTTCGCTAGGATTTAAATAAATAAAAATAGAACACAATATTCTTTCCATTTCTTATCTATTTTTGTGGGTTCTTTCTTGGTAACATAATAACATTATTTTTCGAAAAATATTTCTTATACTTTTTTGGAGATTGTACCCAAACCAATTTTTGAATTTGAATGTGAACTTCCCAAAATTATTAGCCAACATAATTACCTTTAATTAAACATATACTTCACTGAAAATTTAAATTTTGGTAAAATTTTTCAAAATTGTCGATGTTGATTTTATGAATGTCTATACCTCAATTTATACGAAAAATATTGGTTTTGTCTAGGAAAATTTATTTGTTGCTTAGCATTATTGCCCACTTATCGTTTTATAAAGTCACTGAAACTTTGGACTTTTCTAATTGGTGCTATAACCTTTATTTGATTGCTGTTGTCACTTCTCGTCGCTGTTTTCAAACACTGATTACTGGTAGCTGCTGGCAAAGTGTGAGTTTTAATAAAACTTAATGTCAGTATGGCGCTGGCCAGTGGCCCTTGAAAGGTCAATAGACAAAATGATAAGTATTAATGCGCTGTCTAGCGGTGGACTTAATGAAACTCGACTCGAAATGCGTCTCCCTGTGAAAATATGAAATACAAAAGAAAAATGTTTTTCCTTTCAGGGCCGAAATTATTCCCATGTGATATTGCCCCCTTAGCAATTGATAGATACATACTTTGACCTTTTTCTGGTGGGTTGTCTAGACCCAAAACTAGTGCAAAAATACAATTTATTTTCCATGAATTCGGCGAACATTAAAAGAAAATCACACAACGACCAACACACACAAACACACTTAAGGGTTTGTGCACACAGACTTCTGATTTGATTTTTTTCACGCACGCACTTGTCAGCCATGGCTGGGTGGCATGGTGGTGGTGGCGTTGCTGCTCGTTTCGCCAGTGCTGCTGGTGGTATGTACTTGTGCTGCCACACACACAAAACAAGCCAAAATCAAATATGCGTAAATAATTGATTATTTTCAGCTTGAGTAAATGAAATGATATCTCTCGTTTCATTGTCTAACTGACTTCATAAGATAAATTCAGACAGCGGGTGAAAAGGAAATCAAGGATAATAAACTATGCCACAACTAGCGCACACACACTCTGCCTCTCCTTCACACACACGCACACATAAGCACAGCAAAACGACGTTACGCACATATAAAATTAACGCCTAACAGAATGCAATTTATAAAAGCAAAAGAATAAATTTGCAAACTACGGCAGGAGCGGCTGCCAACATTTTCGCTTACTTCCTTGCAAATAGCACTTGTGCCCCTTCCCTGGCCACTAAGCCCCTGTCCATTTTCTCTCGTTTTTTGCTTTTTGTTTCCTATTGCCAGCAGCAAATCGTACTCTTCCTTGGAACACGTAATCGTATACAAATATTTACCGTGGAAAATTGTTATCAAATTGAAATGTTGGTGAAAATTTGTGGTGATTTCTGTTTTTTCTGTTTTCCTTAGCATTCCATTTCGTTTCATCGTATCGTAGCTCGGTGCTATGTTGTATGTGATTGAAATTCGGCTATATGGCCCCAGGGCCAACACGTGTGGTGGGTTGTTAGTTCAGTGTTTGCGGTCTCTTCGACATACGACAACGAGTAGATACGTGTGTGTGTGCCCGTTGTCCTTTTTTTGCTCGCATGTCAAAAGGTCTAACGTTACCGTTGATATACATATAGCCGGGAATAAAAATGAGCTTGTGAAATACCAATAAGATATGATAACGCAACGAATTAATTAAATGTCCTTTAATGATGCATAACAAATGTGGGTTGGAAAGAAATCAAATCAATAAGACGTCAAAGTTAGTGCTACTTTAACGAGGTTTTTTACGGAATTGTAAGGGAAACTGCAGAACGTGAATTAGTAGACCAACCCACAATAGAATTCCTGACTTGACTGAAACTAAGGATAACAGTTAGTTGAAGGTATCGAAAGTTCTTAGGGCACATGTAAATCATCATAATTTTTCAAATATATGGTAGCTCTCGCACATTTGTCGTATACGATTTTGTGGCCAAACCAATAAAAATTATTCTTGTGATTCCACAAATAAATAAAAATTGGCAGTACCATCGCCCGTATGCAAATTTTTATTTTTTACGATTTCGAAATCTCACAAAAAATTTCTTGTATATTTTAATTTATAATAACCACCACTTATAACTTAATCTACAACTATGGCTTAATATACCAGCTCAATATATAAGGAAAAATCAGTAGCTAATGACTGATGGTTTTTTATTAATTAATAAATCATTTCAAATATTCTGCCAAATATGTGTATTTTGCAATGCATACTTTTAGGGTTATAATAAATTTACTATTTAAATCTTTTGTTCTTGGTCTTAAGATACAAATGAATACATAGCCTTGAAGTCTAGAAAAAAATATTGTCGAACACTACTAGTCAAGAAATACTTCTTCAATAATGATTAAATTATTGTTTTTAATACATAAGATATTTTTAATTAGATATTTCCATAACTTTACGCAATCTTTCGGGTAACCAATAAAATGCAATTGTTTTGGCACGTTGAAAAAATTATAAATAAAAAAGCTATAAAGAAATCGAGTCATGTAGCTCATTCAGCGCCGCCCTATATATATATTTATTTCTGGATATCATTAAGATTGACTATTTCATTAAATAATAAAAAAATCGCTTTACAATTTCAAAATGTGTTTAAAGCTCATATTTCTGAGCAAATTTTCAAGTGGAGAACTGGAGGCTACGTGCAGTGAATATCCACGTCTACCGGTACATCGAATACCGACGACACAAGTGAATCTTAATCAAATAACGTTCCTTTCTAATATAAGCCAATGTTTTGCACGGCAGATTGACTTAACAATGTGTTTCTGTTGTATATGTTAATATTTATGGTTAAAAAACCCCGAATCCATCTCAATTTAAGAACAACCAAAACATTCTCTCATCTACACTGTGGTATGCCCAGTTGTGCCCAAAAGTTTTTTGTCTAAGGCATATTTTTCATTCCACTCAACCGCGAAACAAAAGTCTAACTTCCAATTTTCATCCAAATTTGGTTGGTGAAAGAAACCCTAAAATTCCATTAATTGTAATATGCTAAAGGCCTAAAGGTATGCAACATAAAAATGTAATGTGGCCAAACCTAAAAGTATGCAACAATTCGGTAAAACTTTTGTTGGCTATATTTCGCCAAAGATTTATAAAACTATTTACCAGAGTAAAGTTGAAAACTGTCCCTATGCCCATGCCTACACAAAGTTTCCTTTACAGTAGGCTGGCTATAAGTGAATAGTATTTAGCAAACTCGCTATCGTACTAAAAGCCATATCCGGTTATAAAACCCATAGTTAAATATACAAACATGTGTAGCTATGCATGTATTTATATGTATATAAACTTAAGCCAGACTCATTTATTAACACAACGTCAGAGAAATTTGCACATTTATAACATGAACCAATGTTCGTATATACACATATATAGTTTGAAATACTTATGACTAAATATATGCGATAAATGGGCAATAATATTTCCATGCCATAATTTAAACGACTAGACTTCCACACCATATATCTAACCACTCATGCATGTATTGTGTGTGTGTGTGTGTGTGGTATGCGTATGTATGTATTTGACTAAAGCCAACTACAAATCTATAACTATTCACATCCATGTGCAATGGCATAAAACAAGCCAAGTGGCAAAACTAGCCATGGCCATGGCGTTGGCTAAAGTTTGCCGCTCATAACAAACAACTACAATGTTGGGGAGAATTTGCTGAAGTTAAGTGGGAAGTCAGTAGTTATTATAGCTATTATATGCTAAAACACACACACATACACAGCCACATTTACATGCCATTGATATATGTGTATGCAAAATCCTCACACACACATACTCACTGTTAGTGGAATTGTGTGCAAATGTCTGCGTTAGTGATTTATTGGCAACAAAAATAGATTAAAGCAATTTAAATTAAGTTGTTCAACCATAAACTTTTCTCTCTTTATGCATAGCAAACTTGAAACCAAACGTCCAATGCTAAAGGACACTAAACATGAAATTCTCCTAAACACTCAACCGCCCGTGTGCTGGAAGAGTATGTGGTCGGATCGGGTATACCTACTACGTATGCATGTGTATTTGTATTTGTGTGTATAGGGAACATGGTCATGTGACCCATACTGACATAAGAACATAAATGAGTTTGGTGTCTAGAGTGTGCATATTAAGTGACAGTGTGTGCGGTGTTGTGTGAGTGAATGTGGCAGTTAAAGGATATGCTCGCCGACTCACCCGCTCGCCGGTTCGTTCGGTCAGCTGGAGTTTTGGTACCACATACCAAGAGGGAAGTTATAAATGTTTCCGTGGTTTTATAGTTTCATTTATATAGTATGTATATGCTACATCTATATATAAAGGACTAGAAAGCTTTACAAACTTTAATGTTGTGTTGATAAGATTTATTGAAAGAAAAAACAACAACAAACAAAAAAATCTAGGAGTAAAAGCATACTTTTAGGGCTTCCACGAAATACAAAAAAAAAACACTTTTGGGCTTTTGATAAAAGTACAAAATAATAGCATAGCTCTAGGGGTTACATTAAAAACGATACGTTTTAAAGGGTTCACTATAAAAAATTATGAATTTCATAGCGCATAGTTAGAGACCGTTAAAGCCGATGCCCTTTTAAAGGGCTTAGAAAGCAATAAATATTGCATGGCATAGTTTGAGGCATTACTACCCACCAACTGTTCCGCCTGATTGTATACCTGCTTCTGTGCAGTCTGTTTAAGTTTGTAAGCGTTATGTATTATTAATAAATTCAATTTTTATTAACAATTTCTGATACTTTTTCGTCCGGCTTTTTTCATATTGTCATTTATTCATAAATTTCCCACAGGAAATTCATCCAACAAACAGTGACATCGGGCAAAATGTGGAAATAACATAAAAGTAAACACTTATCTGCACATTTGTTGTTGCTCGAGTTTTTCCGTGCAGTGCCCGTGTGTGCATGAGCCGTTTTTTTTGTGCGAGTGGATATACCGGTCGCTCAGACATGCAAAAGGCCTATGGGCTTATATCCGTTTAATAATGTCGATAATACTTGCATTTTACGGTAACAGTAAATAAAAGTTTTTTTGCTTTTGGTTTCGTGGAAATATGTACGTCAGTGGAGTGGAGTTGATGGCTCTGTTGGTTGCACCAGTTGCTACAGAATTTTTGGGAGATGTATTCAAATCAGGATGATAAAATTACATAGACTTAATATATGAGCCTTGAACTACCCGACTTTTTGTATTTTTATAACGAATTTGTTGGTGCGAGGATGTGTAGGGCGTCCACTATATTATGGAGGTTTTTATATCCTGTCATTAAGGTTAGAATTTCTTCATCGCTAAGCATGTAAAGAGCATAAGTCTGACAGTTACTTTTGTTGAGAATAATCGTTCAAAAAAATATGAAAAAAAAAATCAACATTGGTCTTTATGAAACGCTGAGAACCTTTATTCTGGCTAGCCCGATTTTTTGGTGATTTTTCATCTGACCATCTATTCGAAAAATGATCCAATTTTTAATCGATTTTTCATTTAAAAAATTGTAATTTTTGGTCGATTTTTTATATAAATTACCGAACTTTATGGGCAATTTTTCATATAAAAATTATCCATTCTTTGGGGGAGTTTTCATATGAAAAATGGCCCAATTTTTATGTCGATTTTTCATATGAAAAAAAAATGACAACATATTGGGCGAAATATGAAAAATAAACCAATATATGGACCATTTTCATATGAAAAAATAAACCAATATATGGGCGATTTTTTGGCCGATTTTTCATATGAAAAATTACCTAATTTTTTGATTGATTTTTCATATGAAAAATGATATTATTTCTTGACCTATTTTCCATATGAAGAATGACCCAATTTTTATGCGATTTTTCATATAAAATGTCGCATTTTTCTGAGTGATTTTTCATATGAATAATGTCCCAAATTTCTGGGCGTTTTTTCATGTGACAAATGAGATCATTTTTGTTCGATGAGATAATTTTTGGGCGACTTTCATATGATAAACGAGACCATTTTCGATCGAATTTTTATATGAAAAGTGACCCAATTTTTGGACGATTTTTCATGTGAGAAATGACCCAATTTTTTGGTCGATTTTTCATGTGAGAAATTATCCAATTTTTGTCGATTTTTTGCTTCAAATATAATCAATTTTTTGGGCGATTTTTTGTATGAAAAATTACCCGACTATTTTTTATATGAAAGTTTACCCAAATTATTTGGTGATTTCTCATATGAAAAATAACACGATTTTTATTTTTTACGTGATTTTGCAATTATTTTTTGGGATAATTATATTTGCATTTGTTGTCCTTTTTTGTTCCATTTTTGACTTGGATAATTTTTATTTTTGAGCGATTTTTTATGCCGCCTTCACAGAGTTTGGGCTCTCTGTGATTTTTTTTTTGTTGGGACATATTTCGTGAAAACCATAAACTACACTCTTGCCGTATAGATGGCGCCATTTAGTTTGAAAACACATTTTTGGCAATTTTATATTTTCAAACCTATGACGACTAATGGAACATATATGTCCCATGTGAAATTTTCTTCAGTTTATCCACAGATTTGGAGATATTTCGACCAAATTAATATATATTGTTGAAAACAGATGTAGTTAATTGCTCAAATGCATACATCCTGCAGACTGTCGTTGCAGTTAAATGAGTTCTATAAATTTTACAGTTATTGTATTTTGACTCCAAGATGTCGCACATTAACAGCACATTGCTATAGCCAAATTCCTATCCTAATTGTTTTCATACCCAACACTTTTGCAGTAGCCCTCGTATATTTGCACAAGCATTTTTTGCTGCGACGCTTACATGCGCGCATACATATTTAAAATATACACATTGTTCGCCACTTGTAACTATTGATTTATGTTTTTTAATTTAAAATTTCCGTTTACAGTATTTACATTCATTCAATCGCTGCCGCTTAATGCAAACATGTGTAAGTGTTTGCGTATGTGCGTGAGGGCTCACGTACATGTGAAAAGGTCCTGCACACTCGTCTGCATGCGCGTGCATGTGTACAGGACTTTTTCATTAATGAATAACATTTACATTGTCAATAAACATACATAATTCAGAAGCATATGACGCGACATTGTTTGAATGAATGTGCATTTCCACATGCCAACATAAATTTATAATGATAGCAAAAACAACAGCAACAACAAAATATTAAATGAAATTTATATGTGTTTTTTTTCGTCTCTCTTCCAGATTGGGTCCCATGCCTGGCACACTACACCAACAACAAATGCCACAAAGTATGTCAACGGGTAATAATACAATTGGCGGTCATGGTGGCCACGATCGTGGCGGCGGAGGAGGGATCGGCGGTGGTGGCGTTATACCTGGCGGTGTACCCGGCACAATGAATGGCCCCAATGGACCACACTGTCAGATGAGCGGTTCACAGCCATTGGTTATGCCCGCATTTCCATTGCGTAATTCACACTCAGCGCACGCACCACACTATTCACCCTACTCACCTTCCAGGTAATTGCACACACATTCACATCCATATACATACATATATATATGTAAATATGGTACATGTGTAATAATGTATTTGAAATTTATTGAATTGACAACTTTTGTTTTTACATAATTCTTGTTTTTGTATGGGTTTTTTGCACTATTGATTGTGTGTGCGTGTATGTGGAGGCTTGTGTTTTTGTGCAATATTACTGTTGTTATTAAAAACCACAAAAAGGGCCTAAAGTGTTAATGTTGTTGCAATGTACATATTTTATTTGATAAATCATGGCACAAATTAAAAGTCAAAACTGTCACACAGCATTTATGTATGTACATTTCGTGAGATATGAAAATAAATACATAAATAGCTACCGCTAATAATTACATACAAATAATATTTATGCATTTGCCGCCGTGTGTACGTGATTTCAATATCAACGGTTGGTTAATTTAAATATTGAGCAAAAAGGCAGATATAAACATAAACTATATGTATTTGGTTTTGTATTACAAAATCGGCCAGAATTAATTTAAGACCTGAAATGGGAGATAGTAGTAATTAATAATTATGTTGGTTTACTATTACCCTCCATTTTAAAGGATATGATAACACTGTGCGACAGTTCAAAACTCCTGGAAGGTGATACCGATCCTTTGTTTCTGTTGTCGAGTGAAACAAGGATCTGTATGTCAAATTTCGCAGATTGTCCCCACAATTTTGACTTACGAGTAAAATGACGAGATTGTGGTCTCATAAGTATATAACATAGTTGATTTCTTACCGGTTTTAAAAGAAGAAACCTAATTTCAAGTATCATAAGTATTTCTGCCCCTCACTAACTGTTCTTAGATCTCCCCACAAATGTCTGCTAATCGCAATTTCCTTATACAAAATATTAAATACTTTAATTTCAACACCTACTCGAAATCATTAATGATTTCCATTGTGATCAACAAAAAACGCCGGCTGTCATATAACAAATGACAAAGAAGACATTCATAGAGACCGAAAGAGAGAGAGAAGAGAGAAAGACGATACCTAGTCACGGTGTTAAATAATGTTTTTAATGTCGGAAGATTTTCACTATAGCGGCAACTCGCGATGGTGTTGCCACATCACGCTTTCCTTTAGCGCCCATCTAACAAACATGAAATGAAAAACGGCAAGAAATTAATTTTCTTTGGGTTTTTTCTCTCGTGTTCGTCGTCTCATTTGCATGCATTAAACCCACATCATTTTTCCATGTATAACCACTTTTCACTTATAATTTTCTTCATCTCCTTTTCGTGTGGAGCTGTTGCCGTTGTGAATGAACATAAACGTGTGCTTTAGTTCCTTCACGAACAAATCATCATCATTATTTCCGTTTTTTTGTTGCCACACGAAATTTGCACCTCGGTTTTCTCGTTTTTTTTTTCCTGCTGTTATTGGTGCCGGGAAATATTGCTAGAGTTGGTGATGCTAAAGTTGTGCAAAACATTATTTGCATGTAATGGCACTAACACAGATTGCTATGGCTGATGATGATGAGGATCATGATGATGCTGCCGAGGATGCGAATGAGAATGAGTTTCCTAGGTGCATCAGACGACGTTCACACAGACGTCAGCAGTAAGTGGGACGATGTTTGGGGCTGTCTGCTATCACGAAAGAGCATCTTCTTTATGACACTTTGGTAACAATGAAATAAACACGCAAGCGTGGTAGACAATTTTTAACTGTCATTTCTATATCCCGGTTCTATATGTTTTTCCTATTCCCCAATTTGATATAAGTACACGCGGGCGGACAACTGAGGGCAAGCAATCCTTGTAAAAGGCCTTCATCTGCTGAGAATGTGAAGACAGATGCACTACTTCTGACAACAAAGAAGTGTTATTGTGAAGCCGGAAGACCTTCTAGTGCTGGGAATATGGAGACTGGGGAGGGGCGACAAAGGAAACTTTTGCTATCTTAGATCTTTGGGAAGCTGTATTTACTGCTGGGAAAGTGGAGTCTTTCTATACTCTTTGTGGAACTATCCTTTTCTACAGACCAAAAATCCTTCTTATGTCTTGGATATTTGTGAAGCTAAAGTAAGGTTTGCTTGGAAAGAATGGCCGTTCGGTTAACTGGTAGTCCCACTTCTTGTGAAACTGTCCTTTTCTGCACACCAACCGTTTTATGTCTTGGATCTTTGGGATCCTAGAAGGCCTTCAGCTGCCCTTTTTGCAGACAATGTATCTTTGTTGAGTTTTGGATCTTTATGAATCAATTAAGTGGCGACCCAACTCCTTCTGGAACTGCCCTATTCTGCAGACAAAGAAACCTTCTTGAGTCTTAGATCTTTGGAAGCTGGAAGGTCTTCAACATCTGGGAATGTGGAGGCAGCCCCCTTCCTTCAGAAATTTCCCTTTTCTGCTGGAAAAAATGCCTTGTTGAATCTTTGATCTTTTTGAAGCTAGAATAAGGTTTGCTTGGAAAGAATCATATAGGTCAAGCCGCTCGGATAAGTGCTGCGGACGTAGAACTTCCCTCCTGTTCTTTCTTGGGATGTGAATAGACAGCACTCTTCTAATTGCAAAGTTTTGTCCTGGAACCACGAAAAGTCAATATATACGTTACTCGAATTTATTGGCCTTCGACTGCCGGGAATGTGAAAGTCAATGAAACCTTATAATGTCTTGGATCTTTGGGAAACTGGAAGGTCTTCAGTCTCCTTCTTCTGAAACTGTCCTTTAATACTGACAAATAAATCTTCCTGTCTCCCAGATCTTTGGGAAGAGATGGTTTAGAAAGAATAGGGCAAGGAATGTATGTGTTATCTCTCCTGGATCCCGGACTCGAATATATTGTCCTAGAAGTCAAACAAGAGAATCATAAATCTGTCGTTACCATAAATTCCTCAGAAGCTAATGTATTATTTACTCTAATATTTTGTCCTAGAAAAAGGCCTCCTTTCCCCAAGGCCTTTCCTTATGCACCCCTGTGCATTAATGTTGCTGCCGTGTTTGTTGTCTTGTCTATTGCTCTCGAGATGCTTAAATATGTATAAAAATGAAATGATGATTGTTAGAATGTCGGTTGGGTTGTTGGCGCTGTTTCTCGCGATAAAATGGATGAGCTTACTAACGATATCCCAGCGAATGTGCGCCGCCTGCTTGCACCACGTTGCACCAGAAGCGTTGTCGAGAGGATGACGAAGGAAAATGTGTTAACTTAGACAACAAAACCAAAGCACGTTTTGTTGCAGTTGTTCTTAGTTTATTCCTCCATCTTTCTTCTCCCACTTTTTCTCTGGTTGAATTTTACATTCATTTCGGTTTGGGATGCATGTGAGTGTTTGTACCAAACACATTCGAATGTGGGTGTAGTAGGTGTTTGTTACAAATCGCTACGATTTGTTGTTTGGATTTATATGCTACTTTTGCGGAGCACAATCGGATTAACTTTAAGTCTACTGCACACTACCAAGTACAACAGAAATTCTACTACCGTTTGTGTTATTTGTTGGTTTTGATGGTGGCGGGCAAAAAAAAGCCATGGAATTGATGGTGGCTGTTGGTATGTTCGCCGTGAAGGAATGGCCAACAAAAAAATTGTAAAATATTGTCTAACAACTGTTGCCAAAGTTTAATTAGGCTTATCGCAATACCACGGGGGAAATGTAAACAAAATTTGCGTAGACTAAAAAACTTGGCAATAAGGGCAAACATTTTTGTTGTCCTTCCTATTGATAATCAAATTTCCGGTTGCAACTAGGCAAAGAAAGGCATTAGGTGCGTCATAGTGTTGGCAACTCCAAGAATTATACGTCAGATTCCCTTAGAGAGTATCTGTATTTTAAGGTGGACCACATTGGATCAGTTTCGACTGGATTTAAAACTAATTTGTAGGAAGTTCCAGCTCCGTTATTTCCATTTCCACATTTCATTTTAAATCGAATGGACGGACCAATCCATGACTAATTTGCGTAGACTAAAAAACTTGGCAAAAGGGCTATAAGATTTGTTGTCCTTCCTATTGATAATCGAATTTCCGGTTGCAACTAGTCAAAAAAGGCAGTAGGTTCGCCATAGTGTTGGCAACTCAAAAATTATATATCAGATTCCCTTAGTGAGTACCTGCATCTTAAGGTGGACCAGTTTTGACTGGATATAAAGCTAATTTGAGGGAAGTTACAGCTCCTTTATTTCGATTTCCACATTTAATTTTAAATTGAATGGTCGGATCAATCCATGATTATTAATGGTTGCTACTTCCTAGAATTGATTTTTCTCAATTTCTCTAACCCATTACGCTGAACGTTAATTCAAACGGTGTGAGCATATATCAAAGTGAGAGTAACTCTCTCCAAGTAAATGTTGCAGAAAGTCGTGTGCAAGATTTGGAGTCTATATTGTTTGGTGTTCACATCAAACAGAAAGTATCTCCGGTGCCTTAAGCTACTTCTTGAGGCCTTCGTGAGAGTTAGCATTCAATCTTCGAATGCAATTGAGTCTTTTATTACTGTCGGGGAGTACTGTCTCTTCAAACAGAAAGTATCTCCGGTGCCTTAAGCTACTTCTTGAGGCCTTCGTGAGAGTCAGCTTTCAATCTTCGAATGCAATTGAGTCTTTTATTACTGTCGAGGAGTACTGTCTCTTCAAATGCAGCAGTTTCACTTGTTTTCGAAACTTTTCAAACTAATTTTTTTTCTCTTGGATTTATTTGCAATTTTCCAGAGTCCAGTTGGACCATGATTCATTTCTGCTATTCCATAGTCCAGTGCAACGTATGCTGAATTTCGTAGTCTTGGTGGAACCAATCAATCTCCGAATGCCTTGGAGTCTCTTCATACTGCAGTGTAGTACTGTCTCTCCAAATTCTGCAGTTTTTCTCGTTCACGAAACCTTGTAGTCAAAATTTTCAAATGGTTTCATTTACACTATTCCAAACCCCACGCCAGACCCAAAATCTTTCAAAGTTCGGACAAAACTAACGAAGAACACGGGCTCCTTCCACCCGCAAAAGAGACCCCCAATTATACCGTTAATATTGCCATGTTGTAGCAACATCTACTCTAACCTCTACCCCGTTTTCAAGAGCCTTAGTTGGCTGTTGACTTGGCTCTTTCACACTTAAAAAGCGGGTCAACGGAAACCCCCATTTAAAATCTTAAATAAACAACAATAATTTCAAGTACTCGTATGATTGAAATTCAACAAAATCAACACGGAAGAGTGTTTGGTGATGTTGTTTCTGTTGAAAATGTTGTTTCTGTTGCTGCTGTCCCATCCCATCCCGGCCTGGACAAATGAAAAGTAAATAAACACAAGTGTCAACACGAAACCCAACTGCCAGTATGTGGTATGTGCTGTCCGTGGGCGGCGGGCGAATGTGTGTGTGTGCCACATGACACCACAAGTAATTGCCACAACGTAACTTGAAAACGTTTTCAACTTGTGTCCACTTGCAAAGTATGAATATTTATATATTGGAATGAACACCCTCATTAAATCCCAGCAAAAACAGTGGCCAACCAAAGTCTGTTTAAATTGTGAACACTCTGATGGAATTTAATGAGTGTTAAGAAGCAATTCATTTGAAAAATTCCCGTTTCGTTTTCTCAATCGATACCACAAGGAATATGCCTGTGTGTTTCGAAGTACACGCACGCACGTAACAACGCACGCAATATTGTTGTATGAGGTTGAGCGGTGGTTGAGGAGCAATTCCAACTACCACACCTCTCATATTTACCCGGTGCCCAGCCTAGGCCGGGCTACCAATCGCACAGTTATTCCTGATGTCGCTTTTGGCAATTATTCATTTGCCAACAGCATATGCCTCAACATAATCACACCATTAGAGCAGCAGAACTCTTCCTTGTGCTTCCACCAGACACTAGCACATATGGTGGCTACGTTGGCAAATAATGAAGAAATTTGAATTCAGTGTAAATTTATGCGCAAAAAGGCAACAAGAAAAAACCACAACCAAAGACATGGCTATGTTCGTACATGGCAACTATTTTTCCAACGGTGAGTGAGGTGATTCATGTTGCACACACAATCTCTGGTGCGGCACGTTTAAAATGCAAGTTTGCCACTCGCTTGCTGGTGTGTTGAAAGAAACCCGGCGATATGCCCCATGATGAACATTTCATTAAAGGATGAGCACCAATACAAGGCATCAAGGGAAGAATTGGGGAAGAGTGTCTTGTGGAAGTTGTTTATAGTCGGTTTGCTTGTCAACCATGGTTACTATGGCCCAAAGTCAGCGTTGCTTGCCACAAGCCTTGTCGTAGACGCCCACTACGATGAGCTATTAAAACATTATGGCTGTTATACGATAAAAAAATTGTACATTTGATGGGGTTTTTCGACTTGGAGTTCTCCAACGTCTCCATTGTCTTCTTCGTCGTCGTTCAGACACTTTGCACTGAAGTGTTTGGTGCAAAAGACATAACTACTTTGTAAATATGTGGCAAAAATGATGACAATAAATTGTCATAAATTGCCTATGAAATAATGTCACCAGCACCACCACAACCACCATCATCGAATGGAGTGGATTTATGAGCAGTCAAAAACGTTATTGGATTAACCACTTTTCTTGAGCCATTTCGTTCAAGTGCTGGGGATAACTTCAAATACCCAGGAATAGTTATTACACAGCTGAGTGGAAGATGTATGGACAGTTCTAGGGACAGACAGGACACCGCCGGAAGAGAGGGAATTGGAGGGTTGTTCTTAACATGGAAGGCCATATATTCAATGATTGTAAATGAAACATAGCCGCAATGAAGGATTTGTAAGTTTTTCAAGACGAAGCAATTTATTGGTGTAATTTATTTGAGTTATAATGCCTGTGACATTCAGATATATACTTCAGGTGTATATATAAATCACCTTGAGGTGGATATTATGCCCTCTCAGCAGTAATTAATTACTCGATGCAAGAAAAATTTTGACGAAGGATAATGTTTTTGCTTTCTAAAGCCTAAATGATTAAAAAATTAAAAAAATACTAATATTCTAATTTGAGCCGAAGGTATATTTAATATTTGTACTCTCATTTTGGAAATAAGTCCGTTAACATTCTGTCATATGTACAATTAAAGGTAATTATGATGGCTACAAATGTTGCGAATACCACTCTCACATAGAAACAGTGGTTTAGGAACAGTCTCCAATTTTTTTTAATCTTTTGTTCTGGCTCAAAAAAAATCATAAAAATAGAATAAAACTATATAAAATTAATTAGATTTATTTTTAATAGCTAATTGTAATCAAGCAAACAGAGTCTATATGTAAAATATCTATGTATAAATGCAATTTTTTTTTAGAAAATCATGACTTTCTATATTTGAGGTTAAATAGCGCGAAAAAGCCCTTTGCAAATTAAATAACATAATATTTAGTTTATTTATACCCTCCACATCAGGATGGGGTATATTCACGTTATTTTATAATAGTTGGGTTCTGATAAAAGTATAAGCTATGGCTCTTCTTGTACATGCCGTCGTCACGTATGACAACATCAATGGATTTTTTTAAATCCTTTACTTCTACAAGAAGAGGAATAACTTCTACATTTATTTATACATTTTCTTCAAAAAGACTTTATTTTATTCGTAAATATCCTACATATTATAAAATAAAACTGATATTCTATTATTTAATTTATAAAACAGTTTAATCAAAAATTTAAAATATCATGATTTTTTTATTTCTTTTGCGTCTACAAAGAGGACAATAACATCTGCATTTATTCAGAGATCTATTACGTGTATATATTGCTTTCTTCGCTTTAATGTTTGCCAGCAAAAAAAAAAACCTTTTTTTTAACAATTTTTTCTCAATTTTTGGAGACTGTTCATGAACTATGATTTCTATGCAAAAGTGAAATTCGCAACATTTGTGGCCCTCATAATTATGTTAAATTTGACTTATAAACGAGTGTGAGCGGGCATATGTTTCCAAAATGAGGTACCTTAGAAAAAAAGAATTACAAATATATATTTCCATATCATTTTGTTAATATCATTTTCCAGTTTACAAATACAAAATACATCGAAAAAAATTATACACAGGCCTTCAACAAAATAGTATAATTAATTAGCGAATTTTGGGAGGAAAGAATCTAATAGTGGATTTCTAAATCTGATATGGATTTTGTTTAACTATTTGGCTCGAGAAAACACATTGAAACTTTTCTTATAACTTCCTCTTTATGCGTATTTAGTGCCTTTCTGGAGATGCTTTCTCATAATTGCTTGCCTTACTACACGTCCTTCATCCTGCAATGTAATTAGTTACATTTTGTATGCCATCTAGATGAACTACCGCAATCCTACTCCAGCACATTAATAAACCTGCATCGATGCCATTTGTTATTAAATAAAACAAGCAACAGTGTTTAATTTGAACAAGGAAAAAGGGATTTAATTAAACGAATACAACACATAAACACTACATATAAGTGTATATGTATACATTTCCGCATGCAAACAAGCAGCCAGAGAAAATATAAAAGAAACTTAAAAATAAACTTAATATGTCAACTGAAATACAACACATTTACATAGCCGTAATACATACATATGTACATGTAAAGTGCTGGCACATTAGGACTGTTCAGATACAGTATTGTTCCTTGTAAGGACTTGATAGTGATAATTAAAAAAATTGAGTTTTGGCGGGCATCTTCAAACTTTGATTACAGCAAAAGTCCTAGAAAACAAAGATCAAATGGAATATGACTAAGATATTAATTTTTCCGTTTTTTTCGTCCTGTAATAAATATGTGATTTGCACTGGAATATATCCCAAATATTTAAATAAATTTTAACGAGAAGTTAATATTCTATTTTATCATCTAAACATTTTTCAACTGATTTAAAGTATAATCCAGTTTATTTTCAAAATGTTGTTGACGAAATATGTTTGCATTCATTAAAAAATAAACCAGGACAAAGGTTCGGGATATGATCCACCCTAATGTTCTGGTATTAAAAAAAGGTTGTAGTATTCATAGACGTGTGATGCAAGCGAAAAAAAACAAGTGGTATATAACATGGTCAATTTTAACAGCATTTTATAAACAAGTAGTGCTTTAACATAACATGGACCCAAAGCACACACACACACCCCGAGACACACATAGACGAACGGACAGACGGAGCCATGTTAAAATAAACACAAGCAATTTCATATAACAAAACACAAATATTCGCACTCATAAACATTAAGCTAAACACACACATATAGGGCTATTTGCATATAGCCCTACATCCATACATACATCTATATATAAATATGCATATGAAAGGACACTAGATGAACAGAGAAGCTGGCTTCATGTTTAACGACAAAAAATGTTAATCAACACCCTGGTATAACATACGTACTGGGTACATATAAAACATTACATTTTATATGTTGTTGTTGGATGTAGCATGTTTAATTTAAGTTGTTGCTGTATGTAGCCTTGTTTTTCTCATACGATCATCTCGTTTTTGTCGCTGCTCTCATTCTCTCTAACTAACTGTTTGTAATATTCTTTTGTTTGCAGGTTTCACATAGATAAACGCTGTCAGCACCGTTGTTCCTGGAAATGTTTGAGTATCGCCTTAATTCTAATATCAGTCGTCCTAACAGCCATGTTGGCATATTTTGCAGGTATGTACCCCCCTATTTCAGACTTACAGACATACGACAGACATATGTACTTATTTAGCTATTCTTTTATGTATCTCTTTCTATATCTTTCTATTCATTGTCTTATTATACCTATGTTTTATATGTAAATAACCATTATGAATATGTAAACATGGATCCTTTTTTCTTCCTGTTGAGACATCCGTGAAAACGTGTCGTCCAAACGAGTCGTTTTTATGTAACGTCTGTCAACAGCAATATTCAAATAGTTTTATATTAATTAAGGGGGTTTGGGCACGGGTCGCGTGGGAAGGGTTACTGGATGATAAGGATTGTGTTTCGTTGCGTTTTTTTGTGTGTTAATATTATTAGCAAACATCGTAGGTAGTTTATATAAATATATGTAAATGTTGGTTTATTTATTCGATTAATAAGGGATTTTTGCTTGTTGATTTTTTCACAAAAGAGATTTAGGCTCAAATTGACACTAACCAGACTGTTGCAGGTCATGTAGTAGTTAGCCTATATCCTGTTCAAATTGTATAGCTGTTTGGGTGAAATGAAGACAACGAAGGTGGCATTTTCTGTCTATATACAGGTGTGCGACGTTTGAGAGGAGAAATAAAACATTTTAAACCACAGAAATATATTTTTCATACTTGCACTGTTCCTAGAAACATCATGAAAAATAATTAAGTTTCCAATTGATTTAGATCAAATCATTGGTTCTATGCTACTCACAGGATTAAAAGAAACTAATATAAATCAGACCTTAATAGTACTGAACTATGGTAAAAAAGGGATTGCATTTCTGGATCCAAGTTCTATCTGTTTGGCCAAATTAGTTTTTTTAATATTGGGTTATAATTATTTTCTTACAAATGAATGTGGGTGGGGTTGACAACTTAATTACGTGACATTGGTATATTGTTGCCGATAATGTCAGGTTAATTTTGGCTTTTTCAAACCCAGAGGGTTTGAGCTATAGGGATATCGACAAACTACGATCTGCCAAAGATGTATAAATTTCCAACAAAAACAAATGGGATGTCGAAATAATGTATATTGGAATTAATTTTAATAATTTTTGTCGAAATTTGTTCCCTTTCTACAATAACTAAAGACGCATTTTGATCGTAGCTTCCTCGATTTTGAATGTCGTGATTAGTCACCCGCTCTCAATCTAATCTCGATCCATGTGACATGTCACGTGAAAGATTTCTACCCTCAAAAAGTCTGCTCTCTCTGTTCAAAACAAATGAAAAGTCCATTATGTTTCTCTCCAAAAATATTACTAACAGCAACAGCGATGAGTTTGAGATTTAACAGTGTCTCACATTTATAAATAAGTCTCTTTCTCATACTGTTATTTTACCGTCAACAGGAGTATTAGTCTAACGATTTACAGAGCTGTTATACTCCCTATGCTCCCACAGTAACATGGTTTGTTTTATGCTATTAACCTAACGATGATCATATCAAGCCACTCTTATGCTGTTCAGATTATTCTAAAAATACTGTAATCCATATTTGTTTGTCATGAGCATATTTAAAATTAATTCAACTTTATTAAAATTATCTTTCAACTAGATGAAAACATGGCCTAACTCTAATTAAAAATTATTATTTTTAACAGAATTTGCTAACATAAAAATTTAATATGTCATTTTTAACTAAAATAAAGGGCATATTTCTCATTGGCACCAAATAGTATTAAAGTTGGTATAACAAATTAAAAAAATATATATTGTTGTTGTTTGTATGTATTGTTGGTCTGTTATGTTGTATGTGTTGTCATTTATTTTGGTTTAAGACTTTGCCTTTTAGCTAACTTTGGGTTCTGCTGAAGACTTCAGCACAATCTTTGGTCTTAAACCAAAATAAATGACAACAAAAATATATATTTTTATATATGTCGATGTCCAGTTTAAAATATCGAACGCAAATCTATGCAAACGGAAACGTAAGCTGTTGATTTGCCAATGAAAAGTCAGAGGATAGTGGGTTTCTTTTTGATGCAAAAACGAGTGATTGGCTATCGTTCACTTAGATATTCTTTTGACATCGTGAGTCAGACAGTTAGTATTTTTTCTGCACTTCAAAAACCATTTAACAAATTAAAACCACATTTATGTATTAAAAACACAAAAATTCACCAAAGCCACGAAGACCTCTCCTTTTCTGTACTACAGAAAACTCTGTTCTCTGGACGTTGGGATGCTACAACTAAGCACATGTGGCTACTTTGCAGTAATGAAAATGTTGATCCTCTGTAAGTGCTTCTCTTTGTTTGCTGGGCTTGTGCCTAAGCAGAAAGAGAATCACAAATGTTAGCCATTATGTTAAGTTCCAACACAAACATAACCCCATTCTGTATTTATTATTCACGTGCTTCTGAAGTAGAAAAACAAAGAGTTTACTAACCGACAACGTTACTGCATATGTATGAATGTGTGTTGATAAATCTACACATCTCTACTTCGTACATAGTATATTATTAAGCCTAATGTAATGTAAACATAGCTTAAATACGTATGCGTGTATGTATGTATATATATTATAACATAACACCGCATTAATAGTGCAGCAGCAAATGTTATGGTGTTATACGTGTTAAGCACATACATACATACTTGGCATCATCATCATTATCACGAACATCGTCATCGTCATGGTCGTGGTCGTTGTGTCGACGACGCCATTCTCATCATCGCCATTATTATAATCCATCCAACGACGCTCATATGGCGTTAGTTATGCGGCTGTAACGGTAAATGTTTGCTAAGGTATTGTTTTAGTTTTTATCCATCCTGCAACCGCCACTAACACCAATACCAGCACTAACACTACCACTACTACCACAGCTACACAATAAAGTCAAATTAGATGGCATTAGTGCTGTTATAATGCCAAATGGGACGTGTGTTATCTGCATATATACGATTAAGTATTAGTGTTTGTTTAACATAAAAACATAGAAGAAGAAAAACCGGAATAAGCAAAAAAGAGCGAAAACAAAACCAAACCGACGAGCAGATGAACAGACGAACTCTTTGGTGGTGGAGTGGTGCAGGCAGCTTCTCATTAACAAAATAAACACATCTTTATACTCGTGCCGTCCGTCCGTCCATCCATCCATCCTTCCTTGTATAAATACATTTTTAATAAGATTAACATTTAGAGGTGAAAGACTTTAGCTTGAAACTCACACCCCAGAAAGCGGCCGTAATTTATGCAAATGTGCCACACACATACACACAAACTAGTTGCCGCAAACTGTTAGCAATTCTTATTTGTTGAAAGGCTTTAATTATAACCAGACTAGATCTCTTTTAGGTCGTTGACACCACACACGTCCTTAAAACGGCAGGATTTTCGTACTTGATTTTTCTAAAAAAATAATATACAAAAAATTATTGGCACCAAAATAAGCTAGACTTTCTATAAAAAAATTATATTTTTCTGAATGTTTTTATTCTTAACTCTTTGAATGGACTTAATTCTAAAATTATCGACAACTAGAGCCTATTAAAAATCAGGCTAAAAAAGCTAGACTTTCTAGGACGACTTATATTCCTCGTGACTTTTTTGCTCTTAACCCATTATATGGTAAGATTATCTTCAACTCCAAAAAATATTACAAAAAACAATACATTATCTTTTAATATTGTTTCATTTAGGGTTGAAGTGTTTCATACTAGTGGAGTTCCTGCGCCTGGGTATTTATAATTTTATAATTTGTATCTGTTTTGGCCTGGTTAGTGGCATTTCAAGTCATATAATTCAATTTTCACCAACAAAATACTGCCTGTGGTTGTATTAACCTTACAGATGCAGAGATCTATCATTTAAATGTATATTCATGCTTTACAGCTGTATGTACAAACTCTCCAATATAATTGTGTTGCAAAGAATGATGAACTCCTTTAATTTACTGGCCAGATACAGAAGATGATTCATTTGCAGCATAAATCGTCTTAGTTACCCACTTCCCACAATCTCACTGAGATAAATAAGAATATTTGCCCTGACGAACATTAATTAATTTACGCACATAAATTATTTTAACACCATATATATGTCGTCATAGTCCTGCAATCTTATTTTTCTAACACAAACTCTTGCCAACAAAGTTGATGATGATGACGATGGCGATGGTGATATTATATTTCGACAAAGTTCTCTGGAAAATAAAATCAATTAAACTTTGTCGAAAAGACGTCTACATTGCTGTATTTTTCACTTAGCCAAACAATAAAATTGTTGGTGGTTTGGTAATCTATTAGTGTCAGCGGCAGAAGGGCAAAATGAAAATTAAATTTAATTTTTCCAATAAACAACTTTATGCATGGTATAGCAACCCCGTCCACCACGACACTCCTCCTCTTAACAACAACAGCAAACAATGAACCACACGCACACACGCTCACCTACGCATGCTGTGTAGTTAACTCGGAACAATTTTCCGGAAAATTTAATGAATATTTATTTGTTTTCTTTCGAAATGAGAAAAACCCCAAAAACCGACAAACGCTGTCGTTTGAAGCCAACAAACATTTAAATTTAATTATATTCGTTTTATTAAATAAATTTCTATTAATTTAACAATAAACCACCAAGTCATAAAAATTGTGTAAGTTTAAATTTTTGATGGACTGTGGGTGTTTGTTGGGTTTTTGGCATTCAAATTTTGCCACGCTATGTACAAAACATAAAATTATGCTGAGGGTGGATGTGGCTGTTGCTGTTGGTCTTTATGCTTATGTTTCTGCTTCGGTTTGTGTCTGTTGTTGGTATCATTTGCTTGTTGTATTAAACACCTTTGAAGTTATGAAAATTAATATGAAACACCACTTGTTTGGTGTGGTATAGCTGAAATTAATATTTACCCGAAAAATGAGTAAAACACGAGGAAAAGCGTACAATCCATGGAAATCCACAAACTTATCGGGGGCCACTTTGGTGTAGTCATTCCATCGTTAAGCGACTGGTCAAACAGATGAGGTTTTGGTCTCTGAACCGTTTCGGTAATATTTTAAATCGGTTTGATTAGAGGTATTTCTATATAAGGATCAGAAATAAATTGCTAGGGAAAATATTTTTGGTTAGAATTGATAGGGATTTTTTGAGTGATATTTGGATACACCGTTACTGATACATTTCTCATTTTTCGGAAATTCTACAGTTTTACAAGTAGATTAGTGATTAGATGCAAAAAACAGATAAATTTAGTACTTCTTTATAGAAATCGTGATATTTTTTGGGGCGGGTCATTAATTTTACCGAACATTTTGGTTACAGTAAACTTTTACGCCCGCTCATAGCCATGCCCACACAATTATTATAAAGGGCCATGTCAGATACGCCTATTTTCAATATTGTTTTAAGTAAATCATTATGTTTCATTAAGCGCCCTGGCCACACATCAAACTCACTCTTCAAACTGTCATTTTTTTGATTGTGTTAGTAAAAAAAAACTCACACGGATAGGTTTGTGTGAGTTTGAAGAAAATCAAAACCATTTAGATATTTGCTTCGTCGCAGCAGAGATATGAAGCCTGTTTGAAGTCAGTTTGAGTGTGTGTACGAAAAAACGTCAATTGTCATTATTTTTTAATTTTCGAAGCGATAAGTGTTTTGTTTTGGTGACGCGAGTTTTATAGAAATGGAAGAAAAAACACCGTCCTTTCGTTTTTATGACAACTTTGAAATGAAGTTTGTTGCTATGAGTTTGATGTGTGGCTGTGATAAGGAAAACAAAATATTACCTATACATACAAGAGTTTGAACGAACAGTTTGACGTGTGGCCAGGGCGCTTTAGGCAAATGATAATAAATTCAATTACTCTTAACGACCACGCCCACCAATAGAGCGGTGGCAGAAAATAGCCGAATTCCCAAAGTGGGGAAAATGTGCTCCAAAATTTCGGATTTTTTACTAAAGTGATTGCAGATAAAAGTGATGGAAGAAAAATCACTAGATCTGTAGATTTTGCATGTTTTGCAAAAAATCCGAATTTCCAAAGTGGGGAAATGTGTTCTAAATTTTTGAATTTTGAATAAAATGGTTGCTGAGAAAAATAACGAAAATGGGTAGATTTGCATATATTCTTTAAAAAACAGAATTCCCAAAGCGGGGAAAATGGTTTCCAAAATATGGGATTTTTCTAAAATGTTTTTAGCGAATTTTAGGTATTATTGTTTTTTTAAATTTGTAAAATGTTGATAGTTGTGAACTGGATTTTTTGCGAAAAAATTAGTTTCGTTGAAAATTTCAATAACTCAGTCAATAACTGAGGGATTTTTAAAAACAAAGTGGCGTTTTACTCCGAACTGAAGGTTCTAAATAAAATCAAATATGGTATAGTTGCCTTACAAACTAATGTTGAAAACATTGCCAAATTGCGGAAATTTTGAAACGAGATGTGTTTACTGGACAAATACTTCTTAAGTTCTAAATAAACAGCGTATTTATTGTTCGAAAGTTTCAATTTTCTTCTTTTAAATTTGGCCAGAAACCAAAATATGGGATTTTTCTAAAATGTTTTAGCGAATTTTAGTTATTATTTTTTTTTAAATTTGTAAAATTTTGATAGTTGTGAACTGGATTTTTTGCGAAAAAATTAGTTTCGTTGAAAATTTCAATAACTCAGTCAATAACTGAGGGATTTTTAAAAACAAAGTGGCGTTTTACTCCGAACTGAAGGTTCTAAATAAAATCAAATATGGTATAGTTGCCTTACAAACTAATGTTGAAAACATTGCCAAATTGGAAAATTGCGGAAATTTTGAAACGAGATGTGTTTACTGGACAAATACTTCTTAAGTTCTAAATAAACAGCGTATTTATTGTTCGAAAGTTTCAATTTTCTTCTTTTAAATTTGGCCAGAAACCAAAATATGGGATTTTTCTAAAATGTTTTAGCGAATTTTAGGTATTATTGTTTTTTTAAATTTGTAAAATTTTGATAGTTGTGAACTGGATTTTTTGCGAAAAAATTAGTTTCGTTGAAAATTTCAATAACTCAGTCAATAACTGAGGGATTTTTAAAAACAAAGTGGCGTTTTACTCCGAACTGAAGGTTCTAAATAAAATCAAATATGGTATAGTTGCCTTACAAACTAATGTTGAAAACATTGCCAAATTGGAAAATTGCGGAAATTTTGAAACGAGATGTGTTTACTGGACAAATACTTCTTAAGTTCTAAATAAACAGCGTATTTATTGTTCGAAAGTTTCAATTTTCTTCTTTTAAATTTGGCCAGAAACTGGTGATATGTGGAAAATTTCATAGAGTCTTTTTACTCGACAAAAATTGATGTTTCACGGTTTCATTCAGAAAGACTTTCGCCAGTGGGCTTTAATAACATGATTTTCTCTCGTGATATATGCCCCATGCCGGCTATGTAATATTCTGTTCTTCTGCTTAGCTCGCAGATTTACAAAAGTTTTCATCTGGCCCCTGAGGCACTCAAAATGCTCTAATAATTTACTTTTCTTGTATATCCAGTAGATTTAAAGATTTTCTCATATGACCCCAAAAATATTTTGGCTTTCGTGGCATTCGCCATTTTTTACGCATGAGTATACTAGTTTTCCAATAGATTGTTGACGATCTTAATTGAATAAGTTTTCATTCTATATTATCATATGTTCCTTCTTTATGGTTTTAGGTATTTCTCAATCATTTCAACAATCGGATAGTACTGAGGCCGCCTTCACAAAAATGAGGCCCATTTTTTTCTAAAAATACATTTTTCCAAACTTTAAACATTAATTTTATTCATTTGAATTTTTCAAATTGTCCGCTTAGGCTTCTCTGACCCATTGTGCAAGTCAAACAAATGTAATGAGTTGTGTCTGTAGTTGTGGCATAATTGTGTTGGTTGAATTTGTTCTTACTCCTTCATTTTTGGCAATGTGTTTGGCAAGTAACTCCCACATAATTTTAACAAATTTTTACGACAACTTATGCATATTAAAGCCGTAGTCTCCCCAAACCAATGTCACCTCAGCCCGGAACAGTTCTTGCAAATTTGTCTATGATGCTTTCCAGAGTGGGTAGTAGCAAATCCCCCTGCATCATTATCAAGACTAAAAGAGAGAGAGTGCAAAAGTTTGGGAATGAGAGCGTGAAGTGTAAGTGTTGTAAACCCCAAAAGACGATTTTGGGATATACAAGGAAAATTTTTTAAATGTTTTTATCACTAAAGTGAATTTTGGGCGTCGTGTACATACATATTTCGGGTAGTGATGGGTGATGGTATTTGTAGCCCTCCATTTGCCCAACCGTCTGTCTGTCTGCCTGTGTCTCTCTGCTTCTTCTATTAGTGCTAGTGCGTGTGTGTGTTTGTTGCTCTCTGTGCCTGTTTTCTGGTCTGATATTTTGTAGCTGTTGTTGTAATTGTTCTGACTCAGAAAGTTGTAAATCACAGCAACAGACTAACAAAACAACAACGACCAACAAAATAGAAAAAACAGCAGCAGCAGCAGAGTAGTTAAAAGCATTGCAGGCGAATTTTTGGTTGGCTTGCCTGCCATGGCAACATATATGGGGTTGATAATAAATTGCTCAAATATCTCCCTCATCCTCGCCCCCGCCAACCACCCATTCAATCTGCGATCCGTTCCACACAGAATCTTCTTTTTGTTTGAGCCGAGGAAAAAAATGTTCCCAAAGATTCTTTTTATCACAATAGCTGCTTCCCGGGATACATGGCCCCGGTTGCTGGTTGCTGGTGTGTAAGAGGGAGTTGCAAAGACATCACCATGTCACACATTACCGTCTTTGCGCCCTCACCCGCCCTGACAAACATTTTGAGTGTTGTATCCTTTACACTTTTCATTTCATTCGTTGTGGGCTGGTGTTCATCTTCAGCTTCAGCTTCATCTTCGTCTTTGGCTACGTCCTACCCAGTTTTGTTACACACTTTACGTGCTATTGTCGTGCTTTGTGTTTAAAGTGCAGAAAAAAGCTTTAAAACATAAATTTCGGCTACCCGAGATGTTGTTGCTGTTGTTTGGCTATACTATCTTATATATACTAGATAGTATTACAACTGTGAACTTTTCCCTGATTGCTTTAAATTCTGTGCTCACTCGGTTGGTGTTACCACTGCGTGTGAGTGTGGTATGTTGCCTGGTGTTGCCATTGTTGCCCATTTGCTGTGTTGTAGGGTCTTTCCTGGGTGTCGCTGTTAGTTACTTAACACAACTACCAGCAGTACTTTACGTTTGCCTGATGAAATTGTTTTCCTTTTTCAACTCCCTACCTCCCCTCCCGGCTTATGACGAGGGCTCCCTTCCATAATTGTCTAGTCGTTTGTTGGTGGGATTTTTTGTTATTGTTTTTTGTTGTTGTCGTCGTTCAGTTAGTTTCCCGGAACAACGAGTGTCGAAAGACTGACTGTGTATAGAGTAGTTTACCCCATTTTTTGGGTTAGTGTGTGTGGCTCACTGACAACATCATACATTAAATCAGTGCAGACATGCGGGTACACACAAAATGCTCGTTTAGTCATTAATTTATTTATGCTGTGGCAGCCAAAAACAAAACAACAGCAACAAAAACATACCAGGAGTGAAATGGCATGGAAAGTGTTGCATAGACAACACCAACACTGACTGGCTTTGCTTTATCAACTTTAAGGGTTAAATGTATGGGTACTTTTTCTTCCGTAAGGAAACTAAAACCTTAACAACATAGAATGGGATTTTCAAAAAAACGAAGTTGCATGACATTAGAGTAATTTAATTATAATTTGGCAGATTATGTGATAATGCTGAAGGAGGGTGGGAGGGATCAGTACAAGTCAAGGAACTTGGAATATAAAAAGCATATTTTAGTTGACAAGCTAAATATTCAGACAGTATGGTGACAACTAACCACAGAATTTAACAAAAAATTAAATTCTAAATCATTCACGAGGTTGGCTTATCTTCATGCAAAAACATCCCGGAAATGTAGCTATTTCCATTTCTCATAATGGCGAGCGGATAATTTCATTAGGGATCTTCGAAAATAAAAAAGATAGCCCTCTAAGGGCTTCTTTGGAACAGTTATAGGGTAAATAAAGGAAGTCAGTCTTACATGTTTCCCTCTAGGGGCTACTCAGGTCAGTTTTTGACCTTTCTTTCCTGAAAAATATAAAAATAACACAAATGTATTGAAATAACACAAATGTATTGAGCGGTACTTTCTTATCTGGCCCCACTTTTCCTAGAGCGGTGGGAGCAAATTTTATAAAAAAATCTAATTTTATAAATCTTACATTTAACCCCTCTAGTTGCGACTGCGGCTGTTTGTCTATTTTTACCAGGGTTTTTGCACTTATAGTCCAAATATGACCAGAGATAGACCAAATGTGACCAGATGTGATTTATAAAGGAGGCTTGAGGAAATACAAATATAGTGGGCGGTAATTCTATATCTAGTCCCACTTCCTCACCAGAAACAATCAAATGCTTCATCCAATATGTTCCACTGCCTCGAAACACTGCAACTGCTACGGTTTGTAAAGTTGTGCAATTTTTTAAATCATTATTGTTTACAATAACATAAATTGTAAAAACAATATTTGATTTCGATATTTTTATTATCTTTTTTTTGAAAAATTTAAATTCAACCACTGGCAAAGGGCGCTAATTTCTTAAGATGTTTCTATTATTTGGTTATTATTACATCAATTGCAAATAAAAATATTTTATCACGATATTTTTTTCTGGGTAAAAAATGTAATTTCATACCACTGACATTTGTATTTGCCTTTCAAAATGGGGGATCTAGAGAGCCAGATTTTTAATATGATCGCGAATATCAAAACAAAACTAACGGTCAAAAATTTTTATTCTCAAATGGTTAATACAGTGCAGTGATTTATTGGCGAAATTCGGCCCGGCCGAACATACATTTAAAATTTGTCTCTATTTTTGTATTCAAATAGTCAAAATGTAAAACTGGGCATGGTCGTATTCGTTGTCTAACTAATATCTTTGGAAATGATGTAATTACTAACTTGTTTAATATTTTCTTGTCACGCATTTAAGGAAATTAAATTCGCTTGGGAATAATGCCAAAAATCTTTTGAAACAAATTCCTGTGCATTTAAAGATTTGCTCAATACCTAATACTTTTTACACAAGTTTGGTAAAAAACTTGTCACAGCCTCTGTGGAAATAACCATGACTCCCATGGTGATTAGCAGCAGTTCTGCTAACTCGTGGCTAACGCAAAACTTTTCCCAAATTTAATATTTCCAAACCAAAACCAAAGTGCTGCTCCTGCGTTTCGCTTGGTTTGTTTGTGAAGTTATTAAATTTCGTTTGTTGTTGCCAAACTACATCCTTTGAATATTTAATGTTGTTATTACCAGCTTTTGTCATCAAACATCATTATATTTAACACAATATTGCTGTCATTTACAACTCTGGCAAAAATAATAACAGTTGAAATTGACATTTTCAGCTCGTACCAGTAGCACACTGGAAACTGGAGCGAGCAAAAAGTGTCTAATACTTATAACATCACATCACACACAATAATGAGTGTTTGTCTGTCCGTCCGTCCGTTCGTTCCTCTGTCGTTCTCTAGCAATCCAGCAGAATGCTACTTTAAAGACTACTTACAAACCACATACACGCATACATACATACATATATATACAACTCGTACAGACAAAGGACTGAAATGAAATGAACTCGTAACCGGTTTTGTGTGATCAAGCAAAATAAAAAAGAGGAAGTTTAATTATTATGAGACCAATAAATACCCAAGGAAAAATAACAATAACAAGCAGCAACGGCAATAGGAACAACAACAACAGTAGCAGCAGCAACAGCAACAGCAATCACAATAAAAAGTTGGCATATTAAATTACGCAATTTATCTTTATTTGAGAACATTTTGCAACACAATTATATCTGAATTGCCTAAACAACATCAGCAACAGCAAGAACAGCAGCAACAACAACAACAGCCGACTGAAAATAACCAACCTTAAGAAATAAACAGCCAGCCTGCCAACCAGTGAGCCAGCCAACCATTCAACCGAACAACCAACCCCGACTGCCGGTTTGCAAAAAAGAGTTTTATTTCGAAAATAATTTATTTCTTTAAGATTGAGGGGGTGTGTTCCGTTTGCTTTTTGTTGTGCGCTCCATTCGGGCTATGGTTGTGGGGAAGTATAACGCAGAATAAATGAATACAACTTTTATGGTTGCTACAAAGAGTTCTGGCATTTATTTCCGTTCTGTTTGTCGGGTGCTGTTTCATATTGTCTTGGTTAATTTTTTTGCTGTCTTTATTTTTATTATATCAGCATCAAAAAGGGTTACAAAACAATACTTTCTGTGTGTGTCTGCCTGGCTGTCGTTCGGTCTGTCGGTTGGTTGGTCGCTGTACGTCCGTCCGTACGTCTGTCTCTCTGTTTGATGGTTGTTTGGCCCAAGTTTTTTCCTTCCAAGGAAACTTTTTATTTTTCCTTGTATATACATACGTATGGAGGTATAGATATATCTTATTTATTCTTGCTTTTTTTCGAAAAAGCAATCAAATGTTTAAATATTTTGAAATCTTTACTTTACTGATTTGTTGTTGCTATTTTGCTTGTCGGGTGATATGAACCAGGGCGTGATAGATATTCAAGATTATGGTATGGGTTTTATCTAAGGTTTAATTTGATGTGATAATGAATTGTCATAAGGAAATTACCGCCAAAAAAAAAATTCTAGCCAAATGAGAATCAGCCAAAAAATGGACTTCTGGTTAAGATATTTTAAATATACTGAGAAATTATTTCGGCAAGGTAATACAAGCAGTCTATATCCAAGGCCCTCTTATGATTTAGCCCCACACAGAAAATGACCAAAGTGTGTATAGTTGAGTGTGTAATTGTCCTTCACAGGACAATGAAATACGTCTGTGGTCGAGGTGTGTACGGTTGAAAGTGGTTCTCCTCCTTTCCATTACCAAACAAAAAGAGAAGAAAACTTGATCCAAAATCAAGCAAAAAATCAGCTTAAAAAGGACTTCTATTCAGATTATTTTAAATATTCTGATAAATCATTTCGGCAGGGTAATACAAACAGTCTATACCCAAGGTCCTTTTATGATTTATCCCCACACAGGTAATGGCCAAAGCGTGTATAGTGGAGTGTGAATTTTCAGAAAATGTAATTGTCCTTCACAGGACAATGAAATACGTCTATGGTCGAGGTGTGTACGGTTGAATGTGGTTCTCCTCCTTTCCATTACCAAACAGAAATGTCGTTTGTGAGAAGAAAACTTGATCGAAATAGCTGTGATTCGAATGTCATACACTCAAAAATACAAGTTAATCAATGAAATTGAAAATTGTGATTTCTTAAAAAATTAAAAAAATATCAATAAAAAAATTCTGTTTTGAATTTAGGCTTCAAGGCACACAAAAAATATTTTTCAAATCATGGGGTCATCAGTTCTTTTCCACTATCCCGTCATACCTTTGCCGACCACACTTTACAATGAAACATTGCCAACAACAATATCAACATCTACCGTAACAGTAACAACAGCAACAACAATTGTTTTATCGTAAATATTGTAAATTGCTATAACTTTTCTAGCGTAACTTTTTCTTTGGTGTCTCTCTCACACACACACCCCACACCCCACACCCATACCCATACCCTTTCTTACTTTAAGTTCCTGTTGTGTTTCTGTTTTTCTTTAACAAGTTAACATGATATATTTTCTATATTACGGTCGTTGTCTTGCGATGTCTTCCGGTTCTGGGTTTTTTCTCAACTCTCCTTCCTACAACTCCCCGAAGAAGATTGTGCAAAGCACTACAACTACAACAACAACAGCGGAGAGACGAGTTGAAATTTGTTAAATTTATGTTTCTTAAATTTATGTCCTTAGAGACAGCACTGCCAAGCAGTGCGCCAAAGAATAACACTAAAAATGAAATTGTTTAAACTCTCTAAACAATAATAAATAACTTTTTTCGGGCTACTATGCTTTTGTCATGCCCTTCTTCTACGTGGTGGCGTTGAGTGTTGTCTGCGCTGTGCTGTGTTGAGCATTCTGTGAAAAACCTTTAACTAATTGTGGTGTTTAAGTGTGGTGGCATACTGTGGCATTCCTAGCTTCCCACTCCACCTCACCCAGCAAGCAAGCATAAACACATCAACGTAGTTGAGGTTGCCGTGCGACAAAACTAGCAGTCTACGAGCTAGCCGGGGCAAACCTTTTCATTTCGCTGTTAATCCTTTACCTTCCTTACCTTTTCTTTTCCAAGTGCCAAGGGTGGTGATGGCGATGGTGTTGTTACTGTCCCTGTTAATAAAATAATGTCAAGTCGGTTTTGGCCGTTTGTTATGCTTGTCTTGCGTTTTCCGTTTCTGTCGCGCAAAGGTTGTTTGTGAAATTGTTTATAGTAGAACTTCAGTGAATACAACGACAACAAAACAAACAACTTTTGCTTATTTTTATGAATTGTCTATTTTTAGGGGGCAAAGAAGCAGCCTTACAAAGTTGTATATAGTTGTCTTTATGTGTGCGTATGAGTGTGAGTGAAGTATGGCTAGGAAGCGGAAGAGGGTGGCCAGTGCGAATTATTTGCGTAAATGTGATTTATGTTGTTATAATTTTACTATTTATAGCGCCAGAAAAGACTCCCTCCTCTCTCTCGCACACATATCATAGAGACAGGTCTTTAGCTAAAATGTAAAACAACTTAAAAACCTGCCTTCGTCATCAAGCAGGAGTCTGAAAAATAAAAATAAAAATAAATAAAATTGCAAACATTTGGATAGCTTCATTTGTAGATACTTTCCTTGGCATTTTAGCTGATGAGCTACATACCCTCATCGTCGTAAATGTATGTGTTTGGCTTCCCTAACTCACTGTTGCCGACAACATTCCCGCTGAAGTTATGAACAGACCTCGAAACTTTGTAAGAGAATATAATGGTTTAAGAGAAATTAGTGAAAAAGTCACGTAGCGAAAATATTTTATTTTTCATAATACGCTCATGCTGCGGCGGCCAAACTTTGTGTGCCTGGCCCCCCCAAAAAATAACTAAAGTTTCAAAATTGAGAAATGTATGGCAACAAACTTCAAGGATAACACCGGGTATTGTGGTGTGGAACGCAGACGACGACAAGGTTATGTGGACACTTTGGGTGGACGTGTGAAGATTATATTGACAAGGCAGATTCGTAAAGATAATATTGACCCTTAGGGTCGTCTTGCAAAGAAGTGCTTTTTCTGAAACGTTGTCCTTCGGATTTTTCTACTTTGTACAAAGATTTCTGTACTCTACTCCTTTGGCAATAGCGGACCAAGGAATTTTTGATGGATTTACCTAGGAAACCTTCTAATCCTTACATTTTATGAAAATAATGTAATCAGCGATTTTACTTAAAAGCACTACGATGAACATTGTTGTGGAATATTTGAACCCTCTAGCTCCTCAATGTAAGGGTGTTTCAGGTCCCTTCTGTGCAAAATGATGTGGAACGCATACATCGAAAAGGTTATATTAACAGTTTGGGTCGCCTTGTTAAGATTATGTTGACTCTTAGTGTCAACGTGTAAAGACAATATTGGCCTTAAGGGAAATCTTGTAAATAAGTGATTTTTTGAAATTTGAATTATTTTTTGAAAGTTTACGCATGGAGGTCGTTATATAGCGGGGTCAATATTTCCTACTTTTAATCATTGTTATGATGAATCGGCATAGGAAACCTTCTGATTCTTACATTTTAAGTATATGATGTGTTCAGCAAAATTAATGAAAACACTACGAAGAAATTTTTTGTGGAATATTACAAACCTATAGCTCCTCAGGGTCTTTCCGGTCCATTCTTTGCAAAAAGGAAGAAATCAGAGTTTTAACGGGTCATAAAAAACCATGGAACTTAGTCTCTGAATATACCAAAACTCAACTAAAATGACAGAATACGTCAAAACTTAAAATAATCTTTAGGGCTAATTTTGTATTTTGTCCGAATTGTTGTTAAACTGTCCCACAAACTGTAAAGTCTGCAAACAAATTTGCAGCCGATATTATTTTCAAATAAAACCTGAGTAATTTATTTAGTAATATTTGAAAAAGTCCGCCCTTGGCTCCTTTGCAATTTGTCTGGCGTGCCTTAGCTGCGCCACCGCGCACCCATACAGATTGGTGAATTATGTGCTAAGGATATTATATAAAATATAAAAACGAGGTTAACATTTTATGAGATCTGCAAACAGTACACAATTTTTAATTCTCTACAATATTTTAATGGATGAATTTAAGGTTTACCATGATAAGGGGGGAACAAGTTGAACCATTAAAGTGATGGCAATGAAAATAAACAAACGAAATAAAAAATAGAAAATGAATGTTTTCGAAGACATTTGTGGCAATAAATGAGTTGGATTATTAATAATAAAATAAATGAATTTAATTGAACAAATTAGTAAAGCCTTGTCTTGTACGTACAGTATTTTTTAAATTTTGTTATGAATTCTATTTAAATATTCACTGTCAATAACAACTTTAAATTGATTCACCATACATTGGCCTTATTTATTTTCTCAATAAAATTCCATTACTTGTTTCTTAAAGCAAAGATATGCTAGATTGATTTTACTTTCACATTAAAATAGCTGTCAGTTCTATTTACATATTTTCTTGTTTGAAATTTCACAAGGAATAGCAAAAACAAAAGAGGACATTTCATGAAAAACATAAATAGAAACCTTTTGAACAACCACAAATTAACCCAAAAAAGTACATCAGTAATTCGCTTGGACCACCGTACAAAGGTACAAAAGAGGGAAATTAATTTAAACAAGCAGCAGACAAAAGCTGGCCGTCAATAGCTAGCCATCCCCTTGCATCCAACACAAATTAAGAAATGAAGACAGAAACAAGTAAACAGGGAACCCTAGTTGCGCCCTGTCCCAACCACTTAAGGTTCATGCTTATCCCAAATGACAATAACAGACGTTGAAAAGTGTTTGATAATGCAACTGCTCTACTTTTGGTCGGGCTGTAATTTAAGCATCTGGAAGAATCATTTGAAGAAGGACGAACGACGAACGACAGAAAAAAGAAATAATATACAATCACAACAGCATTAACACAAATGACATACTTCCAAACATCCAGGGGACACATGAAAGGGGAGCGGGATATACAGCAAATGTTCGGATCCACTTACATCACTCACACAGCACACTGAATCCCATGCAATCCATTGTGGTTACGTTCTGGTCCGAAATTTTCTTCTTTCTCGTAACAGCTTCCTCTCGTTATGTACAGATTGTAACTCTAGATATGCCTTTGTGTGGCTCTGTGATTGTGTTTGTGTGTGTGTGTGTGTATGGGTAACTATGACAATCATGAAACAGAGCATAACGAGCGATACTCTTAAAAATCGATTAACCCATTTCCGATACACTACACAACTACAACATCCACTGCAATGCGCATATTGCAACAGACTGTGGCAAATAGGGACCCACAGGAAAAAACATCAGAGAAACAAAAACAAAAAAGTCAACATACAGATCTCCATAGATACAATTGCAGATACAGATGATAGATACAGATAGTATGGAAGGGGGAGGGGCAAACCCCACCTACTTATAGACATAATCATAGCGGCCGCCACCCTACCAACGCCTCCCTCACTACTTGACCAAGTGCCGATGGTTGACGTTATTGCTGGCCAAAGGGCGGACATCGGGTGCTTTCCTCCCAGTGCCACATAGAACAAGTGATGTATTTATAAGCCAATTGCTAAGTATTGTAAGCATAAAGTTGTGCACAATTTGTTTATTTTGTTGTTGCCTCCATCCGATGCAATCCCTTCCGATGTTCGACATGTTCAGTGAGCCACTCGTTGTTGTGGTTGTAACTATTGGTGGCTGTATACATCTACAACTGTCAGTCACAGTGCTGAGATTTAAAACAAAATTTGAAAATACTTGGTGCTAGATATTACATTGGTTCTCTAGGATTTTGTAATTGAAAATATAAAATTTACTCATAAATTAATTTATAAGAGCTGGTTACCATTGATTAAAAGATACAAGAAGTTTTATCTGAAATTTCGAAATCGTAAGAAATACAAATTTGCATATGGGCGTGGCACTGGAAATTTTTATTTAATTGTGGACCCACATGAAATCAATCAAATGATATTAAAATAAGAAATATATAAATATTAAAATAAGAACTTTTACATGGCACATGGTAGGAGATGTGGGCGGATTTCAACAAAAACTTTTTGTTGTTAAAATTTACAATAAAAGGTATGTATGCGAAATGTCAATGTCATAGCACTACTACCACTGTGCATCATACAATTTGAACAGTTTTGTGCCACCAGCACTCTCAAAAGTCCTCAATGGCTGGCAAATACGTATTTCCTTTTTAAAGTTAAAATTAAAAACTTCATTTGGTGTTTTGTAGTTGCATTTGGTGCTATTATAAGTGGTTTAAAAACGTGTCATTCTGACCATTTTCCCTCCCGCACACTCAACTTTGATAAAAATGTAGAGCTGAGTTGTTGTACTTTTTTTTGAATAAATAACTTATATTTATTTCCCTGTGTGTATGTGTGCGTTGTTTGGTATCTGTCATAGTTAAATACAAACAGACATGGATAAAATTGAATTTTATTTATCTCATATAAGTAGTACTTGGCAGTGGCAACATCATCAGAATAGTACTACCAACGGGCATCGCCATTGCCAGCACCAACACTTGCATCAGTAAGTGGATGAGAGGGAATGTTGGCGCTGCTGCTGATGATGATGTTGGCGTACTAGCCGTAGTGGTAGTGTCGGTGCGAAGTCATAGCCTCGTAGTTGACCTAATTTATATTTTAAGTCACTTTGTAAATTGATGACACAAGTGCATAATGTGGCTGTGTCATGTGCATTGTTAATGAATGATGTTGACTGGAAGCGGCAGTAGCAGCAACACTGGGAGCTATTGCACTGGCAACGGCAACGCCAGTAATGTGACATTCAACAACTCCCTCGCTCAACTTTTGAAATACACCGAGGAAATTAAGGAGATAGTTTGATATATATATATTGAGAAACGACCCTTGTTTCAATAAATTCACCATTAAATATTGCCTTAAATTGTCGTTTGAACTTCAAACGAATATTTCACAACATTTGTTGTTTGTTTTTGCCAGTGTAGCTGCCTCAAAGGGTTCCTCGTTGATTTTATTATCGTAATTGGAATGCATTAACTTACTGGAAAAAATATTTTCGTTTTGTTTCCCCCACTCCCTCCCCCAATAAAGTATTTCACATTCTTTGTTGTCGTTTTTTTTTTGTTTATTTATTTATAGCGAAAAATTGTTAAAGTGTGAAATTGAATTTGAATATGCTTCAATAAGTTTTTGAAGTTAATTGGTTGTTGTTATGTGCATATATGCACGGGTATATTTTCGTTATGCAATATGAACGAGCATATACTAATACAAAAATATAAATATTAAAAACTTTTTGAGTGTGATAGAGCTTTTGATGATGACCTACGCTGATAGGTAGGTCAGCGTTAAGGGCTTGCACGAGATCAGGCTTCTGAAGTGAAACCGAGAACTTTTCGAAAATTTTTCAATGAGGACTTCTATGTTAAATCAGCGAAACATTTTCGAAGTTTTTTTCAAATTATTCAATTTCAAAAAGTCTATTTTCAAAAAAATATCAGCATAAATGTAGAGTGTATGAATAAATACTCCAGTGTATGAATTTTAAATAAATTTTAATTGAACATAATTACTTTAAATGAGAGCTGCAAATGTTCCAAATTTCACATACACGTCGAAAGAGTGGTTTAAGGGGGATAAGTCGCAAAAAATATTTTCATTTTGAATAGTAACGTTTACTGTTGACACGAAATAATCCTTAATAAAATATAATAGAAGAATATAACAAACCGAAAAAATGGTTTTGCAGTCTTTGTGTTGTTGTGCGTGTTTTTGTGTTGTGATCGATTGACTTTTATGTTTTCTTTTTTAATGGTTAGCGTTCTAACGAAGAAAACAGTGCCTATAAAAGATCTATGGATAAATGCATAAATTATGTACCTCATTGTACACTAATTTTTGTTCAACTAAGACGGTACTCTCTTTATAAAATAAAAAAACATAATATTTTATTTTATATTCTAATATCTGAGAACTCGGCAAAGAAAATCTATGAACAAATGTGGAAGTTATGGCCCTTTTTGTTTTCAATGCTACAACATTACCTTACCCGAGTAAATATTTCCAGATTCTGATCGACTCGAAATTCCGAATGTGAGGGATTTATCTAAAATTTTAGTTCGAAAGCATTTCGACTTCAATAAGCTGTGAACCACACAACAAACGTATTCCATCCATATACCATGGGAGCGTATGACTACTATAGTCTAGATGGGAAATTACTAATACGCAACCCAGCACGCATTCATGATACGTTGCATATCGACGACTATTTATCGTTCGATCAAAAAACACCCAACATTTACTTGAAATCTATAAAACTCAGGTGTCTATAATTCGTTGTGTCTATAAAAAAATCCAAATTATTTCTTATCTACGATTTATAGAGTTCAAATAATAGTCGAGTGATTTCAAAAAAGTTACAAAAACAAACCCTTAATAATTTCATGACCGAATGTTTTATAGAGAAAAATATCTTTAAATTGATTTTATTGAAAAGTACATTTGAAACATTTTAATTTTTAGAAGAGAGAAATATTTGAAAATTAACAGATAAATTAAATATGAACTATAATTATTGCAAATATATACTTTTCATCCAAACTATGCCGAATGCTTTCCTATCTTCCTTTTTTGTAGTCTTCAGATAATCTTTCCTTTTAATGTGAAAAAGGAAGATGACTCCGTTTTAAAATATTAAAAAAATCCAAAAAATCACCATCGCCATTAAAGTATTTCTACTTTGGAGTGTTTCAGCATTTCCATTTACATTTTACTTCCGAACAAAAATGCCATTTCGTTAATATGAAACTACAGCATTTCTTAATTTGTTACGGTCTTTAACGGCTCTAATTCCCAATGCAATTTTCACACTTGTCTCCTTGCATACAATGGCCAAATCACAAAAGCCTTGTACTTTGAAATCCCCCAAAAGCAGGCCTTTCAACGGAAGCAGACTAAAGAAGAAGCAGCAGCAGCAGCATAAAAACTGGAATCTAAACGAAAAACGACAGAGAATCTTTTGTTTTCATATTCCTGAGTAGAAAATGAAGCCTATGAGGACATTTTTCCACCATTTGTGTTTCACTGTGGTAAAAGAGGGGTTGGGGGATAGCGCTCTACGAATGTTGCGTGCAAAAATAGGAAATGCAAATGAACAACATGAATGCAACCGCATGTTGTACGCCTTTTGTTGAAATGGCCAGGCGCAAACAAAGAGCAGACTGACTGAAACTGAAAGACGAAAGATAACCGAAATGCATAAAATGTGTCACATTCATGCTAGGGGACAAAAATAGCTTCACGCCAGGCAACTGGAAACGAATGCAAGCCCATTCCGCAAGGCAGGCTGTGCAGTTGTGCATATAGGAGGATCACAAAATGCCGCTTTGGGTATGTGAGTGTGTGTATGCGAGACGTGCTATTTCTACTAATGCTCTAAACAATTTCTATTTTCATTACTATTAGACACATACACATACTCACACCATGCACACACTGACTCACACCATAAGGATGTGGCTTGTAAGGCACAGACGAACAAAACAGAACACAAAAAACATCAGGAATGTGGGTAAAAACTGACTTTGTGAAATGTCTCCAAAGGACTTTAGTTTAACCAGCTGACGACAACAAATGCCATGAGGCTTTTAGCCAAAAATCTAAGAAGCTCAGACCCAAACACCACATCAAGAGATGGCTTGTACATAAGTGTGTGTGTGCTATTTGCCATTGTCCGTGCAGCATGTATGCAAATGTTTCCAAAGGTTTGCAGTGTGAGAGCAAGCCTTGCGCCTTATCCACCCGAGGCGTTGATTTCGAATATGTGCGAGTTTGTGATCTGCATTGCATTTGGTCTTTCATTATCAGTTTCCCATTTTATTTTTTCGAACAGATTTTCGTGCAGTTGGTTTTTTTCATCTAAATTGTGGCTTCAATTTACATCTCCTCCATTCCAGTGATGATAATATTTAAGCTGCCTAAAAATGAGCATTTGGTATTGTTGGAAAATGTATGCGAGAGAGTTTCACTGCTGTGTTTTTTGGCTTTCTATTTTTTAATGACATGGCATCCTTTTTTGGCACTTGACATTATCCTTTGCTGACAGCACATTGTCGTCATTGTATGTGCCTGCCGCCCGCTTAAATGTATGTTATTACTTCCTGGCCTCGCGTTGCTCTTATTACTGGCTGTCTGTCTCGTTGACTGTATGTCTGTCCCCGCAAACTCCTAAGCTGCTTTGGAAGCCTTCGTCGGTTGTGCTTGGTGCAAATGATGGCTCTGGCTTGTGGTTGTGCCCTTTTCTACTACCAAAAGATATATATTAACGCGATTCATGCTTCGTTGAACTTTTCCCCTTTTTTCTAAGAGAATATGATATATTTTGTGGCAACATTTTGTAGATTGAATCATTATTACGCAGAAAATGCTGTTAATAATTTAAAAATCAAGAATTTTTAAATCAACAAAGCCTAAAGTTGAACCTTTTCTGGAAAAAAGATACACAAGAGCATAAGTAGGGTAGAAAATTTGCTGGAAATTAATTAGTACCAGCGAGATTTGTAGGCACAATCCCGGCATTGACGGTGCATTTTACTTATAGAGGTAATAATTAATGAAAGGTTTCTAACATAAATTTTCAAACCTTTCATAAATTATAGTGAATTGGGGTTCGCGTGTTAGGTAAGATGGTAGAAAACATCAATTAGATTTTCAGCACCCTTCCCCAATTTCTAATTGCCCAAACCCTAATAGTTTGCCGGGAATTAATATTTTAAGACTTCCGCTCCAATTTCTTCCCTTTTCAGTAAAATCATAAATATCCATAAGTATAGTAGTAGATGTTACAAAAACCACAATGAACTGATTCGCAACTAAAGAAGTGGCAACAACAATTGCTTGGGCCTTTATTAAAACAATAGCTGGCAATCATGGGCTGGAGATGGAGGCTGAGTGAGAACCATCAAAACAAGGAAAATAATAATTATGTCTGAAATAATTAAAAAGTATCTAGACCAAAAAGGATTTTTTGTTAACAATGTAGGGAGAACGTTAACCAAAAACACTAGGCTTTAATTTGGTGGCAACCAAAAACCTTGTATTTAGCCCCAACTAAATTGAAAAGGCACAATTGTGAAAGCAAATCTCATAAGATACAAGTGTTGTAATGCAACTGCAATAGTTTTTACACTAGAAAATCCTTGCAAAAGGATTAGTGTTTATTGTCTGCCGTTTTTTTTTGAATGAAAAGTTTTTAATTAGGCGTTTTGCTCTGAATAGTAATAACAATGCCAAAAAATAATAATTTGTAAGTTTACATTCTATCTAAATACAAGTTACGTCCTTGGTTGTCATTTAGGCTTGTGTATATATAAAATACATTTTTATATATATTTGGCATGTTACGTCCTTTGGGAATTACAATTGTTCTGTTTCATACAGCCAAAAGGATCTTGAATGTCCTTGGCTGTATGCAACATAATTGAACTTAAATAACGAAAATTCTAGGGAATTGTCGTTTTTTTCTGCTTCAAATAACTTTTCGGCTACAACGGAAAGTATTGTTTGGGTTTCCTTTTTAAATTAATGGTATTTCAATTTTATTGAACAAGAAATTGCCATGAAAATCTTTAATTAAAAATCCCATGCAACAACATGTAAACATGCAGCATGCAATGCATTCCAATTTTATCTCACTGACTCTCTCTCTCTGTGTTGAGGAAAACAGGCATATGTGCATATTATTGTATGTTTGCACACTCCCCATAATGTAAATCTGTACAATTTAATCACTGCTAAAGGAAAGTTTCAACAATAAAAACCCATTTGCCGAAAAATTCACTCACTCGCACTGATGGAGGGGTAACACAAAGCATACCCACGTAAGTCACATTCATTGCCTGCTGCACAGTGTAGTGTAGGGTGAAATGAAGGACATTTTCTGACACCCTCTTAAAAACCCCCATTCGCCACCCGTCGCCACTCAGCGTCACACTTTCGATGAAAGTCGGGAAACGCAAGCATGTCACTGTGTGCTGATGTGGTTTAAGCGTAGCACTGTTGAAGACACTGCCAGGGTATATGTGTAGTTCGGTTGGGACACAAAGGATAAAGTTAGTGTAACCCGCCATGACAACCACTACACATGCACACAACACTTGGTTAATGTTTACCAACACACGCATAGACGCAGGCCCACTCTCCCGTTTAAGTTAACTTGGCGGCAACACTTGTTGGTGTGCGTGTGTGTGTATGTTTAAATATAAGTTTCGTCATTTCATTTCTAATTAAGCGACAGTAATTTTTGTCATTGTCTTTTTCTGGCGAACGCCACAAGGGTTGCGCTTTGGAATTTGCCAACGTCATCGTCAGCGCCATCGTCATCGCTCCAGCTACGGCATCTGTGTTTTCGCTCAAAGTAGCAGCGCTGTGGGTTACTGGAAACGAACCAAAAACACCAACAAATTAAGGCTGAAATGACAAAGTTTTAATTGAATTTAAATTGCAACATCATAGCACTAAATCTGGCGGTTGGCAAAGACAATCGCAACACTCACACGTACAGAACAACGCTAGGGCGCATTCTTAAATGAAGTGAACAATTTTCGGTGAGCAGAAAAACAGGATCATAACGTTTCTCTGTGTTTTATGGAACTGCTACTGCCATAAAAAAAGATCTTTTATGAGACGAAGTAAACATGTCGTCCGAACAATGGCATCATTGGGTGAATTCAATTGTTCAATTGTTTTGTGAAATTCTACGAATCGGTTGTGGTATGGGAAGACTACAAAGAAATGAAATGAAAATATTTTTGAAAAACACACGGCGGCTGTCCATGTGCTGGTGCTCGTTCAAATGCACTCATTCTCCAAAACATGGTGAACAATTGCCACGAACAGACCGAATGCTCGAGTGTGGGTGTAGTAAAACTTGCTAAAATTGCATTGTTTTGTGGTTTTATGTGTTTTTTCTTGCAGTTCTTTCTTTTGGCCAAAGGACGAAACAACCAACAGAAACCCCATGGAAGTGGAGTTCGTTCAACGAACCACACGCACACACATACCGAATGGAATTCCACCCCCACCCCAACCCAACACACTTATGTGGATACAAGACGGGGTCGAATTTTGGAAAAGATCTTAAAATTATGGAACTTCACGAACCCACTTACATGGAATTTGGAGAAAAGATCTTGAAATAAAAAAGAATATAACACAGCTCACATTTTGTGAAATTTAGGATTTTTATGAGAGGAATATCAAGCTTCCTATAATAGGGAAAATCGTTCAACTTGTATTTTTGTAATAATTACACTATATTTTGTTTTCATAAATCTAGCCTTGCATTGTACAGATTTTGAAAGATTGTTAAGAGAATTTGTTGATATCTTTTTAGACTTTGGAAAATTTTGCTTTGTGATTCAAAGCCCCGAAGATTAGAGTAATCCTAGAATTTTTATGAAAATTCAGACTTTTAAAGACAATAAAGGTGGTAAAGTTTTATCTTATCTTCATAAAAAGATTATTTTATATATAAACGTTACCTTTTGGTACGCTTTTAAACCATGAATTACAAAAACTGTCGTTTTTAGAAACTTTTTCTTGCATTTTATTGTTCTAAACCTTGTGTTAATAATATAATAAATAATTTTGGTTGTTTTTGAAACAAAAACGAAAAAAATGAGACCATTATACCACCACTTTCAAACGCACACAGATATTATTTTAAAATTTCAAAGGTATCAATTAATGCAATCATTTCGAAAATCAAAATAAAAGAAATAAATTTGTTAGAACGTTAAAAAACCTGACGAGACTTTATCATAAGACTTCAAGATGAAATTACCTTCAAAACAAGGTATGGTACATTAAAATCGGTCTAGTATTTCTGTAATTACAGATTTATGAAAAAATCGTAATTTCACTCACTACTGACTGTTCTGTTGGTCATCACTCCTGAAAAAATATTTTTAATACACATATATGTTTATGAAAAGATTACATACACTTTACCAAAAAATGGGCATTCAAAGGCCCATAATTAATGTTTCTGGTACCTATAGCTGCGATCATACCTTATAGATCTACAATATTGCCTTCAACTTATTCCTGATATTTAAAATTTTCACAAAATTTTTTTGCAAATTCTCGAGCCACTCTAATACGAATGTACGTTAGTACAACTCTATAGAAGTAAATATAACCATCTATAGAATGAAATCATATAACACTTTTTTCCTAGTATTTCTCCTACTTTATCGATTGTTGTTTATTGGAGTATGAGTGCGTACAGGCGAGTGTGTGTTTGTATTGGTGTGTGTGTGCGTATGTGTTCGAGAGTTAGTGGGTTGTTATTGTATGCATGTGGTCAATATAAAGGAATTACAATTGAAATTGCTGTTTCTGTCCATTCTTCTATATCGTATAAAACTTGTTGTCGTTTTGCTTCACGATTTCCTGTACCCATATGAACCACCCACCCCACTGAACAAATAACCCCCCTCCCCCACACTAGTCAAGCACCCAACGACGACTTTAGTCGTTCACAGTGCGAACACTGTGTTTGTTTGTTCTTCGCACTCGTGTGCAAGACACACTCTCTCCTCCATTCGCATGCACATCGACACTACTGAGTGAGGGCAGGGCGTGAGAGTTGTTCGTTGGCATGTGTTTCGTGGTATATGTGCTAGGTTTAATTCCGTTAAAATTGTATTGCATACTTTTAGGTGTGTTGTAAAAATTTTGCACCCTGAAGGTTGTCGGCAAATGCATGCAGCCAAGGGCTGCTTTCTTCGGCTATTGTTGTGCAAGCATCAAACAGACGTGTTGGTTCAAATGAAACGAAATGTTCCTTCCCATACCAAACATAGTATCATCCAGCACCAAACACTATTACAACGACAAACGAAAAAGAAGGCGAATGGGAAGAGCCATCATCAGTACACGTTCGAAAGTGGCATTTATCTGGGAATTAAATTTTTGATTTAATTGCTGTGGAATTTCACAGGAAACCAAACCAAAGAGGGTGCAGTTTTCTACGGAATCTTGCTAAATGTTTTCAAAATGGTTGTAAGATTTTAACAATTATTTCGTAAGAAATTAAATAATTTAAAGACGCAATTTTATGGCTATTTGGGAGCAGATGAAATTAAGGTAGTTAAAACCTGTGGAACACCTCCATGAAATGTCATTCTATATATATATATATATATAATTTTTGTGGCTCCAGGGAATAATATCCATTAACAGTCTGTGCTGATTTTGCCTTTCGATTATCTAGATATTTGTGAATAAAGAAAATTTTAATTTGCCGAAATTAAATATGATTAAACCCCCGGAGACAAATGTATAGTTTAAATGACATCTAAATTAAAAACTTTAATTTTGATAACCAGATAAGTTATTTATCACGCACACACACACACTTTCCAATGTATGGTGACATAGACCGACATCTGCACAAATGTTTAGGCAAATAGATTTTATGGTTTTGTATACTTGACATAGCCAGCCCACTCGTTAGCCCACTAACCACATTGTGAACTCTCTTTGTGCCGTTCAAAATTAAAACGTTCAATATTTATTCCCCTAATACGAAAAATGTTGTGGTAAGCCATCTGTGCGAGGATGTGTTTGCTTGTATATGTACGTATATGTTTTGGCAAACCCAATCACAACAAATGTTTATGGCTAAAATCCATACAAAAATACTTAAAAGTACGTATCTGAGCATCTAAGTATTTAAACTGCCGTCATGTGTGGGTGTGTTTGCCCGCCTATGGTTTCTTAACAGGAAAATTTGTTCGATATGTCATAAGGTGTTCGTTTATAATTGGAAATATTTACACTAAAGGATTGTTTGTGGTGATTTGCTGCTCGTTCTATTAAAACGATATCCAGGATATGTCTATGATCTGCTTAAATTTATCTCTAATTGCAAGAGAATTTACAATTGTATGAATCGATATGAAAAGTTTGGATTTTAATTGCTCGTTACTTTAACACTTCAAATGGAAATGGATTTGTGTATATATATTTTCAGGTTATTTAAGCCAAAGGCTTTTCATGGTACATTAGTAAGGATATACACATAATATATGGTGATAATATAGGCAATTACAATGTAGTTTATGTTGAAAAAAACAAATGGTACAACAAAATCTTGCAAATGCTTGGAATAATAAAGGTGAAACTGAAATATTGCTATGTTATAGAAGGATTAAAAAAATAGAGGTAAAGGGAACATACTTCTGATAGATCAGATTTTTAGATTAACTCAATATTTAAAATTTAGAAATTGTCTCAATTGCAGTTTTAAATTGATTCTCTTGGTCATGAATGCCTTGCCGAGAACCCTTGTCCTAAAAGTATGCTATACAATTTTAGAGGAATTAAGCCTAATTACACTGGAGCACAACAAATCTGAGGGCGTAAAAAAGAACTCACGTGTATTGTGCATAAACACAAGCTCCCTACCCACCAGAGATATTAGTCCTAAGACTTTTCCTATATTTTCTTTCCAATTTCTTTCATTCATTTTTTAATTTAGGACATTCTTTTTGGAGTAATGTAATTACAATATTTTGCAAGAACTTGATGTCATTCATTACCAGAATCTTTAGATTATTCCGGTTCGGAAAACAATTTTTAGTTACAATTTATGATTTTATTTTATCTATAGAATAACATTCTGCAATCAATCTGAATGGCCATGAGACCTTTCAACTCTCCAACAATCATGTCTTTAACTTTACGCACGGCTGGAGCGTATGCTAGCTAGCATGTGCGTGAGCTTCTCCGTATTGCATTGTGCAACCTAAATCAAATAGAAACGGGAAGTCTTAAAAGTTTCCTAAGTAAATATTTCTCCTCGTAAGTACTTATGCAGTTCGCTATTGAAATAGTTTCTTGGCTGTTTGTTTCTGTCGCCCGTGGGACCTAACATTATCGCGCCGCATCGATTACCAAAGAAATAGAAATAACAAAAACAATACAACAACTTTTCAACGCATTTCACAAAACAAAATATTCTGCTTCAAAGAAAGAGTAGACGAACTTTACAACCAGCACAAGGACCTCTTAAGGATAGCTTAAACTTTATTACGTTTAACACTTACTAGGCTTTAGTTTTAGCGTTTTTCTTTCTCTTGTTTCTTGTGGAAACAAACGAAAGCCAACCAACGTCTTGCTCCCCGCCAACGAGGGAAGTAAACATTAATACGTACTTTGTTTTCAGTGATCCTGGGCTCTGGCTTTCATTGTTGCTGCTGCAAAAGAGAATACGGAAATGAGAAATTTATTTATAATGTCAAAGTTTCGTTCACAGTGCGAAAACTAAGTAGTTTCCAATAAAAATGTCAGGAAATTCTAGGAAATATATATATACATCCGGCTGGCTGAAGTTTTGCGTTAGCGTCGGCGTTAGTGCTACTCGTTATTCCTTGTTTTTTTTTCTTTTTGCTTTCATTTTTTTGGTGCCTGTCTTCAACTTCCGTTTATTGCTATTATCACAGCAAAATAACAATAATGGCGTCAATGTCTGACACCACTATACTAGCCGGCCACATCCACTTACACCACCACACCCTGCCCTAGGCGTTGCCATTTGTTCTCCGGGCCGCCGCTACAACTGGTTGCATTTGGCCTGTTGGTGTTACCAAAGCCAAACACAATTTCCGTTAAACATGGCTTACATTTAGCTAAACTTATGGTGAATGATATTTATGAATGCATAAAACTGAATTGGTCAGGAGGGGCAAAAAAAGGACAAAAAAAACACGTTGTAAGGAGTAGCAGCACCAGGACTGCCTGCCTCAGTTAATAAAAGAACAAAACGAACTGTGAAGCATAAGTAACTTGGAGTTAAAAGGGCAAGCAAGAAAAAAGCAATGTCAACAAAACTCCAATAATCGTATTTATATCAAGGATTTGCTGAAAAGGATTAAAGTTTTAAGTTATTTCTGTTCGTTGGGGGTTTTTGCTTTTTTCGGGGAAAAAGTTGTGTAGCCGACAGTTTCAAGAAGTTGCCAGGAGAGTTGCTGTCCTTGCTAATATTAAAATTGTGTTTTTGATTTATGTTATTACTGTTCAAATATTATGCTTATGCTATCATGTCGTCCTTTTGGGATTAATAAAACTTATATGCAAAGTAATTATTTATTATGTTATTTTTCTTGTGCATTGTGCATGCACTGAAAAAAATGTTTGATATTGAAGGATACTAAAATTGAATCTGAAATCTAAGTACATCTGTCGTTAAAATGAGTAAATAAAACTCATTTTGAATAAATTTTACTTGGTTTTGAGTATGAACGTACTACATTCAAGTAAAAAATAAACTTAAATTAAGTAAAGGCATACTGGGTGCCAAACAGACACAAATTTCCTTAATTTTAGTACATTTTTACTTGAATTTAGTATACTTTTTTCTGAGTGTGTGTTCTTCGTTGGTCTTGTAACTTGAAAGTCTGCTCGGGACATTTATTTTGTTGTGTGTCCTTTGAGTTGGAATTCATTGGACATATGAACAATAATAACTTGCGTTGTGTTTTGGAGGATGTGATGGTGAAGTATTTTCCTGAATAGAAATACATGCTAACAATATGTCAGAATAGTTTAAATTAAAAGCTAAGCAAATACACAGTTAAAATATAAAACGAGTTTCAATAATATGCAAAAAAATAAATATTTTTGTGTAGAAATCGAACTTGACAAATTAACTAGTAACAATAATACAAATTCATTTTTTTTGTTTGGTTTGATATTGAGAAAAAAATTTACTAAATATTTTTTTGATAAAATTATTTTTACTAAAATTCCAATTTTCGTCGATGGTACCTTTAGCATTTGTACTCTCATTTTGTAAATATAAGTCCGATAATACCGTCTTATATGTCAAATTAAAGGTAATTACAATAATTGGCTACAATTGTAGTGAATTTTTCTTTCACATAGTGGTTTCACAATGGTTCAGTAACAGGCTCCAAAAATTACGAAAAATGGATTTTTTTTTTTCAAAAAATACTTTTTTTTGCTGGAAAAGTAGGAAAAAAATATGTTGTTTTATAATTTAATATCTAGTAGCATAACAGAAAACAATGTCTACATATAAAAGATCTATGGATAAATTTAAAATTGATTGTCTCTTTGTGGTCGTTAATTAATTTTTAAAAAATACAGATTTTATAAAATTGTAATGTTGCTATATAAAAGTAGCATTCACAATATTTGTAGCCATTTAATTTTGCATATAAGGGGGTGTTGTTAGAGGTATATTTCCAAAATGGCAGAGCAAATATTTTTAAGAGTTTCACATCTACAAATCTTCGGCTTAGAGGTATTTTGGTCCATAAGCCATTTTGGATTTTTTTAATTTGGAGATTTTCATTTCTTTATCTCCTCGCGATCTTTCATAATATGAAATCACAATTTTGCTATTTCCCCCAGTTTTCAATATATTTAGTGTTAAATGTGATCCAATTCCATTTAAATACATCAGAGATGAAGAAATATTGATCCATTTAACCAATCCCGGTGCAAATTCATCTTAATATTCTGTAGACATTTTCCACTTTCCTTCCCCTCTCCCAGGTATGATTTGCAAATAAAACACTCCTACTGTAGTTGCCTTCTACTACTGCCAACTACAAAATACACCGAAGGTATTCGTTGTAAATGAAAAAAAATGTGATGCGAAATGCTTTGGGTTCCCTAACACACTTTAACAATTATAATTGCATAATTTATTTATTATCCTTGCACACACTGACAGACACACACAGAGGCACACTCACACTAGAAAGTGTCATTCTCATTGTCTACATCTCATTTGCTTGCTTTCCACTAAATTTGCTCTCCACCAACCAACCAACCAGCAGACATAGAGTGTTGATTGTATTTGTTGTTGTTGTTTTCATACGACTTTCCTTCTCAGTTGTGGAGTGTGTGCCGGAGCAGAAATTTCCATGTGACACAAACTGAAAATTGATGTCAAATGTCTCCGAAGGCAATTTGTAGTTGCATTTTATATGCAATTTTCGGGGTCTTGTCTAAGTAAAACTTTATTATTTTCACAATTTTTATCTTCTTTTTTGTTTTTGGTTTATGTGGTTTAATGGTAGTAATTAAATTTTCCAAGATTTTTCCTCTACTTCTCCAGCTTTCAGGGTGGTGGGGAGCATGGTGGGGTTTGTGCGCTCGTTCTGGTGGTCTATGTTGTGTAAATGTGTTTATGGCAGCGCCATCAGAATGTTGCATCAAAGATGCTGTCATCTAACTGACGACGACGACTGTAGTAAAAGATATGTTGCGTTGAAAGTTTTGAATAACGACTGTGGCAAGATAAGTTTTTCAGGAAAATGACACGAACATTGTGTTTTTTTTGTTCTTTCTTTGATATGGGCGAAGGACAGTTATTAAAGGCTGGAAATGAGATGTTGTTCAATGATTTTTTTTTCAATATAACTTTTTAAATTCTTCAAAATGTTTAAAAATCAATGAATTCATTGCTACAAGATTAATCGCTTTTGCAGTAATATAGAGGAAGAAAGTTGAGAAATTAGGGAGTTAAAAATTTGAGTCTTCGTACCAAATATGTCACTGGGAGAAGACTGTTGAAATCTACGATCTAAAATTATGATAGTTTTTGGACGTAATATTAAGAGCAGCACTCACACTTACCTATAATTTAACGTCAAGATCAGACTTAAAGTTCCAAAATTATAGTAAAAGTATTAGAGCTACATTTGACGAAAATATGAATTTAATTAAAATAGAAAAAATTTAAGAGGATATAATTTGCTTTATTTTTATGTGTAAAAGATCTACGGATAAATACAGAAGTTATGGCCGTCTTTGTAGACATAAACGATTTTTTAACAACTTATGATTTTTTATTTTTATAAATAGGCCGAAACCAGCTTAAAAAATCAGAATATATAACAGAATGTTTTATTTTATAATAGCTGTCATCTTAACGAAAACAAGATCTATTTGAAGAAAACGGTGTCTAAAGGCAACACTTGACGATCCCTTGGTTACAATATATCTATGTTTCCTTACAGTTAATTTTTTTTATAATTTTTGCGAACAAAAATCAGGAAAAATAAATATAATTCATACAGCTAGAGCCTTGACAAAGAATATAATTAATGACCAAAGAAAATCTACATTTCAATATAGAAAAAATAAGTTTACTTTCTGGACAAAAATAAATATATTTTGGATTTGGCTTGGTATTGGAAGCAGTCTCGCAAGTTGATAAAGTGAGAACTGTTGTCTAGTGAAGTACGTTTATTCATGTCTTTCATATTTTTTGATTTTACTCTTAAATCCTTTATAACATCCTGTATAGTTTAACTTCGATATCCCAACAGCATCCTTAGGTGGCCCATTTTTGTTTGCCTCAACAACTCTTCTATTGATATTCATTGCAATGAATGAACTTGTTGAAGATACCAGTGAAACTTTCTCTCCTAAGGCTCCTCCACCCACAACCACCAACGAAACTAAAAGTAAATACTAACTCTTGCACTGAACGCACCCTTAACGTCGTAAGCTATCTTAACGCTCGAATGAAAACAGCAACCACCCAGATGGGGGGAAATCAAGCCACCCCCTCCCCTAGCAGTGGTTTCTTACCAAAAGCAATGTAGGTCAAATCAATACTTTTCCATTAACGAATGTTGAACAAAGAGAATCGGTCGCCCTCAGGAAACAAAACGAACAAAAATCTTCATTAAATGCTTACAATGCGACTGCGATATTTAACGATGTCCTTCAATTATACTTAAAGCTAATTAGTTAAAGTGTTCCAAAGATATGTACACTGTGCAAGTGGACGTGGAAGTGTGTCCCCTTGGTGTATGGAAAATTGACACGCACCCACCGAATGTTTTGTCGGCTCTGTGATGGTGCGAGGGTGGAGGTTGACTATTTCACTAATTACTTCGTCCTTCTGGGTTTAGTTGGTTTGAATAATGAGCAACTTGCTGATCATCTATAGGAGTTCGATTATGTGACAGACTTGTAAATAAATTGGTGGACATATTACCAGAAAAACGTACTCACACAGACACACACGGAAATTAACAAACACCCCTTAATGTGCCCGAAAAATAAATGAGTGTCCTGTTTTTGTTTTGTTGGATAGCTGAAATTGAAAGGACGCTTTATATCGAAATAGGTGATATGGAGTGAATATGTCGTTTTGAAAGGAGTGTCATTAGATCGTTAGTACATGTCAATATTTTTAATAGTATTTGCTTTATGTATATACATACACACATACAAATACACATATGCATGTATGTTATGTGTTATGTATCTTGGTATTTGTTATTATCTATCGGTCTCTTGGTTTGCTTGGTATTGTTGTGGTTTTAATTTCATCATTAGAAGGGTAGATTTTATGTCATGATTTTGGGTTTCCAAGAATGTACATTACCACATTTATACACACACACACACATATATTTGCCAAAGTACATCTACGTGTGTGTATGTGTGTGATGAGTGAGTGAATTAAAAACCCCAACAAAGAGATGATGATAATGATAATTATACTGATAACATGTTACTTAATTAAATTTAATTGATAAAATCAAGAAGAGTAGAGAAAATATTGAATTTCGATATCCTGAGCTTTGTTGGCAAACTCATTATTTTGGTTACAATTTTAGAATATTAATTAGTACAGCGTTCGACGATGGGGAAATCGAAGAATCGAAATGTGTTTCACGTGTCGGTACATTGGCAAGTGGTATTTGTGTATTTTTAGAAAATTAAGAAATAAAATAAGTATGGGAAAGCTACAAGCAGTTGGGGCCGACTATATCATATCTCCACTCTCTCTACTCGTTATAAAGAATTTTATTACCATCCCAGCTGTTTTGTAATTTCAGTGAAAGTTTAGTGTAGGATACATTGGAAATAGAGTATGCATATTACTGGAAAACCCTAACTCAGAATCGTGTGGGACTATTGTATGGGGCTTTTATGGAAATAAGGACCGACATGTTCTATAACAGAAGTTCCTAGGCCAAATAAAACACGATCTAGCAGCACTACGAAGTCAAATATGTCAAAGAATGGTTCCTTCATTTATCATGATTTATGGAGAAAATGGGTCAAGTGTTCAAGAAGGTGGTAAATCTACCCAATGTGTAGATCATATCTTGCCTTGGGTTGGACTCTGTGAAGTTAATACCTTGGTCAGGATTTTCCGAAAATTAAAACCTTAATTAAATTAATTAAATTAAAACCTTAATTTATCATGATTTATGGAGAAAATGGGTCAAGTGTTCAAGAAGGTGGTAAATCTACCCAATGTGTAGATCATATCTTGCCTTGGGTTGGACTCTGTGAAGTTAATACCTTGGTCAGGATTTTCCGAAAATTAAAACCTGGGTTAAATCCCCATATGGATACTGGTATTTTATATATATATATATTATATATATATATTTCTTTTGTTCGGCGACTCAAAGTGAAATTTGACGTAGAATATATTTTTTCCTAAAATTTATTTTTTTGGGGATTGTTTAGCTCCAATTCGGTAAAAGTACGAAATTAACCCAAAAATGTATTTTATGATTTGACATATTTCTGGCATTTAATTTGAGTGTCGGTGTATTCAGAGACTTGCAATAGAATTTCATGGCAAGTATTTTTGTAGAACATTTTGACCCGTTGAAGGGGTGTTTTGTACTCTTTGCTCAAAAAGTATCGAAAAGACCTCTATATTGAGGAGCTAGAGGGCTAAAATGTTGCACAAAAATGGTCCCCGTAGTGTTCTAAGTAATATTGCTGAACACATCCTATACTTAAAATGTAAGAATAATAAAGTTGTCTATGACAATTCATCAGAACAATACGCAAAAGTGGGAAATATAGACCCCGGCATCTAAAGTGACCATCATACGTAACATTTCGTAATGCCGATACATGCACATCTTTTTTCAACTCCCTCTGTCAGAATTCGTTTTCAGATTGTTTTTATTTGTTGGGTTCCGCGGTGTTATCAACTTGGTTTAACATAGTTTAATTCTTTCATTTATTAGCCGTCAAGTACTATTACTAGACCATTTCTTCTAGAAATCCCCTCTTAAAGCTTTAACCATTTAAATTAACAATACTCTCTAATGATCATATTCATGCTTACCCTTTATAGCATTTAAAGCCACATTAATGCTCTCTCTGTTTAACACAACCATTCATCACATAAATATTTCATATTTTTAATTACAAGTTTTTATTTGATATTTAAATTTAAAATTCCAAGCACAAATATGTATGTACATTTTGCTGCACTATATACAGCATTACAACAATGAGCCACATGAAGTTAATTAATATCCAAATAATATTGGCCAACTACATAATTTACACACACAAATTTAATTATGTTATTAACACATTGTAGGCAAGCAACTAAATTGAATATTAAAAATAGTTGAGGTCATCAGTGAATGGCTGCGATTTATTTTAGATGTCATTGAAAATCAATTCCATAAAATCTATACATGGTTTACAAATGTAAAGAACCATTTAGTATGTAAAGTTTCAAGTAGTCCTTGTACGTTATAAATCAATAAACTTCAATTACCGCAACAAGCCAACAAAACCAACACACTCAAATCCAATTAAAGACTACATCTGTTTTGCAACCCTTTCCGTGTGGCACTAAGCCCCAAATGTCAACAATAAACAACATATTTAATGTTTACCGTGATGTCATGCCGCCGGTTTGTTTTAGCACTTGTTGTACCAGCATGTTTTTCTTACCACTCCACCCCAATATATATGCTCAACACTTACCAGTCACACTTCAACACAAGGCTTTCCTTAAACACACACACTCGCATTTACACTAAGAAGAACACCAGTCCGTGTAAGCAACATTAAGTGCATATGCTGTCGTCGTCGTCATAAGGACAATTGCCAAAAATGTTGTTGCTGCTGGGTTTGTTGCGGGCTTTCTTCTTGTCGGCCATGAATGGTGATGTTGGTGTTAATGTTTGTTCGCAATGTTTACTTAAAGTAAAAAAGTTTTCATTTAAAGTACACACACTCTCACACTGATGTTTACATAAAGGGCTGCACCATAAACAACCCGCAACACAACATCACAAACATTGTTTGCATTGGCCAGGACAAAAGAGGTTGCCGTCGTGCTGTGTCAAACCCTACATAGCTGGCAATAATATAAATACGATTGAAGGTTATTCGCTTGAGCTAAAACGAATGAATTTCTTCCATTCGCCACATTGAAGGTCCTTGTTGTGCAAGTGATAAACATTATCAATAATAAGTTGCCACTGTAAACATGTACAAAGCGTGAAACTATAGGGTGTTGCATAGGTGGAATAGTTTAGAGTTGAGGTGAAATATATTTAGAAAATATATTTTGCAGAGCTTGCAAAATTTTGTTTAGTGTTTAATTCAATTCTCTCTCTATGATCTTAAATTATTTTCTCAAAAAAAAAAATATGAGAAAAAGCAGACCTTTGCCTGTAATGCCTCTGGACATCTCAGAATAACTTCTAAATATTTATATAGCGTTAAATCTATTACGTAGAATGGGATTTCTATGAAAGGATTTTTTTCTTTCCTTCTCTATGCCACAGACTCTTGTTTTCCTTTCTTTATGCCCAGTGTTTGTTAAGTCTATTTGCCTAAGTTTCAGACTGCTTTTAACCTTCTTTGTTGGTGTTGCTATAGTGCCAAGGGTTTGTGTGTGTGAGAGTGAGTGTATTTCTTCTTCATTTCTTTGGCTTCTGAGTAATCAGAAAGTTTCCAGGAAGTAAGAAAAACCAAGTTTCCATTAACCGAAGTCTGTTGTTTAGAAGTCGTCTGTTGTTGTCCTCCCCCACCTCCTCCCCTTTGTTGTTAGGAAATTGTTAATTTTTTCATCTATTGTATACAAGGATAGCGATTTTTTCTTTTGCTATTGTGGCCTGGCTATTGTCGTATTTCTTAGGAAACTTTTTAAGCTATAAAGTAATGAGCTAAGAAGTCAAGTAAGAGCTTCATCGGGGCAGAGTGTTTTTCGGTGCCAGCCATGTATGCATATTATGCTTTGGCATGTAAGGTGACGTTTGACCTATAAAGATGGTTTTAATCGGAGATGCATGTGGCTCAGATTCAATAAGACTTTTGGAATATTATTATGTTGTCCTTTTGTTTCGGGTATTTTCGGCTAAAAATGCGCTAATAATTGGGCCAACTCCAGTTGCACATTTTGAAAGGTATTATTTATCATGTGATAGAGAATATTATGTCCTTGCTGGGGAATGATTGCGAAATCAGGAAGATGTTCTGAATGGACTCTGTTTAATACATTCAGAAACAAAGGATTACGTGGCCGCTCTCGCGAGAGTATCAAGTATTGCCTTAACCCTTCAAATTTGGATTAGGTTTGAGCACTTCCATCGCTTCCAAATATATTGAATTTAAATTCATCAGAAATTATTTGAAATACTTATTCACACGTTATGATAATGATATTAGTGCCAAATTAAAAAGGAGAATATCTGTTAAAAATACTTTAAATTAAATGATTCTATCTGTACTAGTTTAGCATAAACAACCATTTTAAATTCCCCCTTAGTTTATTTAGTTTATTCATATTTTACTTTTTAAGAGAGAAAACTTAAAATGGTTGTTAATGCTAAACTAATACAGATAGAAGCTTGCAATTTAAAGTATTTTTAGAAATAATTCTCTTATATAATTTGGCATTTATACCGGTATCTGAAGGTGAGAATAAGTATTTAAAATATTTTTTGAAAATTTGTATCCTCTGGAACTTTATAGTCCTTTTAAGGGGCAACAGATGAGGATGACTAGAAACCCAATTTCACCTATAGTTATATCATCGTTTGTTCAAGTGTAATATGAACTGTTGAATAGTGTTGCTGGCAACTGATATTTCTTTGGCATAGACTGCATTCGCCAACCCTTTCCTCTGAATGTGCGAATTCAACCAACAAATTTAATTAAGTTTATTTTAATGCCGCCTATTGCAATGTTCATATGTAAATGCAGATTTTTTTGTTCAACAATTTGATTAATTTGCAGTTGCGGCATTTTGACAACGGCCCCATCATCATATTTCAATTTATATTCGTTTTCAATTAAAACGAGATTTATTACGCTTTCCAACTGGCAGCACCGTAAAATGCTGTTTCGAAAAACAAATATTGGTTTTAATAAAACATTAACCCAAAAACAAAAAACAATGCCAAAAGAATACAGACTCTACGAAACTAAATCGAAAACAAAAAAATAAATATTAAACTTTTGACACACTTCCGTTTAACCTAAAAAAGAGCGTGAACAAACACATGGCGCAAGACAGACATCAGCAAACTACCCAGCTCATCCACTCCAGCAACACCACCACCGGGCCAAATTGTGGGAAAATCCAACTGAAACGCATAATATTTTGGCCAAAACAACCATAAATATTTCTGTTTGCTTTTTCCACAAAATATGAATATTTCGCGAAGGTGGTTGTGGTGTGCCGTGTCCTTCCTTCCTACCTTCGGAAATAAGAGCTGTCAAAAGAAATTTTCAAACAAATAAAACTGAATAGGAGGTCAAGTTGGTTGGTCGGCCTGAGGAGGGGGAGTATTTTGGGGATTTGGTGTGGAGAAGTTTGCACTTTAGTAGTTAAACGTTTAGTTTTAGCATGTAATAAATTATGCGCAATAAAATGGCCGAGAAGTAAATGGTCGGGAAAGAAAAAAGTGCCACAACTGGTTACCATCCATTATGCGAAAAGCAAACGGCCAAACAACCAAAAGAAAGTGAAAATGATAAAATGCCTATTATCCCCTCAAAGGGGGGGATAAAGCAGGGAAATACGTATAGCAGTAGGAAATTTATATCAATAACTTTGTAAAACATGACTGAAAAATGATGATTTATGACTGAGTGAATGCACAAGAAATGCCAAGCAAAGGAATAAAAACGATTTGGTTATTGCTTGAGCCCGGCAAAGAAAAAAAAAAACAAAGATTATGGATCGAGAGCAAAAAAGAAAACCAAATTTCTCCACATGTTTCTTCCCCCCCGTTCTTCACGCTGTCAGGCTTTGTTTTTGGCAAATAGAACGTGCTGGAAGTGAATAAACGATGGCTTTAACACCACGTTGTGGCGGCCATCGTTTTATTCCGGGGGTATTGAATGTCTTTAGCATTTATTGGCAAAGTTTGCAAACTTTGCCGGAGAAGCAGAGGAAGAAAAAACCATTGCCTACATTTTTGGCGCATTTGAAGTGCACGTTCTACTGCATACTTTTCAGCTTCGCCGTGTAATTTTCACAGCACAGCCACATGATTTATATGCCAAATTTGCTCTGGTTTTATAAGTGTGTTGTAATGGTATTGCTCCGATAATATCTCCATACATTACCATATGTTAATAGTGCTTTTTACATTTGCCAGCTAAGCAGTTTGCCTTATTCTGGTGATAACTGATTTACTGCCAGATGATGGCCAGGACTGCGTCACAGATAGAATGAGATACATACCTACATTGCTGTATATTTTATAATATTTTTGTTAACTTAGCACAACTGCCTGAAAATGTTCACTAATATATATTTTTCTTTTCTTCTTTGCAGCTGTAAGCTCTATGAAACCCAACATGGACACCACAAACTGCATCCTAGTCCAAGATGTTAAGTCGCAGCCACATGATTTACATGGCAATGCCAAAACGAACATTCTCAATGGCAATAGTTTACAACCCACAGCCTATCCCACTGAGGAATCAATACAGACCAGCACCTCCGATCATAGCTCCAGCACTGGCGGCCTGGGCGGTGCGGCGGGCGGCTTTCAAAATTTGGCACCCTCGCTGCAATTGCAACATCAACAACAGCTATTGCTGCAGCAACAACAACCGCACACCATCAATCAGCAAATAGGCCTGGGCATAAACAGCAACATAATGTTGGGTCAAGATGCCACACTGCCCCATCTGCAGGACCAGTCGTACACGGCGCAACAGCAGCAGCAACATCATCATCAGCCGTTGCTGAAGTGGCCGCAGGTAGTCGAACTGAAGGATTTCAATGAGCTGTACCATGCCAATATACCGGCGTATCAATTTTGGACTTTGGAATTCCGCAACAAACATCCGGCCTTTGTTCGCTTCAATTTCACCCTGCCCTGGGGTGCCAACTTTGCCGTTTATTCGCGTCGCAATGTTGCACCATCGGTAACACAATATGATTTTGTCGAATTTATCAAAGGCGGTCGCGTCGATAGCCATTTAAGGCACAGACGTAGTGTTGTCAATGCAAACGACTCGGCCATGTACCAACGTGGATTCAACAAGGATATGGATGAGAATGGCGATTTATCAATGGATACGTCCGCAGAACATTTGCAGCGTTTGTCTCAGGATGGTTTGCGTTTAACGGCCGCTCAGCTACATTACTTTAATGATGGCCACGATAGCTTCGAATCCGATGAGGATGATGTTGATTTAGGCGATGAGGATGATGACGCTGATGACAACAACGATTCATTTGAATCGTCCTCATCATCATTTGAATATGCGGGAGACATTGAAACACCCCTGGACACGGCCAAACAGTATGCACAACGTTTAAGATATCGCCAGCATCGCGCCAAACGTTCAGCGGCCGGCATGGATGGTGGTCTGCCGGCATTGGATATGGATACGATGATGGTGAACGTTTCGCTATTGCAATATTTGGACACGGGCTTATGGTTTATATCCGTTTACAATGATGAATTGGTGTCACACTCGGTCACACTTATTGTCGAGGAGGCAGAAGGCGTTAGCACCACTTGCCCCAATGACTGTTCCGGACGGGGTAGTTGCTATTTGGGCAAATGCGATTGCATTGATGGCTATCAGGGTGTCGACTGTTCCAAAAGTAAGTGCGATATTGTTAAAGAGACCTATTTTTTTTCTTTAAATATTATTTAAAACCGGATCTGAAGATAATAATTCAATACGTCGACAAGTGGAGATATTTTTTAAAATCCTAAACATAATCTAAGGCCTGTGTGCTAATTTAGTTCAGAAGCATACCCTCAGGATGTAAATTATCTTCTATACATAAGAAATTCAAAACTTCTAGGAAAAATGAAGCGTCTGCTTATTTCATGCAACATTATTTCAAAACGGTGGCCTTCAATAGAATGTTTCAATTAGTGGACAAGTGTTCTTAAAATGATGTTGAATGCAGGATGTAAATTATCTTCTATACATAAGAAAATGTGAAATGTGAATCTTCTAGAACCTTAACTTTTTGAAAATCTGTTTATTTTATGAGATCATCTCTTAGCTTCCTGGTAATTATTTCCTGGGATATTAAAATCGAAATAAGTTTCCTTATCTACACTTAAAACTTCTGGGAAAAAATGTCCAAATTTAAAGCATACCTCTAGGGTTAACTTTACACTTGTACGTACGTACATACTATTTACTTATTGTAATGAAATTTAAAGTCATTATTTATCACCTTTCCGACGGTACGTCCACACTGCCAGAAAGCAAAGGAGGAGGACAAGGAAAAAACATGGAAAATAAACAAAAGCTGTCATCGTCACCTGTTTTTCTCCCAAGCTATACGATTCGTTTTGAAGGGAAACAAACAAACAAACGAGCAGAACTACTATGTTGTTTTCAACAAATTTCTTGCAACAATATATGGTACATGCACAGGCACACATACAACATTTGTCCTCTTACCTTACGGTCAGGACGACGACGACGACAAGTACTATACTTACAATAACTTTTTGCTGTTGTTGAATTGAGTTTTCTTTCGTTTATGTTGCTTTTTGCGAATAAAATCAAACAAACAAACACATAAACTAAATCCTTTTTTGTTTTCATTTCTTTCTCGTTCTCTCTCACCGTCCGTATCTTATTCCTGCAGGCGTCTGTCCAGTATTATGCTCAGCTCATGGCCACTATGGTGGCGGGGTGTGTCACTGCGAGGAGGGCTGGAAGGGTTCCGAATGTGATATACCTGTGGGTGAATGTGAAGTGCCGAATTGTTCGAGTCATGGTCGATGCATTGAAGGTGAATGCCATTGTGAACGTGGTTGGAAAGGACCTTTTTGCGATCAACGTAAGTATAGCACAAACGATTTCCAAATAAACGCTCAACTCAACCAACCAGCCAAGAGGAGTGAGTCCAGAACACACGGACAGTCCGAAAAACTGCCAAAGGAAGTGTAGATAAGTTTTTGTTGACTGGTTTACTCTGTTCAAAAGAAAAGTTTCGCATAAGACAAACATTTAATGTTTTCATTTTATTTTTTTACAAAGCTTTCCTGTTCCTTTGTAAGAAAATATTGTGAAAAAAACTTTTTTTATTTGTGCAATATGGTGCTTTCTTGTTTGTTTGTGTTTTTTATGTTGTCATTATAATGTTTTTAAATGTTGCCCTGCCCCAACAATGGCAGGTTGTTATGGCCAACATATGCTGCGCAAAACTAACCGACTTCAGCTAACAACAACAAGCTGGTGTTTTCCCTTCCGTTGCTTTGATTTTAATGACCTTTTCCGAACGTGTTAAACATGCTAATATTTGCATCCTCCTCTTGGTTGATATTGTTGCTAACATACATATACATACATACATCTACATATATCCTTTTGTCATGTTAGTATAATAATAATTTCTACAACATAATGTTACCCTTTCTCTCTTACACTGCATATCCAACCCGTTGGCTTGGTTTGATTGCCCGTTTATAGATGATTGCTTGGATCCTTTGTGTTCTAGTCATGGTACATGTGTGGCTGGCCAATGCTACTGTAAGGCCGGCTGGCAGGGTGAAGATTGTGGCACCATTGATCAGCAGGTCTATCAATGTCTGCCCGGTTGCTCGGAGCACGGCACTTATGATTTAGAAACTGGCCAGTGTGTGTGTGAACGTCACTGGACCGGACCGGATTGTTCGCAAGGTAAGTGTTATGCAATGTTTGAATGAATATTAAGTGCTGAAATTGCATAAAATTATATTACACGTCCGGCTAACCGGTTTATAAAGTATATTTTAAGGCATTATTAGGAAAGAGAAAGAATTTAATTAAAATTGCTGTCGATTTAATAAATTAATGAAATCTAAATTAATATGAACATGTTGTTTCTTAATTTTCACAAACACATACACACACACCCACTCCCACAGAATTCTTTCGATAATCTAAATAAATTAATACATGTGGACTACAACTACTATTACTTCAACTATAATAAAATGGACCTGTACGCCTGTTCTGATGTAGGATATGTAATTTAATTGGAAATTCTTAAACTTTAGTATAATTTATTATGTTATATGCTTGGAAAAATCTATAAATATGTAAACACGTTTAAGTATTCCATATGAAGCCATAAGAACAAAGATGGCCTGATACAACCCAACCTAACTTGATGTGTTTCAATAATACGACCAATTAGTATATTAGACAGAAGTAACTATTTACATTTAAACTGCTTTCAAGGGTCTATTAATTTACAAAAAATAGCCAAAAAGTGCAACATAAAAATCATGGGAAAATTATGATTTGTAGTGGTTTTTCATGAGAGTTTAAATCACAATTAAATCTAGAGACGAAAGTTTGCGAAGCATCATTAAACTGGACTGAAAATATTTTTTTAATTTAGACCTCGCCCCAGCGAAATATATTTTCTGAGGTGTATAGTTGACTTGTTGTTGAATTATATTTTTGATATTGCCCAGCCTGAGGCCATTAAATGATGTTTGTTATGTTTTTATTTAAATTTTTGCCCAATATTTCGATTCGACTTGGTCGATTACATTCTAGGGTGTTACAATTTCTGAGATATTCATTCTAAAATAGCCCAATCTGTTCGTCCATATCTTAAAATTAAGATAACATTCAAACGAAACGTTTGAACTTTCCTTATATTGAGTTAAAGTGACTCAGATTTTTCTGAAAATCTCCTGAAATATTCTTCTTTAATTTAAAAAAAAATAAAATTTTATTTGCAGGCCTTGGAATTTCCGACAAGTCTTTGTATTTTGCAACTGGTTGAATCGATTTGAAAGTCCTAAGCCTTGTTTGGAAGAACATCAGGAGTATTTTAAAATTATTTCAAGCTTCTTAGTAGACCGAGCGACGAATTTCATTATTTTAGCTGCAGCCGTTTAGTTGATATCATTTTTATCCCTTTTTTCTCACTAGAGTTTCAAATTTCGAAAAAATCCCTTTATATTGCACGGCTACATATTCAGGGGAATGTATACACAGAATTTAGCACCAATTTTATTGGTATTTATCCTTTTTGTACTTTTGTTTTGTCCATTGAAAAAATCGATTTACTTTACGTGTATGCGCAATTATTTGTTGTATCCCCCTTTTTGTCACATCTCCCCCTAAAACAATAATTTTGCAAAAATCCACTAAATCTAAAGCTGGTTGGTACTATTTTTATCCCTCTTTTCCCATTGTATCCCAACTACATATTCAGACGAATGTACACATCGAATTTCTTGATTTTGGTACCATTTTTATCCCTTTTGCCATTTTATCCGTTTTTATTCCTTTTTGCCCATTTTGTATTCCTTAAAACTATGAATTTCGAAAAATCCGTTTACATTACGTAACTGTGCAATTATTTGTCGACAATTGGTACCATTTTTATCCCTTTTGGTCACATTTCCCCCACAAAAAAATTAATTTTTAAAAGGAATTTACATATCAAATCTAGAGTTGTTTCAACCATTTGGTTGGTACCATTTGTATCCTTCTTTTCACATTTTATCCCTTAATGGTATGAATTTCGAAAAAAATCCTGTCTACGCAGCTGCTGACGTTCGATTCTGATCCCTTTTTGTCACATTCTGACTTCCAACAGCGTATTGGGACTCTCTTGCTCGGATGACTTCATATACATACATATACGCCGTAGTAAGTGCATTAATATGTACAATGGTCAGCATTATCATTACATGGACATGTATGTGTGTGGGTGTGTGCGGTCTGCATTCTTTCACATTGCAGTTTGCACAAAATAAATTAATTAGGACATTGATAAGTAAACGTCTATTATGGAAATTGAAATAGCAACTACGTTAACCACTAATAATCTTATTTAAAGGGCATATTTCCATTCAGCTTGATCTGGCAGTAAATTCCAAAATTCAGCTTTCAAAGAATTTTTGATATTTACTAAATACAGTTCTCGTACTTGACACTCTACTCAAAATACATGCATAGATATTTCCACAATGGCTGGTGATGCCACAGATATTTTGTCCATTTGCTGCTGATACAATAAACCGCAAATGAATAGGAATCTGTACGATGGTACGGCTGACGATAGAAATGCGTGTGTGTGCGCTTGAGCACACAATGAAAAGTCAGTTTAAGAAATGTGAGATTTGTTTTGTTTTCTTTTTTTTTTTGCAATTCCCATATACAAAGGCTTTTCAATTGCCTTTCTTTCTAAGCTGTCTATGGAAATTCCTGGGAAAAGAATTTGTCTCACAGAAATTTCGCAACGCAAGAATTTAGTTTGTCAACTACAGACATATTGTAAAATTTTCTAATAAAATGTCAAGGATTGATCACAGTTTTTTCTTATTTAATAGCAACCAACAGTCTTGTGTGGATATAGAGAATTTGAGAGGGAAGACTATATAATGCTGGGATGCTATGAAACTTTAAGCGATAACATTGACAGGAAATTCTATAGAAATCTATAAATTTGAAATTTGCGTTTTTCAGGAAGACTAAGGAAACATGCATTACAGATTTTAATTTTAAGCATTTCAATATTTTCTTATCACATAGAATGTGGTTTAGCCAAGCTGTGGTTTTCCTTTGGGAAATCACTTTAAATTGCTGTGTCGCCACACATGAATATTCGAGTGACATCATACATTTATTAGTGTCCCTGTGCTAGTCACTATGCATTTGAAGGAAAAACTTCCTTTTTGTGAATCAAAATCAGAAAGTGTGCACTGCACATATAGCTGGGAAATACGTCACAGCATGTAACTGGCCACTAGTACAGTTGACAAATCAGTTTGGAGTACAGTAACCAGGCCTTTTCAAAAAAAAAATATATATGCTGGCCATAACTTCAGTGCTTTATGACCACATGAAACTGAAGTACATAAATATACCAAAGGGATAAATGGATGGAGTTTTGTGATTTTTCGCACAGAAAAAAATCGGTCAAGGACTAAAAGGCAAAGCTCTATTTTTGGCAAATATGAGTGGTCCATAAAACAGGCTGCTGCTGCTGGTGCTGCTCCTCTATGAATGAATATCGATGGTATTGCTTTGACATTAGCAGTGATGTGATTGTGTGCTGGCGTATTTTGTTTTGTTTATGGTGGTTTTATCTTGCAATTTATGTTTTATACAAAAATGGCATGTGTCAAGCAGCTGTAAACTGGCATTGTTTTTCAAAATATTTGTTTTCCATGCTTGAGTTTACATTGCATGCCAGAGCATGGTGTGTTTGTGCTCAGTTGACCGAACAATTCCTCACTTTATTATTACTATTATTTTGTAGGCCACAATGGATACCATCATTTATTGAAATGTAATAAATGTCATAAAAATATTTAGTATACAGTATGGTAGCTGTAATGACGGACGTATTTTACTGACTACTTATGGGTCATTAGGGGGTTTTTCGGCACACTAAGAGTTGAGACATTTTCAGGGGAAACAAGTAAGGAATGGCTAAAGTCGGGCGGGCCGACTATATGATACACTCCACTTTCCAACCGAATATAATTCAACTCGGTAAAAAAGTGAAAACGGGAAGAATTTTTGCATGTTTCCTAATCATAGGCTAATATGACCTGGTTCCATTTGTCAAATCGATAAGAATATTTGTATCGGGGCTATATCCGATATATATATATATATATATATATATATATATACATGGAAAGATGTGACTAACTTTCACAATAAGTTCTTCCAGTTCAAATATAAGGTGTTATGCTCACTTTGAAGAAATTCGGTGAAAATTCGTCGTTTCTGGGACGGAAAAAGTTAAATCGGTAGTGAAATTCGTATGGGAGCTATATATAAATCTGAACCGATCTAACACATTTTTACCGCAGGTGTTTCTAGTTGAAATATAAGATGTTTTGCCAATTTTGAAGAAAATCTCTTCTAATATATGATATCTAGAGTGAAATGAGTCAAATCGGGAGTGAAATTCGTATGGGAGCTATATGTAAATCTGAACCGACCTGACCCATTTTTACCACAGGTGTTTCTAGTTGAAATATAAGATGTTTTGCCAAATCTGAAGACAATCTGATACAATATGTGGTTTCTAGAGCGGGAAAAGTCAAATCGGGAGCGAAATTTGTATGGGTGATATATATAAATCTGAACCGATCTGACCCATTTTTACCACAGGTGTTTCTAGTTGGAATATAAGATGTTCTGCCGAATCTGAAGACAATCTGATACAATATGTGGTTTCTAGAGCGGGAAAAGTCAAATCGGGAGCGAAATTTGTATGGGTGATATATATAAATCTGAACCGATCTGACCCATTTTTACCACAGGTGTTTCTAGTTGAAATATAAGATGTTTTGCCAAATCTGAAGACAATCTGATACAATATGTGGTTTCTAGAGCGGAAAATGGGTGATATGGGTGATATATATAAATCTGAACCGATCTGACCCATTTTTACCACAGGTGTTTCTAGTTTAAATATAAGATGTTTTGCCAAATCTGAAGACAATCTGATACAAAATGTGGTTTCTAGAGCGGAAAAAGTAAAATCGGGAGCGAAATTTGTATGGGATCTATATATAAATCTGAACCGATCTGACCCATTTTTACCACATGTGTTTCTAGTTGATATATAAGATGTTTTCCCAAATCTGAAAACAATCTGATACAATATGTGGTTTCTAGAGCGGAAAAAGTCAAATCGGGAGCGAAATTTGTATGGGAGCTATATATAAATCTGAACCGATCTGACCCATTTTTATCACAGGTGTTTCCAGTTGAAATATAAGATGGTTTGCCAATTTTGAAGAAAATCGGTTGTTATATGTGGTATCTAGAGTGAAAAGAGTCAAATCGGGATTGAAATTCGTATGGGGGCTATATCTAAATCTGAACCGATTTTCTTCAAATTAAATAGCGTTCGTTCTTATCCCGAAAAAATTCGTTGTGCAAAGTTTCATTTGGTTCTGTCGACAATTGCGACCTGTATCGTGATTACAAGAATAGATGGACGGACGGACGGACGGACGGACAGACAGACAGACAGACAGACAGACAGACGGACATTGCTAAATCGATTCAAAAAGTGATTCTAAGTCGATCGGTATAATTAGCAATGGGTCTATCTCTCTTACTTTTGGGTGTTACAAACAAATGCACAAAGACATAATACTCTCGTGGAGTGTATAAAAATAGAAAAGAAAATAGTAGTTTTCTGCAATTGTGGTGGAGATGAAAATAGGATGGATATAAGTTATGGAAACTGGCAGACATAACAAATTCAAAAAATATTTTTTTTTAATTTTCAATTCACAAAGAGGGTCATAACTTTCACAGACATTCTTTTAAAAATAATACAAAATATTTGTTTCCATTTAAAGTTTTATGTGATTTTCCTTGCCAGAAAAAATGATTTTTTGTAATACTCACATATAGGTGGCGATCAGTTTTTTCTTTTTATGTTTGGTTTTGTGTTTGTTAATCCGCTTCGAAATGTTGCATACTTTGCAGCGCTTAAAAATAAAAGTTTACAAACTTTTGTGGGCAGAAAGGTTCATACATAATTGAAACCAGTTCAGTTATATTCTACCTACAAAAATATAAAAAGTAGCTGTTTTTGGAAAATAGAACATGATCATGATTTGAAGCCAGGAAATACGCGTAGAACGCCATTAGCATCACGTGACGTGAGTAACTTTTTCCGGGACATTGGTGAGAGATTTCTAAACATGTTGCCTACCATTAGGCATTAAATACATTTATTTTCTGTTTTAATTTAAGAAGAAGATTGTGGTTTTATTCTCCATTTCTTTTATAGTTCCCCATTTTTTCCCTGTATAAGCCTGTTAAAAACAAATCCCAAGTGCTTTGATCAAACCGATACTCACACACATTCACTCGCAAATTTTGTTGCGCCTAGAAACACACTATGTAATATGAAATGAAGAAGGAAAAATGTAGGAGGGTATCAAGAATTCTCGATCCATGGCAAACAAATGTGCCAAGAATTTAATTCTAGTATGTGACTGTGTGTCGTGTTTGCAAGTGCAAAAAGAAAAAAAAAACGACAACGAGGCAGCTGTAAGAGTCACATGAGTATCACAGTGTTCACATGAGTGTGTGTGAGTGTACGTGTATAAGGCTTGAATGTGAGTGTGTTGGCCAAACCAGACCACTATTACATTTTATATGCGTTCTGTTTCATAGTTTCGCTCTCGCACACACTCACACACACATATACACACTTGCTCTGTACCGCCATACATTCGGTTCGGTTGTTGGCATGTGGCCCATGACGACCACACTGACATGAAGTGTTGGTCATGGTCGTAACATGCCACTCTTGGCTCTAACATGTTTTATACGCGCTGTGTCGCTGATGTTGTTGCATGTGTTGTTTGCTTATATTAAATAGTTGTTGTATGTAGTTTACCATATTCGTACCACTGCGATGAAAATCCTCTCGTAGTGAGAACAGAGAACGACAGACGGACGGACGAACGGAGCTGTGGGGATCACATAACCCATTTGTAATTCCCTCCATCGAGGTCTACACCTCGCTTCACAACCGTATAACTGCTGCGCCATCGGAGTTGTGTTTGTGTGTATGTGTTGTGTCGGTGTATTCAGTTTTTGTTCTGCAACATTTCAGGGCGGACAAAAAATTGTGCTGACTTTCAACATGTTGGGTTATGGCATATTTGTTGGGTTATGGCACTTTACAGTGCAGTGCAGTTGTTGTCCTTTCACTTTGTACCCTGAACATACATGTAAGGCGTGTGTGAATGTGGGTGTGTGTGTTTTTGAGAGCTTACATTTTGTTGTATTTTTTCTAATTTATTTGTAGCAAAAGTGTTATTTTTTTCCCCAGTTTGGTTCGTTCCTACCGTTCATGTGTTGCTTTTGCTATTTGTTTTTTTTTTTAGTTTTATTATTTCTTTTTTCATTTCGTTTCATTTTATTTTTTGGTTTAGAAGCACTCCAATATTGTTGAGTTGTTATTAAATTTTGCAATTTTTATTATGATCTTCGTTCCTTCTCTCCACATCCAAACATTTTTATAGAGGTTGGTTGGTTATGACGATATTATAGTGTGAGTTGTATTGTATAGGATATTGTTGCTATATTGTTACAGAAATCAGGTTAAGTGGAAAAATATTTGCAAAAAACTTCATCAACGGTTGGTGAAGGGTTAGTGTATTGCCATATATATATACCTACATCATATAGATTTGAATGTACCCTTTTTGCTATATGTACGCTAAGTTGAGTGGCCCTTCGAATATAGTAAACTATTTTTGGTTTCATTAGTTATTTCGTTTTTTTTTTTTTGGGGAGGGGGTTTGTATTTGCCCAGCACTGTTAAAGAGTTTACGAAAGTGGTAAAAACAATTTATAATTGTTAATTTGAAAAAAAAGTTCTAAACAATTACTTGTTACCTACAAAAGCAGAAAAATAATAATTAATAGTGAGTGGGCAAATAATAGCATACACAAAAGGTTGGAAAAGTGTTGAACTATAAAATAAAGCATAACTCCAGGCTGAGAGTAAACTAATTATCAAGTGGCAAACAACGAACGACACAATGTAGATCGAATGCCAGATTTCGTCTGAATACTCTTAAAATTGGATATTCAAATACTAATATTGTTTAAATTAAACCCCAAGACAAATTCCAGTGAAAAGATCCCTAAGTTTTCGTCATAATCTATTTTCAAGTTGTACAATAAATCTTAAATTGTAAAAATCTAAAATACATTTTCCAAAGCCAATCACAAAACGTCTGTATATTTTGTTCATACATTTTTTTAGCCCTTTAATTTAACTTTTTTGTGGAAATAAGATGTGCAAAGTTCAAGTGCAGAGGGATAGAATAAGACGAATTCGTATGAGAAGAAAGTGTCATTAGAATTGAATACATAAGAAAGGAGTTTTCTACAAGTCAGTTGATTTCACTTTTTTGATACATTTTTACTATCAGGTTACCATTCCTAAAATCGACAAAAATCATCCTACATCACCTCAATTCTCAAAATCGAATTCGTTTGCCACAAACGAGTTCAATTGCCTCAAACGATATCATTTATCTTAGATCTCGTCTTCCTAAACATGGGCCTCATTTATATCTTTTCCTCCAAGGGTCTGAATAAATAAAGAACAAATATCTGTCTTTTTAGTTAAAATTTGAGAGAAGTAGGACAATGAATAAGAAATCAGTTGACACAGCGGATCAACGAAACGTAACCCCTACTTGAAGACGTCCCTTAAAGATGTTTACTTAAAAAACGCCCTGAGACTTAAATCCGCACAACTTACAACCGTCTCGCAATACAATTTAAAATGCAGGCTATTATTTTTCCACTATCCAACATTCATAAATTTACTCATTCGTATAAGAAGCTACATACTTTGTTTGTACTTTGGATCTCCTACCACTCGGAGTTACCTTTTATGAAGCCTATATGTGTGTGTATTCTTTTTAAAGATGTTTGCAAAACATTAAAGCTTATCTTCAAGGATAAATTACATACCAACATACAACTACCATACATCATGGTTACCTACGTACACACACACTCATACATATACACTTATCTACAGAAAGAACCGCTCCTAAAAGGGCGTTACACACTTGAGTGATTTATTTCATAAAGAATCCTTAAGAATATTCATACCTTTTATATGTGAATACAAACCGTCATACAATCTCAAAACATGAAGAAGAAGAAAAGAGAAGAAAAAACATGAGTTAATGAAAGTTATGGCAAGTGGCATGTAGTAAAAAAGGCACTTTTTCGTCTCATCAAGATGCAAAAAAGAAGAAGGACCATGTCGGCTGCTCCTACAAAAGCCCTGTCTATTTGTAGAAATAACTATAAGTATATATATATATATGTTTGTAGGTGCATGGATGGTTGTTTCAACCTTTTCTTACACACATACATATATCCATATATACAGACGAGACAGGCGGTAAATAGAGTGGAGCGAAACAAAATGAGTTTATGATGAAAGGCAAGTGTTGACGTTGGTAAGAAACCGTCTTTCTTTATGATACCGTTCACTTTTCTAATGTTGTTGTAGTTGTTGGGTTCTTGGTAGTCTATACAAGAAAGATGTCTTTTACCAGCATGTATCTTGTTGTATATTAAACTGGGTCATTGTTTATATCGCAAATATGTGAATAAAAACTTTTATTCACGAAATTTGAATTTAAAAAGTTTTGAGCTGTTGGCTCTTCAGTCAAAATTCTAGGAATTATACACAATTACCCAAATCTCACAGCAGAACGCCCTTTTAATTTATCACGGCAAATCGTTTAATGAAAGTATTCAAAAATTGCAGGTCTACTAACAACACAAGTTCTGGCAACTGATTCCAATAGAGGGGGTATAAAAAGAATGCACGTGTATCGGTTTTTTGAAAGTTTTCGAATGGTGATCAATATTTCTCCCTTTTACACATTTGTATGGTGAATCGGCATGGGAAACATTGTGATACTTAAATCTTTAATATAGGGTAGCAATATTACTTAAAACATTTTTTCAATTTTAACCCTCCAGCTTTTCAAAATCGGCGTATTTTTGGTCCCTTTGGTACAAAAGGGTAAAAACAGCCCAAAATAGAGGTTTAGCGGGTCAAAGTGTTCTGCAAAAATATTTGCCATAAAATTCTACTGTCAGCCTCTGAAACTGAACTGAAATGCCAGAAATAAGTCAAAACATAAAATTCACTTTAGGGTTGATATCATTAAAAATGTAGATTGCTTGGTATTTTGTATCATTATATTTGAGGAATCATTTTCAAATATTAAAAAAAATACCCACACTAATGTCCATGTACAAAGTATATATAAATATCTCTAAAAAGGGTTATTAACTAGGAACTATATATTCAAACAGAAATGAAAAATAAATAAAAATTAACTTATTGTTATTTTTTGGTAAATTTAATAGACCCGCTTCTTTATAAATCGTAGCTCAAGCAATTTTTACGACCCAGATTAAGAGGAAGTTTAGTATTTTTCTAAAAAAGTATTTTGTTTTAATTTTTAGTCTTTTTCGATTAATTTAATTATTTAACGAGGAGTTTATTATGATGAATAATGTCGCCCATGTAAAAATCAATTAAATGCAATTAATCTTGTTCGCAGAAAAATTACATTTCCTGACGATACAGAAATGGCGTGAATTTCGCATTCGTATATTCCGAATTCGTTCATTTTTCATCCCAGCTAATTTTTATATCGTTCAATTATGTCTGTTTCTACTTCAATTCATAGTATTTATAAAACAATTAATGGTGCTTTTTGATAACCCTTTGCTTTCTAAATATGTTTATATAGAGTTTTCGTTTGGTTCTGTGTGCGTGTGTGTGTGTGTGTCTCAGAAAAAAAACTCATGCTCATCAGGCTGAAGAGCAGCTACTACGTCTTAAGTATTGTTAGTTTTCTTTTGAATTAAGACACATTCAGCCACTCACCAACACACCAGCACAAAAAGTCAGGTGAATCCTTATGAGAGGCCCAGTCGCCCCACAGCCAAATAGCACAAAGCAGTGTAGGAGTTGGCAGTTGAAAAGGACTGGGAGGATATATAAGTAAAGCGTACTGAAACCTTTGTCTGTGTGTGTTTAATATACATAACCTATAGATAGAATGTTGCATGGAGATGGAGAGAACATACCAAATATCGTTTCTGTTTTTTTTTACTTCTAGCTATTTCAGGTTTATTCTCCTTTACCTTTGTATACGTGCATTTAAAGGTTTATTTTTATCATATGCCTTATATATATCAGGCATAAAACTCAATCATTGATTTTTACGTACCAAAACATTTGGAAAATAAGCTCTTCCACAACCAAACACACACATATGTATATATAGCCATTGGAAAAGCAGACGGAAATACCTAAGTTGTTGTATGGCGTAGTGTCTGTGTGCCAGGATAATCATATTCAGTCAGGTTGACTGGCGTCTGGTTTATTTTCGCTCGTTTGCCCTCCATGCCAGCCATATGTGCTGTGAATACACCCAAACAAGCGGCGGCGCATATAAGCACGTTTCCATTCTAAACTTTCTAAACTAAAACATTTTTTACTGATTTGCATACAAAAGGGTTAATGTACTTTCAATGTGTATGTGATTTCGTCTCTGTGATTACATGCCATATTGGCTATGTGCTTGTGTGCGTGTGGGCGATGTATGTAGGAGTATATCTACTTATATATGTGTTTGTGTGTTTGTTTGTCTTCGTTTAGGTGAATTTAAACTATATCAGCCACCAAGCCTTGGAAAAGTTCATAATGTCATAAAAAATAACTTCCTGGAAGAGAGAAAGAGAATCGAGGCTGTTTTGGGTTGAGGGTAGTGGTGGTGTTGGTGGCAAAATGGCAGAGTTTATAAAGATTTGACAAGGTTAAGTTTTAATAAACTCAATTTTTAGAGCCGGTAGTTGACAGACTTATTGCATGGTTTTAGGATGATATACAACCAATTTTGTATAGAATTTAAGTTGATTGGTTTTGGGAGAATTTCGTTTTTGTTTCTTTCTCTTGGTTTGGGTTGGGAAATAGCCTCGTCGGAACGTAATGAACTGAAATTCACATAAATGGATTTTATTAGGGAAAATTTTGAGTTGCAAATTTAATATTGACATTTTTTTTAACAAAAAACCCTTGTCACGAGAAATTTATTTTGTAATCCAATTTAATTCGCTATCATTCCCGAATGCAAACTAATCAAGACAAGGGACAAAATTTTTAGCTTACCTTTCTAAGTAAATTGATTTGAGATGACAAGAACTTAAAACCCTTAGAGATATTTGGCAATTTTAGGCTGAAAGTTTTATTTAATGTTCGCAGAGGTCACTAGACTTTAAGTAAGCCATAGTCTCCAACTGATTTTCTGAATTCATTGCATTTTCGTAGACATTCCCCTATTTGCATATGATAAAGTAAAACGGATTTTCTCTACATAAGCTCTTTAAGCATTTACATTTGAATTTAAAACACCACCACTTTATTAACGTCGTAGTCGTCTTTCATGTCTCCTCCGCGTGCAGACATATTTATCTCCTTTAGTTCACAGCCACTATTTGTGCCGTAAATAATTTCAATATTAATGATGTTGTGAGTGCAACCAGACGTAGAATACTGCGATAAATTTATGAAGCATTTTTCAACATATGGGCGATGTTACAAGGAAGTAGCAACATTGTCAAGTACTTGGGAATAGTTGTGAAATTATGACAAGAGAATAACTTGCATGAAAAATAAGCTGAAAATTGAAATTCGTCCATTTTTAAAATTGAAATTCCATTAAAACATCCTCATGCGTGGGTTTCATTTCAGAAATTAATCTGTAACTAATTGTCGGTTATATGTTATTAGGCGTTCGAATCTGAGGAGTCTTTATTTCGAAATCTCACCATCAACAGGAATATTTCTTTTTTGAAAAATGTATTTTTCTTTGAAAGAAGATTCATTATATTGATATTTTTCCAACTCAGCTAATCAATCGCTTCAGCAGTATGACTATTGTGTAGAGTCCAACACCTCTGGCTATGGCTACAAGAAGTTTAGTGACACTGTGATAAGATTTCTTAAAAGCATCGGGCCATTTGGCCAGTGAGTTGCGCAGGCTGGTTGCCATGATGGGGTATAAAAAGTAGATCTCTTCCCATATAGGCTTGTTAGATAGACTGAAACGGAGCTCCACTTTGAGGCACGTTGGGAATGGTTAGAGCTACTTTGGCACTAGATGGTGCTGAGCAGTCTTCACACAACCTGGCCTAAGCTTCAAACACAATTCCAGTAACCTTTTGGAATACATCATTTGAAATAACCCATATGTGTGGCAGACTAAAAAGGATCTGATTGTCTAAGTATTTCCATTAAAAGTTGTTAGTCATGGTAGTCATGTTAATCTCCGTGGAAACATGTTAAGTAAATACTAAATATGAGACTCCAAAGAGAGGCGGAGGAATTTAGTTTAAATTTTATAAAAATCTACTTGACTTTTATTCAAATACTCATAAATAGTAAACTTCTCAATTCATTCCTCATATTTCGTTTAGCCATCCACAAAAAAGCGAACATATTAAAATCACATTATTCAGTCACTTTGAACAAAATTGCGTTTAAATTTCGCCAATTGAACAAAGCCAACCAACAAAATGGCTAGAACGAAATCCAGTTCAACGAAAAAAAATACAAATCCAACATTATTACTGCCACCACTATTTATTTACAACAACGCTGTCAGGCTTGCCGCAAAAGTACCTACAGACAGACGTACGTACTTCTTTTGTAGAATACTTCGTGTTGCTTTGGCTTCGATAGCGATGAAATAAAGCTTAGTCATAAATACAATATAGAACTAAAAGCAACTGGGCCGGGGACATGAAGATGCAACCAATTCATGGTAGAATATGATGGCTTCCATGTTGATACCTTATTCGGGTTCTCCTACAGTTTTTCTCCTCCTAGTTGAGGGTTTTAGTTGGTTTTTTATAGGATGTGGGGGAAGAATAAAGAAAATATATGCGGTAAATGGGAGTAGAAGACAGTGTTCTAAATTCAATGCTATCGAATTTGCTCGATTTCCACGAAAAAAAGACATAAAATCACATTTTGTTGTGCTTCGCAAAACTTGGCAGTGTCAGGAGTAACAAAGGGTCCTTACACTGGGGCTATAGATTTTTGGTAAAATTTCAAAAAGGGCCATTCATAAGAAGACATTTCAGAAGTTATCCAATTATTCAGAAATGTGGAATAACTGACTTAAAATCATGACTTTTCTCTTCCGAAGTGTCACATGTTTTCCAACGATCCCAGTTTTGTTGACAATTCATTGGAAAAAATACAATGACCCTTTTTGATAACCTTTTAGCAGCTTCAGTCGATTGTTTTTTCTTCGAAGTTGTCTACTATGTAATTCTGGTATCATCAGAAATGCATCATTTATCATAGACTGCTCAAACAGGAGCAACATCAGCGGCAAACTATTGAGCAAACAGCACCCAACGAGCGACGTTAAATTTAGCTCCGCCATGTTGTACCTCTAATAGCTAAAGCAATTTTTAGTTACAGCAGCATTGGTAGTGGGAGCGGGAGTTAGTGCCACAGATAGCTGTAGCTATAGTTGTAGTTGTTATGACTTTGGCATTTGCTTTCGAGTATTTCCTTTATGATTTTTGCAACCGTGTGCCGAGTATATGTTACTTTCATACTCGTAAACTTCCGTTTTGTGACTGTGTGCGGTTACTAATGCTTTATCGTCGTGGGGTGGGGGCAGAGCTGGCGTGGCAGGAAGCCAGCCAATGTGCATGTGTAGCAAAGGAGAGTCCTATCATAAAGTGACATTTTTATGAAGTAGACGTACACCCAGCGCGAGTGTGTGTCTCCTCCCGACACACACATACGCAGAAACATTGATGAAGCTTTTTCGATGGCTTTTTAGTTAAGTTTACGAGTCATCTATTGGTGTTTGCTGCTATAGATAGTGCTGTTCTAGGAGAGAGAGAGAGAGAGAAATAGTCTAAAAGCTAAAGTTACCAGAGCTGTTTTTATTTATGAAAGTAATTTGGTTGTATTGATTTTAAGTTGCGGTTTTAGCGTTGCACTCAACCAAAGATGTTGGGAAAGCAGCCACATTTATAGTAGATTTTATTTAAAGATACCATGAAGATCGATGACAATGAAATTGGATACTTACAGCTCTAACAAATTCAGACATTTTAACATTTACTAAAAGGTTTAAGTCTTTGATAAATTTTACAGGCAACTTTTATAACCCTTTTAGGTATTAGTATTAGAAACATAATAAGGAGCATCTTGAATTGCTTAATGCTTGTCATTAGATTATAGAATTTATATATTTCTAAACATACCCCATAATCTAGGCAATATTTCCTAATAACGCCTCTAACTATGATTTATATTTTTTTGAAACATTTTAATATTTACAACTAGGTTTACGTCTATAATCTTTTTAGGCATTAGTAGTAGAAAAGCGATAAGGATTTTTCAAAATATTTTTTAGTTCATTTTTGGTTTATATATAATTCTAAATATTTCTTATTAACGCCTTAACATATGCTTTATAATAAAAATATTTCCAAATTATTAACATTTAGGTTTAAGTCTTTAATAGGTTTTACAGACTACTTTTGGTAGACTATCACTCTTTTATTGACTTTTGAGGTATTACTAGTAAGAAAATTATAAGGTGTTATTCCCAAATTTATTTAATTTTTGGTTTAAAATTTGGATTATAGAATTTTTATATTTATGAGAATTTTCCACAAAGTAGACAATATTTATTTGTAACGCCTCAACATATGCTTCATATATTTTCTATCACTAAGTTTTAAGTTTTTTTAAGTTTTAAGTTTATTTGTTGAGTCTTTTTTCGAAAACATTAATACGAATACAGACTAGGAAAAAAAACTATACTATGACAAAAGAAATTTCTTAAAACTATAACGTATTATCCCAATGTACTATAAAAATATATAAAGCGACATGCTTCTTACATGTTATTGTTGACTATGAATACTTTTCTATCACTAACAAATATAAATATTCTTCCTTCAAAGTATGCTAATACAAAATAATCTAATTTTTAATCTATTGTTTTTTTCTCTCTCTCTCACCCACAGCTGTCTGTAGTTTAGATTGTGGACCTAATGGTGTCTGCGAGTCCGGAAAATGTCGCTGTAATACTGGCTGGACGGGAAATCTATGCGATCAATTGCCTTGCGACGCCCGCTGCTCGGAACATGGACAATGCAAAAATGGCACCTGTGTGTGCTCGCAGGGTTGGAATGGAAGACACTGTACATTGCGTAAGTATACACGAATATATTCTTAAAAGAAAAAATGAAAAACCTGAAATATTGATTGAACTCCTCACAAGAAATGCATTGAATTGAATTTTGATGACATGCCACAAAATAATATTGAACATGGAACATGGACAAAAATCCATAAGCCACACTTTGACTTTGTGGTGCTTGGTTGTTTCGGATAAATATGAAAAATATGAACAAAATCAAATTTAAAACTTTGCAGACAATTGCAAACCAGAGTTGCTGAACACAAAACAAAATCATATGCGCAAAAGCAATTCCAAACTCCTAATAGTTTTTGGGTATTGAAAGTACACGCAAACTTTTATTAGTTCTAGTTGGTATGCAAAAGCATACAAGCAACAACAGAACAACAACAACAAAAGTTAATATAAATTAGTAACTTGGTTGTTTGGCAATACGGTTGGGATTTTTTATGTGCGACACCTTAAAATATGCCCTAAACATATACAATATTTTGACACCCCTTCAAGATATGCTCTAGCAACCAATATGGCTTAGTTGAGACAGACCGAAAGACAGTCAGTCGTGTGTCACTTGTTAATATGCACATTTTCCAACATGTCATGTTTAAGTATTACGTCTTTTGGTTTTCCTTGGGAGATTTCCCTTTTTCAATTATACTCGTTTTGTTGTATGTATATCTAGAGCCCAGTATTTGCTGTCTTGGCTGGGCTGCTACTATTTTGCAAATAATGTGACATGTTAAGACATGCACGAATATTAAGAAGAAGACGAAAAAACCCCAACAACGTTGAGAAAGGACTAACAACAGCAACAAGGATATGTAACACTACAAGACATATAACTTTCATAGACATCCAAAGACATTAGTTTAACTTCAATGTCATCTTCTGGCACCACGGGGGCATACCTACCTACCTACATACCTTTCCCAGCAAACAGACAACAGCTCGAACTAAACCGGAAGCATGCCACCGGGGCACAACATGTCTGTGTGGAACGGAACAACACTTAGCCAGAGAAGTCATCATCAAAGCATCATTATTATCATATATACAACATAGAAATTGTTGTTAATGTTCAAAATGAAATTTCCTACATGATCATGATGATGATGACGCCGCACAGTGGTGTAGAATAAAGACAATATTTCAAAGAATTTTATCTTTGCTGTACGATTTCGTTGATTAGTTCCATAAGTCCACCAATAAATCTGAATATTAATGACGACTATGTGAGTTTGGAAGTGATGAAAGGATGAATTGTATTTTTTACGATTTTTTTAAAAGCCACTTGCAATAACAACCATAACTGCGGAAAAATCATCAGAATGAATTTTTTTTCATTAGCAGATAAAAATCTTCAAAGCTAGTGAGGTCAAAAATCTTACCGCTTGGCGTGGAATGACTCATAAGTATGCACATTCTTTGTAGGTATTCATGATCACGATGCAAAATGTTTTTGCAATCGGTTCATAATAGTACTTCTGACAATCATTTCACTTCATGTGATACGACTGAGATGACCAATTTTCGAGGGTCTCTTAGCCCCCTTACCAATTAGAGATCCAAAATTTCGTGAATCATTTGGAAAACACCTGTGCTCAAAGCATGTGCAATGTCATCAAGATATATTTTCTGCTCAAAAGTTACAAAATTATTTCCCTTAAATCGATTTGGATGTACTGTGGTACGTCCAAGGACCTTATGTCCTTAAATGGACCAACAAGTATTTTAGTCGCTGATCTCAAAACACGAAATTAAAGTTCGGCTTTAATCCTCAATATTTTTCTTTCTCAAGTTTCCCCTATCGTTCTCCACTGTACTTTGCTCTGCTCTGCCTGGGCAAAGAATTTCAACAATATAGAAAAACCAAATAGCAACATATTACTTTTCCCTACGCAAGGCTGAAGAATGGCAGAAATTAGTTCCATAGACAAATGTAACTAACAAGCAAACAATACGAATAGACGTATGTATGTACGTACGTATAACGTAACGACAACAGCAGAGCAATGTTATTTTATATTTTTCTTTTTTTATATGAATGTATCTCCTTTCTAAAGCATACTATTTGGCGCTTTGCTAATGTCACTGTGACATGTGTCATGTACAGACATGCTGTGCTATGTATTGCGAAAGCATTTTGTATCTCGTATTCAAACACCCCGTGTTGGGCACCCTCCCCACCGCCAGCCGCCTGCTCGACGAAGGCGACAACACAATCCTCGGCCGCGAACGAGGGCCTGTTTAAAACTTTTATTTTTTTCCATGCCAACATATTTTGAGAGGAAAAACATGTTCCAGTACTTACTTGTGCCATTCCATTTCCAGCCAAGTGTAATATGCCTTATTTTCGTTTAGGAGTGTTTGGGTTTTTTTCTCTTGTTTTTGCTGTTGTTGCTGCTACTGTCACTTTATTGTAATGTTAGCCTCGTTTATATGACTCTCTCTCCAACGTTAGCGTTTATATTGATAATGCTTGTGTGGTGGCTGAGGAAGTCCTAAATTGTTTGTCGTTCAGGGGCTCTTCGCTTCTCTCTGTCCCAACGACATTATCAAGGGGAAATATTACTGGGAAACATACTTGAATTTGTGACAGCGAACCTAACACAAAAACAACAAGAACGGCACATCCAACTTTACTTCAATAGTCGTAGAGAAAAGCGAGTCGTTAACTTGTTTCAAAATTGCCTTCCATTTTTCGACATTTTCGTTTATTGTCAGCGGCGTGTTGTTTCACAAATAGCGGAAGTTTTATTGGTTTCGCACACGTCAACATTATTGAAAATATTTTGGTTATAAACATTTATATATATATATATATACATGCACACAAAAGTTTATTTCACTGTGTGTGCGCATACATATAAATGCTGACAACTATACATATAAAACAAAAAAAGTCCCTCCGCTCCACATATGTTTTGGTCATTTCTCTCGGTGCATTTTTGTTCTGATTAAAAAAAGAGAATGAATTTTGTTTTGTCATTCATGTTTCGTCAATTTTGTGCTAATCGATATTTCTTGTCAGAAACTATTTTGTTTTTGTCAGACTTTTCAGAATGTCCATTTTTGAGTGGCATGTCGATGATGTGTTAATATGTGCAACCATTCAGGAAACTTTTAAATGCATTCCAACAAATTTTTGGAGGGCGGGGGAGAATATTTTCAAATAATATTTCATAAAGATTTCAGAGCATTTAAAACTATCAAAAGTTTTTCAGTTTGAAAATAAATATTAAATGTGTTTTGAATATCATGCAATTAAAGACGAAGAAATACTTTCTCAAGTATGTATACTGTGCCACAAAAGTCTACAAACTATATTAAATAATGATTTTGATTAAGTTGTTCTTCTTACGAAGGCAATTTTGTATTATTGATATAGAGTGGGCCATTAAAAATTTTAATTAGAATTTGCTATAAAAAAAGTACTGATTATTTTTTTCATAACTCTGGTGTTATTGGAAGGTTGAACTTTGTCATTTTATAATGGAACACATATCATTCATATGAATATCAAGACTGGTTCGTTGACTCGTTCGTGCATTAACTTCTCAATAGTGACGTGTGGGTTCTCTGAACCCCATATGCGGCAATTTAGCTTATTTACATAACCACCGAGATGAAAATTAGCTGCATGAAGGCTGAACAGAAGGCCGATCTCTTCTCGAAAATTTTCCACTTAAATTTCTTATTGTTTGCGTTAAAGACTCACTACACTGGAGGTAACTTTTTAATATTTCACAATTTTGTTCCAGCGTATAGCGTTCCACTTTGCAAATGTCAAGCATTAACTTGAAAACAAAAATAAAAATTAATGTTATTTTACCTTTCGAAGTCAGAGTTCAAATTTTAAATGCGCCGCCCTATATGTACATTCACACTTTTTCATATCCTGTGTGGGGATAACTCATCAGTAAACAGTCTGTGTCATTTATTTCCCACTTTGGTCAGAAGTTTAAAATAATACGCCAAAAACTGAAGAATTCGATTAAAAGGTCCCCTCTTGTCGACGACCGTTTCCGTTTCATTTGTAGCAGAGGAAAAGCGAGCATCTTGCATATTAACTGTCATGCCCTATACGCACATCCGAGAGTCTCTCCATTTAATTTCAGTCTACCGATCGATTTTTTCATGTCCTGCAACGGGAATGAGTCACAGGGGGAGAGATTTGAAGAATATGGTGGATACAGAAGCAATTCCTTGCATTCGAATTCATGCAATTTATGTTAAGTTTTGGAACGCTGACAAAAATTTTCATATACCAGCATTCGTGCAAAATCTCATCACATTTTTTTGAGACGATGTTATATGGTAATTGTATTTTTCTGGTAATTTTGTCAAAATAGCTTCTCAGACTTTTAAATTTAAGACGTTAAGGAAATTAACTGTCAAATTTGTGATCAAATTTGGGTTGGGTTTTTTGTTAGGTTATTTATTAATTATTATTTTATTAATGGCTCCAAAGGCTCCCTCATCACCAAGCATTGACAAAAAACACGTCCTATCTTATTAAAGTGTGGGAGTTAAATTGCGCAAAAGCCAACTTAAACTGTTTCAAAGACATCAATTTTTAACCTGGCCTTTACCACCACATTTTGTTTGCCCAAAAGACCAACGACCCAAACCGTGTTCAAGCGTTTCAGTGCCACAGTGAATGGTACTGCCGTACAAAGAAATTTACAATGAATAAATAATTATTCGCCTCTTTGTACATGTTCCGTTAGTGTTTTTTATTTCGGAGTTCATTTGTGTCCAGTTCATGCCATTCTTTTATGGAGTTTTAAATCATTGAACCTTGATTCTTCATTAATTATGTACACTCAGCCATATTTCATATATAGCCTGGCATTTGCTGCAACATATTCTGTGCTGTTTTTTGTCCTTCTTTTTCTTCTTTATTACTGATATTCGTTTTTTGTTGTTGCCTTATTTCTTTTATAGCTGGTTGTGAAAATGGTTGTTCACGTCATGGTCAATGCACTTTGGAAAATGGTGAATATCGATGTGATTGCATTGAAGGATGGGCTGGTTCGGACTGTTCGATAGCATTGGAAATGAATTGCAAGGATAATATCGATAATGATGGAGGTAAGTAAAAAACAGAAAAATATACAATTTGTTTCTTAATCTTTAAATTAAGCTTTTAAGAATTTTTAGTTGTTTTTCTTAAATTTAAAACAAAAATTCAGTTGTTATTGTTGATATTTAGGATGTCTCTACAATGGTTCATGTCTAGATTCGTTTTTCTTTTGCGTCCTAAAATTCAATTATTAATACTGTTTGTACGTGTGTATGTATGTACTTTGGGGAATATATAATATAATTTCATATTTTTTGTTTTGTGTTCCTTAGTACTTTTTCTGGTATTTTTCGGTGGATAAGAGTTTTGTGGTCACATTTGTCTATGTCTATGTTTTTAGACATAACAAAAAACTTTTCAATCAACGAAATTGTTGTTTATATTCAAGTGTTATTGGTATACCATAAACAACAACAGCAATAGCATCCTAGAAATAAATCATTTTTACTAAATGAAGCTGAAGAAACTCCCAGAAGGGAATGGTTTCAAGAATAGGAAAACGGTTCTCAATAGCAATCAATTGGCTAGTCTTAGGGATAGTGACAAGGCCAAGGATGATAGGTACTCCAGCTAATGTTATAAAAAATGCTCTCTTAGAGACTATATGGAAACAATTGTTTACCCACTTTCCTTAAACTCGAATTTATATTCCCAAAATGATATTAGAAATATTAAAGGTACCATCGACGAAAATTTAAAATTTCTTACGAAGGAAATTTTATGTTTGACAATGGAAAGGAGGAGAACCACACTCACAAACTTCGTCTATATACGTATATAGTATCCTGTGTGGGGATAAATCATCATTGGAACTTCAGTATTGTGTTACCATGCTGTCTTCAACCGTATATACATATACATTTTTTAAAAATTGAACACGTATCTAGCTTCTCGATTTTGTGAATCAAACAATGTTTTTGTTTCGCTATATTCACATCCTTCTTCTATCTGGAGTAATTCCCGGTGAGATCTTGCCCTGTCGACAACAACAAATATTCATTATAAAGTTAACAAATCAATCCATGTCTGTTCGATTTATTTTCGTCACTTTCCTAACAACATCCTTGGCATACAAGTTAACAACTATCCTTTTAAGTTCGTATTTATTTGAAACCGGGGGTAAACATTTCCACTTACACGCTGAGATTTCGTCAACAATAATATAGCAGCTTTCATCAACGTCAACGTCATCATTTCCATATTGTCACAATGCGTGTGTAACCTGTACGTGTGGGAGGAAGTTTGTGAGTGTCTCGGTGTTGCTTTATTAGAGAGTTCAACAAACATTGTTAAATATTTATCAAATACATACGCAAATACGAGAACGTAGAATGCTTGCTAATGCTGATGTTGTGTATTTTTTCACTTACGGCATTGTCGTTGCTGTTGTTGTTGCTCCCGCTGTACCTATATCCTACATCCTTGCAACAAAAGCAATAAAAACAAATTGTTATAGGTGCTAAAAGCTTTCATTTGTTGTTATTCCTGTTCGGTGGCAAAGACGCACTAAAAGCAAGAAAGTAGCACAACAGCACACTCTCGCAAATCCGGGTAAGTTCAAGGTGTACGGGAAACAAGAACAACAACTAAATAAAAAATCAGAAGTAAAAGGAAATCAACGGAAATTTAAATCAACTTTGAAATAAGCAGATTGTTATTGCTAAACAAAAAAGAAAGAAAATAGCAACAACAACAAGAATAAGAATAACAACAACAACAGCAACAACACCTCAGACCTAAGTACATGCCATACAATCGAATCACATAACAATATCCTTAAATGCTTTTAAGAGCACGAACTCACTTACAGATTACCCATTTACCTCTGTTCAATGGTATGTATGTATGTGGGACGCACCCCTTCTCCCAACTTCAACGGCTGAGTGATGGGGGTAACCACTCACATATGCAACATATTTATGTGTTTCTACTTTCGTTCTTCCTCTTTAAAGTGGTTTATCAAACACATGCCTTTTTTCTTATGATCTTGAAAGTTTTTTCTCCTTCTTTGTTTTCATATTCTTTTGTTTTATTCATATGAGTTTGAGGATTTGCAGTAAAAGAGTTGTGACAATATTGAGGCATTTCGATTGTACAACAAGCCAAGAGTATTTGTTTCTTTAAGTATAAACGCAGTGCTATTCTTATATATCACTGTATAGGTACTGAATACGAAGGGGTGGTACGAAAGTTTGTCGGTGAAAAGAAAATGGTGTGAAAAATCTGCATAAACAAGGGATACACAGAAAAAACAATGAACTTTCTTGCTTAATTCAATTAAAAAGATTAATTGAATTAATTAAAATATAAAACGAATTGATTAATATATTAATTGATAAATCAATAAATGTTTTATTCGAAACTCGGTTTTCCTTTTTTCTGCGTGAAAAAGAAGAGTGAAAAATTTACGTAAACATGGGTTAAATAGAAATGTGTATTGAGTTATTTTTGCTTAATTCTTAAAAAAAATAAATGACTCAATTAAAAAAATTATTGAATAAATTGAAATATTAGTTGATTTGATTAATATATTAATTTGTAAGTTTACAGTTTCAAAATGAATAACTTTTTTATTCGTGCATTAAGTGCATTAAGCCCTAATAAACCTTAGTTGTAAGTATTATTTGAATTGATGCCGAAAATTGAAAAACAAAAAATAAAAAAATAAATTTTCGATTTTTTGTTATCGAAAGAGCTTCGATTTTGGAGATGGGTTAGATAGAACAAAGTATTGAGTTATTTTTTTACTTCAATTAAAAAATTAATTGAATCAATTAAAAAACTTTATTGAATGAATTGAAATATTAATTGATTTGATTAATATATTAATTGCGAAATTTTACAGTATCAAAATGAATAAATTTTTATTCGACATTCGGTTTTTGTTTTTTTGTGTGTAGAGTACACTAACCCCTAATAAACCTTATTTGTGAATATTATTTGAATTGATGCCGAAAATTGAAAAACAAGTTAAAACAAGTAAGGAAAGGCTAAAGTCGGGCGGGGCCGACTATATGATACACTCCACTTTTTATCGGAATACAATTCAATTCAGTAAAAAAGTGAAAATGGGAAATTTTTTTGTATGTTTCCTAATCACAGGCTAATATGACCTGGTCCAATTTGTCAAATCGAGAATAATATTTGTATCGGGGCTATATCCAAATATGGAATGAAGTGACTAACTTTCACAATAAGATCTTCGAGCTGAAGTATAACGTGTTATGCTCAATTATAAGAAATTCTCTTAAAATACGCGTTTTCTGGGGGAACGAGATTTGTATGAGAGCTAATTTGAACCGATGTGACCCATTTTCACCATAGGTGTACCTAGTTTAAATATATGATGTTTTGCCAATTATGATGAAAATCTGTTAAAATATGTGGATTCTGGTGCGGAAAATTTCAAATTGGGAGCTATATATAAATCTGAACCGATCTAACACATTTTTACCACAGGTGTTTCCAGTTGAAATATAAGGTGCTTTACCAATTTTGAAGAAAATCTGTTAAAGTATGTGGATTCTAGAGCGGAAAAATTCAAATTGGGAACGAAATTTGTATGGGAGCTATATATAAATCTGAACCGATCTAATACATTTTTACCACAGATGTTTCTAGTGGAACTGTAAGATGTTTTGCCAATTTTGAAGAAAATCTGTTGAAATATGTGGTATCTAGAGGGAAATGGGTCAAATCGGGAGTGAAATTAGTATGGGGGCTATATCTAAATCTGAACCGATTTTCTTCACATTAAATAGCGTTCGTCCTTGTTCCGAAAAACTTCCTTGTGCAAAGTTTCGTTTGGTTCTGGCTACAATTGCGACCTGTATCGTGATTACAACAATAGATGGACAGACGGACAGACAGACGGACATTGCTAAATCGACTCAGAAAGTGATTCTAAGCCGGTATAATTAACAATGGGTCTATCTCCCTTCCTTTTGGGTGTTACAAACAAATGCACAAAGACATAATACTCTCGTGGAGTGTATAAATATAATTTTGCAATTTTTTATCAAAAGATCATCGATTTTGAAGATTTCCTATTTTTTTTTTAATTTTCGTTATCTTGTTAATTATAACTGGCCTAGCAATTTTCGTGTCCAAAGATCACTGAAATTCTGTAACCCCAAAAACACATAATGCTGTGTTCGAATAGAACCCCACAATCCGAATTTTGAAATTCTTGTTACATTAGTTCGACAGACGAAATCCGATTAAAGTAGATTTTGGGTGAACATATTTTGGTTTGATCAGAGTTATGCGAACTCCATGCACAGCCCCCTATAAATACCAAACCAAAAATATAAAAAACAAATGTATAGGTATTGCAACACATACTACATACATTTGCACCTTGTCACAGCCATACAACCATTACTCGTACATACGTATGACGGGGTATGTGTATGTGTCGATTGTATTGTCTTGTTTATTGAACAAATACACGAAGGGTTAATATTTAAAACATGTCTTACAGTAATACGTGCTCGTGCATACACTGCCAACCTCATACACACACACTCGCCTACACACCTTACTCGTGTACTTGTGTGATATGTACTTCATTTCTTGTTAAACATACGCACATGTTTGTACACATACACGTATGTTTACTGTAAAGGTATTCCACAGCAGAAAAAAAACAACATCAGCATCAGCAGCCACATCATCAAACAACAGAACGCAACACAAAATGTTGTTGTTGGATACAACGGCAACGGCAACAGCAACAACAATGTCATTGTAGCTACGAGAACCTTCAGATGTTGTTTTCAAGTTGCTTTTCCGTTCATAAACTGGCAGCAAGGATCTATGTGTCTCTGTGGCGGCAGGCTTGAGAGTGGGATATGAGCTGTATGGTTATAAAGAGTATGCGTACATACATAGGTATGTATGGATGTGTAAGTGTTTGGGGATTTAAATTGACATGCGAGTACAAAAAGGTTACGTGATTGCGTATACAACACCACCACCACCACCAAGAATAATAGCAGTTAAGAGCCCCCTCCCCACAACAACACAATCACCATCATCATCGACATCATCATCATCACGGAGCTGCTGTGAGAGAAAAACATCACCTGTGTGTCGAACAAGCCGTCATGTATTTACACGTATTGTGGCAAACTTATTTTTCAACTTTGATATGATAGAGGTGTAGGTGTACTTATGTACACGTACTCTTGTTGTTTATATGTTTCTCGTAATTGTTGAGGTTTTTCTCAAAGGTTGGATGCCGAATTTTAGGTTGTCATGAAAGCGAAATGTTTTCAGAAGAAAAGCTCCATATAGCATCTGTAGTTGTATACTTGTGTTGCTGCTAAACTAAATATGAGAGCTCAGTGTTTTTCTTTCCATATTTAAACACTGATCTCGAAATATCACATTTGTTCCATTATTAAATCCACTCGAGATTGCCATAAACGTAATGTTAACTAGGGCCCCACAGCTGCCAGCATTCTTCATATTTTCTGCCATAATTTTACTTAATATATAAACTATATTTTAAGTTTAGATATGTTTGTTTTGTGTTATAACGGGGCGACCATCAATCTTAGTTTAATTCATTTAACTTTTTGTTTCTTTTTTTCTGTTGCGGTTTAATAACGTTTTTCCATTGTAGCCGGAAATATTCGCACTTGTGTGTTTTTTTGTCTAAATGTGTGTGTTCTTTTTGCCTTTCCAGACGGTATGACTGATTGTTCAGACAGCGAATGTTGTTCGCATCCCGCCTGTTCGGAGCACATTATGTGCTTATCCTCCAATGATCCCGTTGAGGTACTTTTGCGCAAACAACCGCCCTCGGTGACGGCATCATTCTATCAACGTGTCAAATTTTTGATTGAAGAGAATTCCGTGCAATCCTATGCCCACATGGATGAATACAGTGAAAAGTGAGTACAAAAAGTTTTCCATTTTCCCACCAACTATATCGTATCTTGTGTATAGAATATTTTCTCTATTCAGTTTAGTGAAAAAACAAATTCTTAGAGAATCAGCAAACAGAAAAAACAAAACAAATTAAAAGAAAACATGAAGATGAAATAAGCTTTTAGTTTTTCTATTTTTAAAATATGATTTATTTCTTCGTTTCGATTTTAATGAATGCACCAAAGTTTTTTTCATATCACATATTTAGGGGAATTTGTTATGAAAAAAGGAAAGGGGGGAATCACTTTATGTTTTGAATATATTAAAATTTCATTTAGTTTCCATTAATATTTTCAATTTGAGGATTTTAGGTTTAATTTTGATTTTTTGAAAGGGGAAAAATACTGGTGCAATGAAGAGAAAAAGCTCAAATATTTGTTTATTTTTTAATTTATGGAAATCCGTTGCGATCAATCAATCACTAAATTTAAGTATTTGAATTTATGTTTTCTTTATGATTATTAAATTTTATAATTTTACGTTTGTTTTAAGTTTGAATATCAAAAGAACACATATATTGTTTTTTATTGTAAAAAGATCTAAAGTCTAGAACAAAAAAATGTTATAAACCCCTAACAAATCCTTTTTATATCCCTACCAAGTCCCCTCAATGAGTCTATCATTTATGCGTTGGAATATATGTTCGTTTGTTTGTTTTCTATTTTTTTTGTTTTGTTTTTCTTGTTTTCTTTACTACAGCAAAAACAACTATCCTCATGTTTAAAATTTCAATTTCAATTTTCTTTTGAGTTTTTAATTTCAAGAAATTTAAGCGAAATTTTAAAGCGAAAAGCTGACATACTTTTTGGTTTGAGCTTTTTCTTTTCTTGCCTAACTTTTTAGGGTTTTTTGTGACACAAAAAAAAATATGATGAAACCATTTCAGTTTCAGTTGAATTCTTTAATTAGTTTCTTAATCGCTTTTTGGTTCCTTTACTTACTTTTAATTTTATTTTTGGGTTTGTTTTTTGAATTTCATTGAAAAAAAGTCCAAAGCGAAAATAATGATAGCACCTCATTGAGTATGTGTGTTGTCTAGTGTTTTACCTCCTTGTGTTCGTCTTACCCTCAAAAAATAAAACAAAAAACAAAACAGAAAGTATAATTAATTAAATACAAAGCAAAAACAAATTGTGAAATGTCTATTAAAAGTTAATGCCAACAAGAATCGTTTGACAAAACAATTTTGCGGCAAAAAATGTAACATGAAATTTAGGTTTTAGATTAACAAAACTTAAGGTTTTCTGTTCAACTTCTGTTTCCGTTTACGTTTCTCTTCAATTAAACAAAATTTTATTTATTTTAATTTGCTTTCTTCAGTTTGTTTAATTTTCGATCTAGTTTGGAATTTATTTATTGCTTTCAATAACCAAAAAAATAAAGCTAGTTTCATTTAGGTTTTATGTAAACTTTTTTGTTGTTGTTTTAAGTTGATTTTTATAATAAGTTCTATTTCTCAAAAAATCAAAAAAAAAAATATAATATTACTATACAAAAAAAATAAGTAGCCAAAAATAACAACAAGGACTTAAAACATTTTTCGTCAACCAAAATTTGATTTCAAGCAAAATTTGTGATTTGTTCTTCTTATGTTCATATAATTTTCCTTAACTTGTGCGTGTCTAAAACTTTTAAGTTTATTTTAACATCTACTATAAGTTATTTATAATCTAAGTTCTAAGCTTAAAAGCTACAGCAACAACAAATGTTGCCAGGTTCTAGTACTAACACCGACCTAACGACCAATCTCAGTAGGCTTGAACAATAACCCAGAAAATCCAAAACCAAAAAAGACACTAAAAACTTGTGAGAGTGTGTACGTTGTGTATGTCTTAGAATAACCTTTAAAAAAGTGTGTCAAATGTTTATGATTTTCTCTTTTAGTTTTTATTATACTTGAGTTGTTTTGAATAAAGAAATTTGTTTTCATCATTAACCAATCAAGAAAGCAATAAAGGAAACAAAACGATAATTTAAATACAAACAAACAAGACTGTGTTTAAATTGAATTTAGTTTTCTTTTTTGTTTTTGCTCCTTTGCATAACCACTCAACCATTTCTTAGATATACTTATATATATATTTATATAACATGTCATTAAAGATTTCTGTTTTCTTTTCCTTGAACTTTTAATTTCACTACTAAATGTAATTGTTTTGTGCTAACGAAAAATTTGTATTTGTTTCTGTCTTTTTTTCACCAAAAAACCAACATTTATTTTCAATTGTTTTTAACTTGTTAATGTCCTGTCTTAACAAAATGTGTTTTGTCCTCATGTGTAATGCCGTTGACTCCACAACAATTCAAAACCAAAAAAAAATCGAAAAACCAAAACTCGTTCAAAACTACGTTATCCCATCAATGAAAATGAAAAAACAAACAAATCAAACAAACGTCTTTGCATTAAATTGCCCTAACAATTGAATTGAATGTCCAAATCATAATTAATCTAAAATGTAGTCTCTTCTGGAGCTCATTTACACCTTGGTAAGTTTCGAAGGAAAACAGAACAACAACAACAATTCAGATTAAAAAAACCTTACAAACTACAACAACAGACAAGCCAATCATAAACATGAACAGTCAAAATATTTCATTATTATTATCTGAAAACACCAACAAAAAACATAGAATATGACTTTGGATTTGAAAAAAAATGAGCAAGAAACTGAAGTTTGTTTATGGAGAGGGTAAAGTTCAATGCAAATGATGGTTGAACAAAATATAAGGAGTATAAAATCATTCACCAATGGTCATATCATAAAAGAAAAGTATGCTTAGCAGGGCCCTATTTAAAAAGATCGCTCATTACTAGACAGTTTACTTTGAGGGGTTAGTCATCCGAGACAATGTGTCAAAATGTAACAAAATATTTTGAAACCAGTGGCTTCTTGACCTGCAGGAGGTCGATTTGTTATATTTGAATATGAGCCGATTTGGTCCATTTTGACTATATACGTTTCGAAATGTAATACGAATCATCTAATCTTCAAGGAAATCAAACCGGCAGGGAGGAAATAAACTTAGAGATATAAGTCTAGACGACAACCAGCGGAATTGCCGAAATGACGGACAGACAGACATACAATTTCGTAAACGTATTATGAGACATATGAACAAGGAGGAAATCAAATGGGGGATATATGTATATAAATTGACTTTTGGGTTAGACCCTAAACTTTCTGAAGACAGACGGAAGTATTAATTGGCGGACAGAAAGGCGGAAGGACGGGTGGACAGATGCATGAAGAGACAGACAGGTGGATGGAGAGATGGCTAGATGGAGAGAAGGACGTACAGGACAGACAGACGTACATAAATAATAGCTTTGAAATATCATGACAGATAGATGGATAAAGAGACATACCAGCAGACGAATGGCTGGAGAGACGGAACAGACGAATATACAGACAGACACACAGACTGATCAGACTGAATATCTTTGATACCCCAGGATGCTTGAAAATGTTCGTGACAGATGGATGGATAAAGAGACATACCAGCAGACGAAGGGCTGGAGAGACGGAACTGACGAATATACAGACAGACACACAGACTGATCAGCCTGAATAGCTTTGATACCCCAGGATGCTTGAAAATGTTCGGATTTTCATGTGACCATGATGGAATATGGCGAAGTGATCAAATTTCAAGTGCAATAAATCACCATGAAATGAGAATTATGATAACCTAAAATCGAGTGTGATTATAATGCAAAGTTGATGATGCTTGCAAAGATTAGAACTACCATAGTACGAAAACCTTTCGTACTTGGTAACTAAAACTTGTAGCCTAACTTGTTAACGACTATGATCATGTAATTTATTTCTTAAATAAATTACCTTCTTTTAGAAAACATCGCCCAAAAAATGGTCAAAATAGTCCATTTTGATCTATGAAAAACTGGTATTTTCCAAATCCAGATCCTGATAACATTTATTCCTCCCTTTAGAACCCAATTTCAGACAATCATTTGACTCCCACCTACTATAAACAAACTTTAGTATTTGCTATTAAAAAAACAACATCCATATCTTATGGGATATTCTATGTTTTTTGCCTTTCACCAACGTTTCATATTTTAGCTGCATCTCATTTTGCATCTCTATTTTCCAAACTCTATTTTTCCATACATAGATTAAAAATATCGAAAAAACAAACAATTCACTCATTTTTTCTGTAAAATACTCATATTTTTCTTAACTAATTTTTCAAACATCCAAATAATACTTTTTTCCATAAAAACAACAACAAACCGAAAAAATATGAAAAATTCCGTAAAAACTCATTCGAAACAAAAACGAAAAGCAATTAGTTTATAATGTATGTGTTTTATGTGTACGTGTCTATGTGTATTTAGTTGAATTTCTTTCGTTTTTCCGTTCAATTTTTTTTTACTCACCAAAATCAACTATATATTATATATATATATTTTTTAATTTACCTTTCTTTATGTTTATTGGATAGTAAATAAGTAAAACAAACAAATGCCAAAAACTAACACAAATAACAGACTTGAATTGAAATTTATGATTTAAATTGTTTTCTTTTCGAAACCACAAAAAAACTATGTTGTATTTTGATTTGTATTTATAAAAACCAAAATCAATATCAAACACACCAGTTATTGCTTTAGTTGTTGTTCATTTTCTGTTATTGAAATGATTTGTTTTATTTTCATTTTTGTGTAAAATTACTTTATTACAACAACAAAAAAGTTCACAAAATATAATAATATTTACCATATACTACATTTACTTTAGTGCAGAAAAGAAGTTGAAAAAAAAAACAAAAACAACAAGCAAACAAAACAGCCACTGTATTTATGAATTTTTGTTTCTTTCATTCGTTTGAGTTGTGTTTCTTTTGCTTTTTACAACAATATGAATTCCCAAATGGACATACAGATTATTTATTCATTTCATTGAATTTTGTGTTGGTAACAATTCCATTGTTTTCGTTTTCTTCTTCTGTTTGGTCCTTTTTTTTTCAAACAATCAAAAAGGTTTTATACGTAAATCATCATTATGTTTAAAGTCTGGCAGAAGACAGAATATATTCAATAAAAAAGACAATTAAATTTTATGAAGCAAACAAAAAATTTATATTATAAGAAAGAAAGAAAGATAGAAAAAAATGAAAAAAAAAAATCTACAAGAAATCCTTATATGTTGTCTCCTTGAAACCCAATGATCCTTAACAAAACTTCCCATTGTCTGCGTCTAATCATTTGTTTACATGTTCTCTCTCTATATCCTCTTCCCCCCAAAAATAAAATGAAAAGCAAACACAAACTGTTTTGTAAAAAACACTTTATTTTTTCTTACATTTTAATTTTATTTCTTAAAATTTTCCTTTCAAATTTTCAATTATCTATTACCAGTGTGACAATTTTACAGCATCATGTTAGGAGATTTGTTCGCGTATATTTTTGCAGCATCAGAACAACAAAATGTATTTAGCTGAGATTTATGGCATATTTATTCATTTACTTGCAATATGTCTCAGAATAATGGTGATATTTATTTTCAGGGGTTAAATTGTATTTATAATGTTGATTTTGTTAATATATCTGAATTCAAGCGATCCTAGTTTACAATGGCACACAATATTTTACGTTCTTTATGTGCCATTGTCTGGGGTTCTTTGTGCTACGACCGCAGACAACTTTATGCTATAAAATATTTACATACAAAATTGATGTATTTATTCGTGGATATTTTAAATTTATACAGTGGTTCAGCAGCGTGAAACTATTAAACCAGCATATAATTAACGAGCAATTAACCTTTTACCATAACTACCCATTTTTCTCTATCTTTAATTTATTTTCATATTTAATAATATAATATAAAAATATATTTTTTATATTATCTGAATGTATCATATTACAGCGATTACAAATTACTAACTTTTAAACTAGATCTGCAGAATTCAAAAGACAGAATTAGCAGAAAAAAATCTACAACATGCTTTCGTATCAATATCGAATTTTATTCAAGTTATCCTCTAAATTGAAAGCAGTGCAAGAACTATATGATTTCACTGCTCTAAAAATTTGCTCAAATTAAAAAGGAAACATTCGACCTACACCGATTGCAGTGTAATCAATATCGAAACATTTGACTCAGTGCCAAGTTTTTTACTAACTGTACACCATTTACTTACAATTTTAATTTTTTAATAAAAAATTCTTATCTAAATTATTATTTCTTTGGTGATACCAAAAATCATCTCTAATATATTTGATTTATATATAATAATGTAATTGCGCCATTCATTTACCGCCTAACCAACAAAATAAATATCTCAAAATGTCTCCCCACTCCCCATATGGAAAATAAGCCACAGTGCTTTTGTAAATAAGCAGAATAAGTACAGCAGACTTTGCTCTCTGAAAAAGGTTAACGCAATCAGTCATATTCTTCTTTTTGGCCAGCCTTTATGGCTACGTTAAAATAACAAATGCAACGTCAATGTACGACCCGAAAATTCAAAATTTACAAAGTAGCAAAAACGATTCATATTTTAATAATTTATATATGAATGCAAAATAAACAGTTTGAAAAGCAGAGATTCTTTAAAATAAAACGCGAATAATTACAGTTTTATTAAAGCTGAAATTATAATGTTTCACTGTAATTCCTAAAGTTAAAAAAGAGCGGTATGGTAATGGTAGTTTTTCTGATAACTAATTGACTACCGGGAAATATTTGAATGCAAAATGTTTACAATTTGTATGCAAACGTAATCCATATATTGCATAATTGCACAAACTAAAAGGTAATAAACCATGATTATCATTTAATATTTGGTCGAAACAAGGCATTTTTCAATACTTAATTGATTTACGGTTTTTGCGTTGATATGTATTTTGTTTGTGAAATATGACTGCGTATTTGTGTAGAACAAACATAGTTATGAGTAATTACAATCTCGCCATAAATGTAGGTTAATTTGTGAACAAATGACCAATTTTATATATTTGGGAACAAATGACTAATTTTATACACATTTTTCCTCCAGTAGTCAGTATTGCTGCTACTTATATTTGTGTGAATATATAATTATCTTTCATTACCCCAAAAATAGCTACTGTTAAACGTTCCAATCATGCAGTTCATTTACTACGTTGTTTGAATCATAATGATTAAGCATTTGTTTCAAAATTAACTAGTTTTCGACACATTCATTGATTGATTTCTATCACATTTGATTGATTTGATATTATGACAGATAATTTTCCCTATTTATTATTTTTTGTATCTAATGGTGCTACAGGAAAGCTAATTAGTTGGTTCCGTGAAACCTTAAAGCTAAGTTCTTCCATGTCCAAGGAACATTGCACAATAATGTCCTACATTTCTATTTTTACGAAAATATTTATTATGAAAATATTTGTGTTTCAAACTAAGTTTATTAATAGTTCGTAAATTATGTACGATCCACCCTCAGATATTCATTTTGAAAGCAATATAAGTCATTTGATGGCAAACGGTGCGACTTTTGACATCACTTGCTTGGAAAGAAAAGAGAAAGAATCTTTTCTTATAAAAATATTTCGAGAAGAAAATATACTCGCGTTATGACCAAATTTTAAGAGAGGTGAAAATGCTATTAACGTATCGTACCTTGTTTTTAAGGTAATTTAAATTACTTTACTATGGTATTGGCAGACTTTTAATTTTTTTTAATTTAATTTTTTAGTTTGATTTTTAAAATGATTACATTAAACGATTTTTTTTTGAAAATTTTAAATATATGTACATACCGCAGATTCTCTTTTGTGGCTTCACGTATTTTCCATACGCATTATTCGTGCATAATAAAGCTAGAAAATTAAATATAAAACAATATTTATACGGTGTGTATAATATGAGTGACATTTTTATATTTATATATATTTGTATATCAATTGATTACCATAATGGATTCTTCCTAATAAAAATAATTTTTTCCATTTAAAATGCTTTCATAAAAATAATGTTAATTAATCATGTTTAATATATGACCAGATTTATAGAATGGTGAGTAAATGTGTCAGCAGTCAGCTGTGCAATTTCATTGCACTGAGTACATGGTGGCGTATGAAGGTATATTTCTAATAAATGCCGACAATCATACGCACCATGGCACATGGATAGCAAGACTTCACGTCATTATTAGGACTATAAACATTAGTTCAACTTAAAAGTTGATTTTAACACTGCTGTTAATAAAGATTGCAATGCATTTAGAGAATTACAAAATCCTAAAACTGGCCTTATAAACACAATCACATAACATGCTACAAATTTAAAAACTTTTCACGATGTTAGTTAAATTTTTCACGACTCTTCCTCTACCATATTTCAACATCCTTACTGAAAAAATATATATTTTAAATTGTTATGGCTCCAGCAGTTTTTTATGGCCGACAAAATTCGAAAATAGCGAAAAATGGCAATAGTCACATTTTGCAGCCACATCATTGAGCATAAGTGTTTTTAAGCGCTGTTGTAAAAACATTTCCGTTTTCGAAAATGTACCCCATCCACCATGTGAACAAATACACACACATACATTCACTTTATTACATGTCGAGAAAAAATGATAACTTTTGTATGCATGCACACTCATACATATGTGTATATCTATTCACATGTCCACATTTTGTTAGTGGCTTTGTATGGATGTGATTGTTGTTTTTATACATTTTTGGTCATAAAACCCTAATGGCTAAATTCGCTACACAAATTTTGCATTTGCAAAACGTGCTTAACTAGATTTTGGCCATTCATTGCAAACAATTTATCTATAAAATAAAAGTGACACCAAACATTGACGAACAAATATTCTGTACATAGAAATACGAACAAAGAAAAAATTTTGCTGCTGCGAAAATAAAAACTCAAAACCATTCTCCCTCAAGTATGAAAATGTCGTCGGAAAAGATTTTGAAATTAATTGCAAACCAGATTAAAAGCACATCAAGTGGCTTTTATTCACAGCGAAATGTCATAGTTCAAGGGGTTTTTGTATTTAATCACTCGGGCTTTCGACACTCATTCAGCACATATACCAGTAGCTGACAACACTGAACAAAAGGGTGAACACATTGAGATACTTAATGGCTAGATGGGTTGAATTTTGTCTCTTTTTGTATGATGGTAAATGTGAATTCAAATTTTGCGTCAAAAGCTAGCACAATTTTAAACTGAAGGCACAGCTGTTTAATCCAAATGTTTAAGCGAAATTTTTGGTCCTTAAATGTTTGTTGAGGATCAAACTCTGTTTGGTGAATTTTTAAAATCATCTTGGAGATTCTAATTGTCGACATATTAGGAAGGTGTAACCATAGATTCTTAATTGTATGGTAAGAATAGATTACAGAGTCTAGTTGTTGGAATATTATCTTCCTACTTCTACTTAGATTCAAAATTGCCCAAAGTTGTGCCCAAGGATTTCCAATACCAGTCCCTCATTTTTCCAACTCAGCAAGCCACCCATATCTGTTGCAAAGTGTCTGAGATGTTTATGAGAAAACAAATGGATTTTATTTTGGCAATCATTGGATTCTATTGTCGCTATGACAGTATGTCTGTAAATAAACATTTCACGAATGCAAAAACGAATACTCCATAAAAAGGCTCCTAACAATGCAAGGTTATAATTTAAAAATATATTTTACTAGCAGTTATTTGTGTTTTTTTGTCTGCTTCCACTTGAGTGGGTGGTTGCGGTGGTTTTCCAAACCCTTCTTCATTCAAGCCCTCTGCAGATTTTGTCTAAACCTTGTGCAAATGCAAATCAAATACTGCAGTTTATTTGTTATCACCAGCCAGCAACTACTAACACAATAAAATTCGATATTTTTTTCTCCCTCAGTTTTCTAGGATGTATGTAATATTTTTGCAGTTTTTTCTGTCATTGTTTGTTACACGAGCTTTCAAAATCCTTTTGCTTTTCATATAGATTTTGCATAGAATTGCAGTTTTTGAAACAAAATATTATCGTGCATAATAGCACATACACTCACTCGTGTGTATATATGTATATTTAGGAACATAAAACAGAGCATATATTTTGTATACGTAGCTAGGAAGGGTGAGACGGAAGTTTTAAAACCACTATAACAGCAAGGTCATTTAACAGTACACATGCAATTGACGAAATTATCATTGTGATGATTTAACACTGAAAATTTGGTTGATTTTTTTTTGAAAAAAAAAAAAAAAAGAATCGAAAAAAATATAATCCATCATTTCACTACTACTAAACTAACCCAGTTGTTAAAAGAGACTTCTAAGAACCCTACTTTACATTTTCATATACATCAATTATTGCAATCATTTCAAAAATCAAAATAAAAGAAATCAAAATAGACTTTAAAAAATCTAAAGGGTCGTTATCATACCACTTCAAAAATAATTGAAAATTCCTTCAAAGCAAGGTATAGCACAATAAAATCGTCCAAGTACTTCAGTAGTTATAGACAATTTAATGAACACATCTTTATCAAACAAATCGCAGTGATGGTCATAACTCGTGAAATTTGTCCGTGCAAAGTAAAGCATTCATCATATTCTTGGCAGAAATATCTATGTACGTCTTGTTATTGAAATCACTTCACCTACAAAATATTTTGAATATTGTTTGGAGAACAATGACAGCTGTTAAGAATAAATTTTGCATAGCAGAGACAAGATGTCCTTAATATGAAGGTCTCTTTTGGTAACCATTTTGTGAAATCCCTCGCATACATACATACACAGGCACACCATCAGTTGAATATGTATCTGTTGTTAACTACAATCTGAAGTAGGTACTAGTTTAAGCCTGGTCTAAAGCCTGTTGGCTATTTGTTAGTTATTGTAACAAAATTTCAACTCTAGCAAGTGTGCATCCATAGTACTCGTATATATGGACAGAAGGCATTTAGCAGCAAACCTACTCGCTAATCTATGTATGTGCAGTACAGTGCAGTATGTGCATTTCTGTACATGCTGGTCATACCCGATTGGCTATATTTACATAGCCTTTATATTTATCTAGCCCACTGGGCTAATGAATATACTAGTCATTCGTACATAGTTAAAATTTTGCACAAATATATATGCATAGCATGTATGCATGTATGTATGTATGTATGTGAGGACTGGTACTTGAAAAACACTAAATACTCTAAAGCTGATGCTGTATCCGGCCATATCCTGTTGAGATTTACTAATGTGTATGTGCGGATGTGTTTTCATTCAAATGTTGAGGCTACTCTGGCTGTTGAGTGAGTGGGCACGGGTGGCGAGGTGTTGCCACTGATGGTCTGTATACATTTGTATTCGTTAAAAGTGGCTAAAACTACAATTTATTTTAAAGGATTTACAGTAAATGCTCCACTGCTTAGATTATTGAAATAACAATTTATGTCTACATTCCACGTTGTTTTTTGTGTGTTGCTCCCTTTTCGTCTGGCGGTATTTGTTTTTTTTTTGTTGCATTTCTCTGTTTCTATCAGCTTTGAGGGGGTATTTGGGGAAAAAATGTAAAATCCATAGATCTGGTTTTAAAAAAGGGATGATAGCAAAGGCTTTAATGTTACAACGAGAAATAAAAAATTAACAATCAAATGGATATAAAAAACGTTTAAATGGTTTAAAGCCCAAGCCAATAAATATAGCCTGGAATATTGGATGGTTGTATTGAACACTATACAAATATATTGGTCGAAGAGTTTTCTCAATCACAGTTGTAGGTGACATTAAAGGGGAGATATGATGAGTAGCTGAGATTTAATTACACGATATATGTTTACTAAAATATATATTTTTTTGAAAAGTTTCACAACTTGTATCCATTGTATTGTACTCCTCATTTCCCATTGTGCAATAAACTGGGTCACGGTGCATTCAAAAAATACCAGTTATCCTAGCTACCATCATAAACTGGATTTGTATCATTATATCAAAATTCGAATGATTAGGACATAATGAAAAATAGATTCTAGAACCAATAAAAAATATTTCCATAAGACGGGAAAACTTCGCGATTTAAGGTAACACAACCAGGGTCGTAACTTCTACACTTCACTATAGATTTTCTTCAAATGGACTTTGTTTTCTTCGTTAGGATCCCTGCTATTAATAAATAAAACAAAATGTTGTGTTATTTGTACAGCGGCTATTTAACCAAATTATTTCTCCAATTCTTGTTTGTCTATAACCCATATAAAACCATGGTACTATCAAAGAAACTTTAGTTTAACTTAGAAAAGAAAATTATCCATAAAATAGTTTGTGTGTTTGTTTGTCTCAATGCACACAAAAATAAATGTATATGACTCGGACTCCCAATTTTGTAATCGTTAACCTTTTCATAGTTTTTTCCAAAAACTTATTTTCGTGGCCCACTGTATAGTACAACTTCCTTTAGCTGATTTTCACCTCCCTCAGTCTCAACATTTCACTCACAATTGTCCGCTCATGAAATAAATTCATTGAATTTGCAGACAAAAGAAATTTGTCTGAATAGAAGAAGAAGAATAACACGGAAACCGGAAGTGGATGCCGGCATTCATTCCTCCTTGTTCCTCTTTGATTGCATCAACTTAAAATGCACTTTTACTTCACTTTGCATACAACACACTCCTTACCCCATATACTTCGATAGTTTCACTTTTCTTAAGAAAAAACAACATGGTTGCGAGAAAAAAAACTTTCTTTATTGCAACGAAAAACACAATTCATTACAATACAAAAATTTCCATCATTGTTTCACCACAATGCACCACGACGACGACGACGTCGACAACGACTACTTACTATAGGAGAAAATTGAGGTATTGTAATAAAGCCACATTGAAAATAACCACCTCCCCCCCTCCCCAACAACATTCCGAGGCACGGCTGAGCGTTGCAAATGTTGCCGCCTCGACGAAGTACAATGACAAACGCTAAAAAGTCTTTTATATGCGTTCCATCTACTCCTCATCACAGTTTCACGAAACCGAAGGCAATCAGCAAACGCTATTTCTATTCTGATCGTTCTTTTATTCATTCACTCCGTCATTCTTTCTCCGTTTTGTGAATGGAATTTGGTAAATTAAAAAAAAAAACAGGAAAAGGAGGAGGGCAGAAAAGAGAACAAAACGGCAATGAAAAAAATGAACAGGAAGTGTAAATGTTTGTGACATAAATAAGTTACAATTTTGATTGAATGCAAGGCAATGAATGCTAAAACTGTGTGAATGAAATGAAGGGAAATGTGATGAATTTTATAAGAGCTACTTGGTGGCAACTATATAGAGCCTTAACGAAAAGTTCATGTAATGGATTTCTGTAGGGAATATTGAATTACTGGTATTCTTTCGAATATTAACTACATCATTAAGGGAATAATTATTTTTCTATTACTCAGGGGTAATCTGAATGAACATGATCTCAGTTGCTACAAAATATAATCTGTAGAGAACTTTCTGAAATCAGTTTAAAATTAAAAAGTTAAGGGTTTTTGTAGGTGAGGATATAACCACCTTTACAACTGTTGATAAACTAAGCCACCAAGTATTAATTAAAATACTAAAATTCTACTTAATTTATATAAATTGATCAATTTTTAGAGCATACTTTTAGGAATATTTTTATGTTGGATATACAAATATGACCGCAAAAATATATTGGCTGGTTTGCATTTGTAAGAAAAATTTTGAAAAGGTGAAAAATGAAACAATTTGTAGATGATAGGAGTGACACGTAGAATATCTGTATAACACTATCCAAAAAATAAAAAAATTGTGTTAGAGGCCTATAAAACCAATCAACACAGGAATTTATTTATGGATAAATATTAAATTTATTTGTTTACTAAAAAATGTGTAAGTTCAATACTGCCCGGTGATGCGTTACATTAAAAACAATTATGATGACAAAAAAATAAAAAAAATAGTTGACAAGATAAAACCAGTACAAACTGTAATAAAAGGGAAAACAATAAATATGTTGCTTAAAACTAAAGCAAAATATTTTGTTTTGTATTTTTGGTGATTTCTCTTCTTCTAGGATGCTAGATATTAACATATAAATATATTTTTTACTTTTTTATTTTTTCGTTGTTTTCGAGCAAACAAGAATTTTTAAAATATTTTCTTTTTATTTCTTTTCTATTTTAGTAGATCTGGAAAATATCAAAAATAAAAACCAGCATTTTTTGAAGAGGCATTCACAATTTTTGTAGCCTAATGTATGACGATTTATTATTTCATGCAACGCAAGAGGGAGTTATGGTTGTATGTGGCTTTCAAACTTTTCATTTCAACGTGCATTATCGTTATGGGAGATATTAATTAATTTCCCACGGCTCCATTCATTCTAAACTCGCCCTTGCTTTATATAAAAATATTCCACAATGCAGCGTAACAATTTGTTAGAACTTCAATATAAGTATAAAAATTAATTTCATATTAGACAGCTGAAAGAAACATTTTAATGAACTGTTTCATAGAATGTCAAAATTAATGTTAACAATTCAGCAGTTCTCATGAAAACAATACAAGAACTATTTTCCCACATAAAATAGAAATTTTCTGCGCCAACAATTTCTCCACGAAAATAATCCCACAACACTGACGTTCGCAAATTGTTTTCTCGGAAACGATATTTTCTAAATATGAATTGCATAAAATGCAAGCTAAACTGATGGAAACTAAAGTATAGCAACTCTGCTGCTACCACGAAACTTAAAAATAGCACAAAAATTACAAAAAAAAACACATTGTTGCTTTTGTTTTAGTTTTCCTTATACACGCGAAAGTTATTTTAAGCAATTTCGTATTTTCCTTGCAAACTTTATGGGCGTTAGTTGCACAGCAAAACTGGTGCATACGTTTAGGCGCGTAGCATTCAAATCACTGCTGTCGAAAGTAAAGTCATCTTTTCTTGTGGAAAGGCACGGGCAGGACTGCCTGTGATATTTTCTTAAAGTTTTGTCGAACAAATATTTTTTTCTTATAGTTGTAATAAATGTGCATTTTGTTTATATAATGTCATGGCAAGAGAAATATTTTGTAGCAGAAAATTTTTGAAAATCAGCAAGTTGTTACTGTGCCAGTTTCACAGTTTGCATAGTACTTTTGGGGAAAAGAACGCGCACACACATACACATTCATATACATAAAAGTTTGTTTATTATGTAAACATGAAACGGAAGAGGAATGTTATTTGGCGTGGGAAGCATTTTGTAAAGGATATAATAAAATTGTTAATGGTTGATGAAAGTTTTTGTGCAACGAAAAATTTTAGATGATACGCGAAACTTAAGCGAGCATTTTCAATAAAATCATGTATATAATTGCCATAAAACGGGTACTAGAATTTCGAAAGCACTATCCGCTGTCGCTATGCTTCAAACAACCAACCAACCAACCACCCGCCCACGATCATTATTATTAATTGACTTTGCCAAAAATGGAACATTTAATATCTGTCATAATTTTCAAGGCCTTTTGGGGAAATGGTATACCATCATTCTGTTGAAAATGTAGAATTTTTATCTCATCTTATTAATCTTTTGTAATTAATGTGTCGGAAATTAATTGTTATTACATATTTCCACAGAAACCCGCACGCACACACACCCACATAGCCATGCCAAGCTACAGCGAGTCATCATGCTTTAATATGATTAAATTTTCCAATTAGAGATAATGATATTTAGGAATCCTTAACAACGTCAACACACACACACACACCCATACACACAGGCACAATGTAAATCGATGAAAGCCGCCTAAATATAGACCACGATAAACTGATGTAAGCGTATATTGTATTACACAATACACACATACTTACAAATAAATGCCCGTGGAAGCAAATAGTCAAAATAACCAATATTTTTAAACGAAAATTTTAAACAAAGTATTCTCGTTGTTTTATGCCACAAATTGATGCTAGCTTCATATTTCAAAAAATTTTTAAAAAATCTACACCATAAATTCCTGTCTGACATTTAATATCTCTCTACATATAGCCAGTAATATGAAACCAATACAATAACCACATTTATTTGCCAGAGGAAAAAAATATTGTCAAATACGATTCGTTTATTCATTTTGTTGTGCAGGCCACACGAAAATATTTCTATTCATATTTTTTGGCCAAACGTAAACTGGCAAAAAGTTTAACGAACCTTCGGTGTGTATTACTTCTTTGCCTTTTTCGGATTTCAGTGAAACAGGATCTTCGGATGTCGGCTATTTTTAAGATTTTATTTACTGTAGCCTGAAATTTGGATACTTTTATTATTATTTAATTTTCAAACAACAGCTTGTTTATTTAAACAAGCTCTTCAATTGTCTATTGTAAAAGCAATAAAGTAGCCAAAAATTGGCAATGGTTCTCCCACCACACTCAACTATACACACTTCGACACATATAAGTGTTGTATATCCTGTGTGGGAATAAATCATCAGAGGTGCTTTTGTAATTGAAAACAAACAATCTGTGTGTATTTGGGAAAGCTTCGGGTTTATATATTATTTATTCGAAGACATGTTTACGGAAGTTATAACTTCTTATGAAATTAGGTAATGTTAAAAAATATAAATTTGAAGAGGTACATCTGGTCATTTAGGCGCACCAAACAGAGAGTATTTGTAAGTAGATCTCTCATGGATGCACTTCCCCGCACAGAATATTTGATGCAAAAATGAATTTCCACTATGTTTCTTTTCTTGTTATTACTATGAGCAAATTAAGAACGGAGGACACAGCACTCTTATGTTTGATCTCAAAATTAATAAAAATATAAAGAATTTAAGGATATTATGTACACGTCATCTTCACGCCTGCCTAAATAAATTTATTCAAAGGCTTCTAAAAAATGGCACCCGTTATTTTGAAATTCCCTTACTTTTACAATGAGGGTCATAACTTCTACATTTTTTCAATAGATTTTCTTCATTGGTCATGTTTTATTCTCTAAGATATAACCTTCGTTAAGATTGTATTATAAAATAAAAATAAATAAATATTCAGTTATCTAATTTGTAAAGCGTTTTTTCGCGCTATTTAACAAAATATATAAAAAATCATGATTTTTTAAAAATTCTTTTGCGTCTACAAAATGGGTCATAACTTCTACATTATGCATAGATCTTTTAGAAGTAGACATTGATTTGTTCATTAGAATTTTACCTATTAAAATATAACACAAAATATTTTTTCCCATTTTTTATGGACAAAATAAATTTTTTCAAAAAATTTTTTTGAGACTGTTCTTGATTGAACAACTGTCTCTTCATGAAGGTGAAACAATTGTACCATCATAATTACGATTAATTGAATATATAAGTGTGTCGGACTTATATTTCCAATTAGAAAATTAGAGTACAACTATTAAAGGTAATTGGATGGGGCCGGGTATGTTGTTGAAAAGTCGCTGCGAAGCCACCTAAGGAAACTTTGACAGGATGGAAATCATGATGTGGTAGACTGCAGCCAAGTTATAAATGTCATCAGGCCATTTGTAAATAATTTTGATTCTATTAAAAAACATGCAATATGGTCTTGAGCCAGGACAATATCCCAGTTCAAATCAGTAATTGAAATTTTAGTAGAAAATATTGTGAATCAGTATGCCTCTGTGCACACAAAAAATAATTGTTTAGGTTTTATAGTGTCGTTTTATAATTTTTTGAGTGTTGTCCGTAATTACTATAATGACATGAAATTACTCACAACCTCTCTGTCCATCTTGATGCATTCCGGCCTCTTCAATCGAGAACAAATTTCACTTCAATTTTCTTGAATGCCTTACAGCACTTGCAAAATGAGCAATTATCTCAAAATGTTATGAGAACAAAAATGTCACTTTATAATTAAAATAAAACTATTCTTTGTCATATTCGCAGACTGTGAAAAATGTGGCCACTAATTGAAAAAAATCGTCATAAAGAAATGAGAAAAAAATAGCTGCATATAGCACAGGCGAACACAAAACATACCCCCACCATCGCCGCAGTCGCAGCCACAATCGAGACAATAGTGTAATGTACTTTGGATTTGAAACGAACGGAAGTGGTGCAAAAGACGTTTGTTACATAACTTTTTTCTAATGGGAAAATCACCTAAAAAAAGGAAAATCTGTTTTGAAATATCGTGGCAGCATAGAAGTAACAAAAAAAAAAAAACAGAAATAAAATAACACGTCCACAGCAACCTCCAACAAATCCAGATGCTATGTCGCAGTGAAACTGCAGTACTTGTGCCTCAATCACATACACATTTGTACATGCGTATGAATGTACATGTGCATTTATGACTTTTAGCCATTTATTGTATGAATGTGTTTGTTGAAATGTATTTTATTGCACTTAATTGTGAAATATTACAAACAACACGCAAATGTCATATGTTTCAATTGTATTACAAAGAACGTCTGACGGTGGCTCAGTGACTTCCACTGTGTACCACCACAACTAGCACTGCTACAATTGCAAATAGAAATAAAAATATATCCTCACAATCACACACGTTCATAACTAACCATCACAAAATGTTTTTTGTGGGTGTGCGTACAGTGATAGCCACTAGAAAGTGTACTCCGCGTTAAACAAATATAATGCTTTTTATGCTTTTGGAGCACAGTGGGATTTGCAAATATTAAAAAAAAAATTGTATCAGACTTAAGGCCAGTGAATCGAATATATAGTCCTAGATTTTCTTAGAAAAATTATTAAATATTTGTTGGATATTTGATATTTAATAAGATTCATCCAAAAATAATGCCACGATAGTATAAATACTGAAATATCAAAGATCCATTACAAAATATCTTAGGAAAAATCCCGTAAGAAGAAAAAACTTGATCGAAACATTTGGCATTCGATTGTTGTATACAATGTACGTATTTTGTATGTGTATACTTTCTTTTGGTGATCACTGTATATGTAAGCAGCATATGTGAATGCTGAGCAGCATCATAAATGTCATCATTTCATGTGTACTCGCCTGTATGGCTATGGACGCTACAGCAACCAAATGCGATTAAAAGGGGAAAACAATTGGTTTCCATACATATCAAAATCCTGTCCATTACCGACATTTGAGATTTTTTTGCAATGTCGGTAATTTAAAGCAGGACATTTTTGTATGTAATCCAATATATATAAGTGGTTCGTTTGCTCAACGGATTGAATGCATTTAAAAGAATTACGTAAAAGTTAAATCCATCAAGGGCTGAATACCCTATACCACCTTTAAGCCAAATTGGTATGAAAGTCAATGTAAATATGAATTCGTGAGTTGTGATTTGTGAGATACAATTCAATCCAGAAAATATGGGCCAAATCTGTACAGATCAATTCTAATCTTGTTGTGTCAAAGCATTCGAGTTGTACGCTTCATTCATATGGATAAGTATCCATCTGAAAGGGTTGTTGGTATGTAAAACATTTAATATTAAAACAGTTAACAAAAAAGTCTATCATTGCGTCCTCATATATGTAATATATTACGTCATCATTAGATGTATATCTCAAGTATGATTACTTTGTAATCTATAAAACGTATGGACTAGATGAAATTCTGCTGATTAAAACTAAATCAATTTCCGTTTACTTCATTCATGTCATTTCACTATTACATGTATATGTCAATTAGGAATTCTTTGTAAATTGTAAATGGAATTCTTCTGGTTAAATTAGACCTTCTGATCCCGTATGTTGATAGATGATCCTACGCTGTATTAGCGAAACTTGTCTTTAAGGATGAGTCAAGTAAGACTAAGTCACCGGTGAAGATTTAATCAGTAGTATAGAGTCAGAGGACGATTATTATGTATGTTTCTCTACTGGGAAATGAATGTGGGTATTATCGATATTCGGCAGGTCGTAGACATTTCCCTCTCAGCGCTGTATCGATAGGGGTATACGCAAAGTAAGGACTTTCATGGTAACAGCACTTTAACCTGCTTTAAGATCTTTTACTCTGTATATCATAATTCTTCTATAGACAATAGTCACATTATTATAAAATCCTAAATCCGCAAGGCCGATTATTTATAAAACAAAAAGGTAAGATTTCTTTAAATCAACTTTAGTTGATTGCATTTTAAATAAATTTTAAAAATTAATTTTGTGAGTAGATCACTCAGAACTTTCTCACACAACTCAGTATTTACTTTAAACTCAACGCTTAAATGCACCAAAATCATAGTAGTCATTCAGTATCAGAAAGAACCTACCGCAAGTACTTCTGTATCTATAGATATATGTAGAAGGGAAAAACTATCCAACTTGTCTTCGGAGGACCCGCAGAGAATGTAAATATTAGCTTATTGCAAAACCAACCAAAATAACTGCATTTCATCCAAAAGAAGCGTGACAAGAATTTTGTGTTATGGCGTTAGTTGAGCGGCCACAAAAAGAAAATGTCATCAAAAGAACGGAAATAACATGAAGCAAGCTGGGCAAGCAGAGCATAGCAAAAAGAAATCGTAAGAACAGCAAGAAAATAAGAAGAAAGCCAATGAAATTACATAGGAAAACTGGACCACGATGTGATGACAACAACAAACATGAAGCCATTTTCTTGCCCTCAAAGATGATGCCATACACAGGCGTGAACAAAGAAAACGTCCTTCAAACATGACTTGCAACAACATCAAACAATATGCGACAAGAGGACATATGGATGACTATATATATAAAGCGCACGTAGCCATATATATTTGTATGTATGTACATATATACACTAGGGCGTACCTCAAAAAAAAAGTTCGCCGTACACCTTCGAATATGAAGTATTATTGAAAGGTAGTTTCAAAAAAAAAATTTTTATTTTTTTATGCCGAACGTAGGGGTCGCGCTTTTACATTTTTCTATATAACTTGTATTTATAAACGGATTTTAAAGTGTGATACATCGATGTTTTTGTCTCGACGAGGCCGATTTTTTTGTCTTTGAAGTCATTGAGCTCAAGCACCCCCTTCTGGTACTTACCCATCATTTCTCAGTTGCTACTACCCTAATGTACCACTCTAATAATCGAAAATTAAAGCTCGCATAAAATCATGAATCATGTTTGAGCTCAATGACTTCAAAGACAAAAAAATCGGACAAAAACATCGATGTATCACACTTTAAAATCCGTTTATAAATGCAGAAGTTATATAGAAAAATGTAAAAGCGCGACCCCTACGTTCGGCATAAAAAAATAAAAAAAATTTTTTTGAAACTACCTTTCAATAATACTTCATATTCGAAGGTGTACGGCGAACTTTTTTTTTTTTACTTGTAACCTGGTACGCTCTAATATACACCCACAAATAGGAAAACTTAAAACAACTAAATGGTTTTTGAGCATAGACGGAAAAAAACAAAAAATCTTGTGGCTCTATTTTTTCTGCTTTGGTTTGTTAAGAAAAGAAACAGAAACTCATAATTCAATTTCCTTTGATGGCATTTGGTAACAACGAGCAAGTGGTATATAGCGGCCCTTTTGCTGCATCTTGTGTACGCTACTCTGTGGCCTATTGGTAGTTTATAGGGAAATGTAAGAAATAAATTTGGAGAACATATCGATGGAATCTGTTACATGGTGTATAATCCAAAGACAAAAAAGTAATCAATTGTTAATATGTTTTACGTTAATGAAAGATTTTTTTGGAGGAATGAAAGTGGCAATATTTGCCACTTCAACGATGATTCTTAATAGAAAAATTCCATAACAAATCAACAAATTTTCGAAGGATTGGTGTTGAAAAATATTGATTTGAACGAAATAATTTTTAAAAATTTTCAACAATTTTCAAATTTGCATATTGCATGGGAGTCATATGCTTTGTTTTGTAAATGATTTTGAGATTTTCTACTGCAGAAGAAATTGTCAATTCTAAGGAATAAAAAATTTTATATTTTTTTAATAAAAAAATATTAAAAATTGTGGAGGCAGAAAAGTTAAAAAACATGTTTTATATTGTCATAAAATATATATTTTTTTTAATTTAATATTCAGTATATATTTTTCATCAAAATTTTGAAAATAAATATTTTCAATATATTTCTGAGGCATCAACATTTTTCAAGAAATTTTTTTAATTTTTTTTAATTTTCAAATTATAAAAATTTATCTAACATATATATTTATTTCTTTTATTTGATAATAAATAACGATTTTGCAGCAAAAAATCGAAATATCTTTCACAAAAGTTATGGGTATTTGTATAAAAATACAGGGTTGCCACAGCATATTTTTTAATTATTTAACCTAACTTAATATTTTGCTATTCGAATTATGCTCACCAATTTTCGTCATAATAGAAATAGTTAGTGAAGTCCTCATTGATTTAACATTGAATTCCTCTGTATTGTTTTATTGACTCAATGATCATGGCTCATAGTTACAATGACTCTATGTTATTGATATGTATTTTCATTGAAACGATGATAAAACTTTTTATTGTTTCATTGATCCAATGTTAAATTCATTAATGTTAGCTTCCGTCAGTTTTCATTAAGTTGAATCGTATTGGTAATCCTCAAACGATTCCTCAAATCTCTAAATGAAGCACCACAATACCAAAAATATACAGAAATATGGGCAATAATAAGGGCATATATATTCAATCTACACAACATAGGTATGATACAGTACCTTTTTTGTAGCATTTGGATTAGTTAAAAAATCATATCTCTAAATTGCTCATCCCAAATATATTTTCAATAGTTTTCAGAAAATAAAATCGCAATTTTGTCATATATGCTTTTCGAAAACATTAATACTCTGACATCTGGATTTTTTTGTTTTATTTACAAAATTAAAATATAATAATGTCACTTTGGGCAAATTCCGTAATAGTTTATGAATTTTTTTCAGTACAATTTTAATTAATTGATTTTTATAAAGCTTCTATAAAGTAGAATTGATTTCCCTAGACATCGTGCAAATAGTAACTTTTGTTTAATTTTAAATACTATATTACCTATTTTTGTCATTTTATATTTGTTATATACATATCCGATCTAAATATTAAAATATCAACGACTCGAAAGTAGGCAGGTAAGAGTGTTGAGTAGCTCTTAGCCAATTCGCCACTGATCGCCTGTGTCATCCATGCCAGCCTCAAGAATCTTCAAAACGTTCTTTTCAGCGTTAGTTGTTAATGCATCTTGCAGCTTAACTTAAATAGCTTTCTTTGGCGTTTGTCTGAACGCAACAAAAAAAAACGCTAAACAAAATAATAGAGAGAAACACTACTTTGAATATAAAATAATGTTTTATATGTTTCAGCTTTTTTCTTCTTCTTTCACTCTGTGCTCTGTGGCATTTTAGAACAAAAGCTAAGGATAGCAAGACAAAAACATCACATACATACATACGCATACACTATACAACCAGAAATACGATGGAATAATGTCAACAACTTAATTTAAAAGCCATTATGGCTGTGTTTAAGCTGAAATAATAGTCGAAAACACTTTGTGAAGTAAAGTATGTTTCATTTCGTTTCGTTTGGCTTGGCTTGGTTTGGTTTCTTCAAACGTTCGTTCATTCGTTCGTTCAGCGTTTATTTTTTCTTCCCTCTATATATATTCATTTCATGTTACCCCTATGCTTTCAGCACTCACACCAGCAACATATCATGCATAAACAAGAGCAATTCACAAGTGTGTTTTTGAAAAGAACTTGGCTTGGCTAAAACAAGTGAAAGAAGAAATAAAAAACTGAAAGATTTCATTTAGTAGTGCTTTTATGTAAATAATATACAAAAGTGCAAATTATGCTCTACAAACATTCATAATTGTATTCGGTCGGGTTGTGTTGGGTTGAGCTATGTGGGGGATGCGGCGGTCACGATGCAAATGAACGTGGGTAAAGGATCTCTTGATTTCAAATGCTATTAAGAGAAGGAAAGGCAAAAAATTGCTATTTCAGTGTATTCGTTTTTTCTTCTTCTGTAGAATATTTAAGTGGAAAATTGTAAACGCTATAGTAGGAAACTGGCCTGCTTTTGTGCGAAATATGTCAACACTTTTGGGAGTTAGCAAATAAAGGGTACAAACATTAAGCAAGTGGGAAACATTAAAGCATGCAATATGGATTTAAGATACGCTAACTTCATCTTGAATAAAGCGAAATGTATTCACCTGGTGCTAATTCAAACTTTCTGCAAAAGGGTTATTTATCTCTTTTAGTGCTGAATTTATTTCAGTTGACTCAGATACTCCTAAAATTATACCCTTCATTTTGTTGCCCTAGAGTTGGCAATAGCTACTGACAATTCTCATTTGTTCTTTAGAACAAACTTCCAGCAAAATCTCTTGTTACATAAAGTAAAAAATATGGCAATTGTGTCAACCCCCATTTTTCGACAAAGGGAGAATTTGTCGCTACAGAGTTTTTTGAATTTGGACAAATGTAGACCTACATTCTTCTATCTTTCGACATTACATCTACTTCCGCAAAGTAAAATATATATATTCCATATTAATTCCGTATTAAAAGAGCGAATAATATTTCAGCTATTGACGGCTTTATTTCATTTGGCACATAAGACTTCTTTCTCATATCTAAAAGTGTACTCTTACTTTTGTCGCCCTAGTGTAGGCAATGACTAATGCCATTTCTTGACCATTGTTTTTAAATGCGATTTTGAGTGACTGAGACAAGACATATTGTACAATGTGTAACAGGAAAAATGAAAAAATGTGATCTAAATATCCCATCGGTTACACTAGGCAAATAATTGCCTAAAAACGTCAAATATTTGCTTGCTAGACCAAAAAATATATTTGAGCGTTTAACTAGAAATAGAGAGATTTTATGTAAACTAACTTGTTTTAAAAAATATTATTATTATTATTATTATAAATAGTACACACTTTTGAGCAAATACCAAAATATATATTTGTTTCAAATATTTTCCATTGCTTTAAATATCAGGCAGAGGTCGTGACTATTTATAAGCCCAGTTCTTTCATATTTTGGCACACTTTTGCTTGGTTACATCCATTTAAGACTTTTATTTAGTAAAACTGCCCATAGGAGTTTCGTAAGCCTTAATTATCTACGCCAATAATTATGGTTTATTTCTAGGCCGCAACCACTCAAGATTAATTGGTGTTGCCTACTTTTAGGGAAAACGCAATTTACACCCCACTATACATTACACACTTTGTAACAAATACATACCTCTAATCCCACATTTTCGGTGCTGCAAGTAGAATACAGCATTATTGAATTAATGCCACCAAATTATAGACATTAATCAAAAACCATTTGGTAATTAGGTAAAAAGCTCTAATAAGTGCAGAGCAAAACCGAAGGAAAAAAGTTTATTTGCTCTAACAAAAACAATGTATAATAAACTAGACACACCGACACACTCACTCACACACACACATGACCCAAAACAAAAGAACTAATGAAGAATAAGAAACACAACTAAAACTTTATTAATGCCCGTCCGAATACAAAACCCAAGCGCTCTACTCAATTTCAAGAAAACTACACCTCCCAACCCCTCTCCCAAACAGGTCAAAGAATAGAATAGAAAGAACAGCACTTATACGACTAAGCAAACTCGAAGAAAAAGTTGGCGAAAACCCCATAATCACCTTAAATTAAGGCATTCATTTAAGCTTCATACGAAAACTCCCATACTTGGTCGTTGCAAAAAAGCAACAGAAAAAAAACGCCGAAGACCAAATTCTAGAGTGAATGGAAACTTTAGTATTTCTTCTTACATTTGTGCAAGAATTACAAAAGTACAGCAAAGCAAACTAGTGGCAGAGTTAAATTTGCGCTAAAATGATTTTGTATACTCATAGCAAAGTGATAGAAGCAGCAGCAGTGTAAGTGCAAGCAGAGTTTTGGGTTATAACAAACTTTTATAATTTGTATCCCTCCAGCCCCAACCCACCACGCATTAAAAAGAAGAAAACACTACGACGACAAGAAAGTGTTTTTTTGTGGAGGGGGAGGGGAAACCTAGAGAATTTATGTTGTATTCGCTAATAGTTGAAGTGCATCATATTTCATAGGTAACGGCAGCAATACCTAGATCCCTACTCGAAACCCTTTTCCACGATTAACACAAAATACTGGCCATTCAATCAGTGGTAGTGGAGTCGGTAGGGCGTGAGTGATACAGAGCGTAAAGTGGGGTACAGCGTACACAATGATAATATCTAGAAAATTAGTCACATTTTACGGTTGAGAATCAGATGCAACATTTTTCTTAATGGAAAACAAAGATGCCATTAGAAATATTCGCCAGGCGACCCCCGTGTGTGTTTCAACGGTGCTGCGAAACTATTAACTGCTAAAGGATATCATACATACATATGTATATAAGCTAAATAATGTTCCACATACAGTCATGGCCACACATTCATGGATAAATACAGCCGCTATACATTGCATTGAGTTTGATAACAATATTTCTGAAATTTTGAGTTGGCCTCCAAAATTTCTGAAAATAAATAATTTTAATCGGAGTTGCGAAAGTGTTCATAAAAGCTTAAAGAATCAGCTCCAGTTGTAAGAATGTTTTATGACCTCTCAGTAGAGCGATGATTTAGCACATTTTCCGTCTATAAACTATGGAAGGATATGAAGAAGATAAACTAATTGCTGATCCAAAGAGCTCTGATTCACAGATAACATGAAACTGCAACCTCTGTTGAATGTTGTTGTTGAATCTAGTTCCATATTAGTAATATTTAAATGGGACCCATCTTGAGTGAATGGATTCTTTTTCCACCATCCTATGGCCGATTCCTGTCGTAGTCTAAATGTGTATTAGCAGCGGCAAAATCTCCAAAATTTCTTGCGCCCCACTTTTTGATTGAATTCTATCAAATAACTATCCAATCAATCATATACTACGCGATTTTGGCGATATAGTGGCAAAATTGCAGTAAATGCATTTGAAGTTCATAAATGTTCAAATAGTTGAAAAGTTCATTATTTTAGAGGAAGCCATGTATCGCAGTGGAACTTCGTTTAGTTCATGGAAACCAATAGCTCTTTAAGTGTTCTTTTGCATTAAACAAGAAGTATTAGTCTGTTCTTGTTATCCTTTTCAAACATGAAAGTTGTCTTCACCGCAGCGTGTTTAATATTCTCCAGTACAAATATTTACAAATATTCATAACGTAGTGTATCAATCGGTTAATCATTGTAAAAACGAATTGTACATATAATTGCAAACAGCTATTTAATTACAAAAAATTAAAAAAAATTGCAAAAGCCAAACTGAGATAATTCATTCAGCAAGAACAGTTGAACACTTTTTGTAAATCATACATTTTTTCTGACATTCAAATCTATATATATAAAAGAGTTGCGTTACTGACTGACTGACTGACTGACTGACTGACTGACTGACTGACTGACTTATCATTGACCAGCCCCCAGACCAAACAGCTGAAGCCAGGGTCATGAAATTTTCAGGGTAGTTCCCAAATATGACGTAGATGTCGACTAAGAAAGGGTTTTACGAAATTCGTACTTTTAGGGGATAAAATGGCCCAAAAAGGGATAAACATCGAACCTTCATCCTGACTAAACGGCAGTAGCTATAAACATGAAACTCGGTGAGTTCCTTGCAATAACCATGCAGACGAGCTACAAATAGGGATTTTTCGAAATTTGTACTTTAAAGGCCGAGCGGGACAAAAAGGGATAAAAATGGTACCAACTAAAGTATTACAGCTAGAAACGTGAAATTTGGTATGTAAATTCCTCTGACCATATAGAAATGAAGTAAAATTAGATTTTTTCGAAATTTGTACTTTTAAGAGAAGAGCGGGACAAAAAGGGATAAAAATGGTACCAACTAAAGTATTACAGCTAGAAACGTGAAATTTGGTATGTAAATTCCTTTGATCATATAGAAACGAAGTAGAATTTGATTTTTTCGAAATTTGTACTTTTAAGAGAAGAGCGGGACAAAAAGGGATAAAAATGGTCCCAACTAAAGTATTACAGCTAGAAACGTGAAATTTGGTATGTAAATTCCTCTGACCATATAGAAACGAAGTAAAATTAGATTTTTTTCGAAATTTGTACTTTTAAGGGAAGAGAGGGACAAAAAGGGATAAAAATGGTACCAACTAAAGTATTACAGCTAGAAACGTGAAATTTGGTATGTAAATTCCTCTGATCATATAGAAACGAAGTAGAATTTGATTTTTTCGAAATTTGTACTTTTAAGAGAAGACCGGGACAAAAAGGGATAAAAGTGGTACCAACTAAAGTATTACAGCTAGAAACGTGAAATTTGGTATGTAAATTCCTCTGATCATATAGAAACGAAGTAGAATTAGATTTTTTCGAAATTTGTACTTTTAAGAGAAGAGCGGGACAAAAAGGGATAAAAATGGTACCAACTAAAGTATTACAGCTAGAAACGTGAAATTTGGTATGTAAATTCCTCTGACCATATAGAAACGAAGTAAAATTAGATTTTTTCGAAATTTGTACTTTTAAGGGAAGAGAGGGACAAAAAGGGATAAAAATGGTACCAACTAAAGTATTACAGCTAGAAACGTGAAATTTGGTATGTAAATTCCTCTGATCATATAGAAACGAAGTAGAATTTGATTTTTTAGAAATTTGTACTTTTACGGGAAGAGAGGGATAAAAAGGGATAAAAGTGGTACCAACTAAAGTATTACAGCTAGAAACGTGAAATTTGGTATGTAAATTCCTCTGATCATATAGAAACGAAGTAGAATTTGATTTTATCGAAATTTGTACTTTTAAGAGAAGAGCGGAACAAAAAGGGATAAAAATGGTACCAACTAAAGTATTACAGCTAGAAACGTGAAATTTGGTATGTAAATTCCTCTGACCATATAGAAACAAAGTAAAATTAGATTTTTTCGAAATTTGTACTTTTAAGGGAAGAGAGGGATAAAAATGGTACCAACTAAAGTATTACAGCTAGAAACGTGAAATTTGGTATGTAAATTCCTCTGACCATATAGAAACGAAGTAAAATTGGATTTTTCGAAATTTTTACTTTTAAGGGACGAGCGGGACAAAAAGGGATAAGAATGGTACCAACTAAAGTATTACAGCTAGAAACGTGAAATTTGGTATGTAAATTCCTCTGACCATATAGAAACGAAGTAAAATTGGATTTTTCGAAATTTGTACTTGTAAGAGAAGAGCGGGGCAAAAAGGGATAAAAATGGTACCAATTAAAGTATTACAGCTAGAAACGTGAAATTTGGTATGTAATTTCCTCTGATCATATAGAAACGAAGTAGAATTTGATTTTTTCGAAATTTGTACTTTTAAGAGAAGAGCGGGACAAAAAGGGATAAAAATGGTACCAACTAAAGTATTACAGCTAGAAACGTGAAATTTGGTATGTAAATTCCTCTGACCATATAGAAACGAAGTAAAATTGGATTTTTCGAAATTTTTACTTTTAAGGGACGAGCGGGACAAAAAGGGATAAGAATGGTACCAACTAAAGTATTACAGCTAGAAACGTGAAATTTGGTATGTAAATTCCTCTGACCATATAGAAACGAAGTAAAATTGGATTTTTCGAAATTTGTACTTGTAAGAGAAGAGCGGGGCAAAAAGGGATAAAAATGGTACCAACTAAAGTATTACAGCTAGAAACGTGAAATTTGGTATGTAATTTCCTCTGATCATATAGAAACGAAGTAGAATTTGATTTTTTCGAAATTTGTACTTTTAAGAGAAGAGCGGGGCAAAAAGGGATAAAAATGGTACCAACTAAAGTATTACAGCTAGAAACGTGAAATTTGGTATGTTAATTCCTCTGATCATATAGAAACGAAGTAGAATTTGATTTTTTCGAAATTTGTACTTTTAAGAGAAGAGCGGGACAAAAAGGGATAAAAATGGTACCAACTAAAGTATTACAGCTAGAAACGTGAAATTTGGTATGTAAATTCCTCTGACCATATAGAATCGAAGTAAACTTGGATTTTTCGAAATTTTTACTTTTAAGGGACGAGCGGGACAAAAAGGGATAAGAATGGTACCAACTAAAGTATTACAGCTAGAAACGTGAAATTTGGTATGCAAATTCCTCTGACCATATAGAAACGAAGTAAAATTGGATTTTTCGAAATTTGTACTTTTAAGGGACGAGCGGGACAAAAAGGGATAAAAATGGTACCAACTAAAGTATTACAGCTAGAAACGTGAAATTTGGTATGTAAATTCCTCTGACCATATAGAAACGAAGTAAAATTGGATTTTTCGAAATTTGTACTTTTAAGGGGCGAGCGGGACAAAAAGGGTCCCAACTAAAGTATTACAGCTAGAAACGTGAAATTTGGTAAGTAAATTCCTCTGACCATATAGAAACGAAGTAAAATTGGATTTCTCCAAATTTGTAGTTTTAAGTGGCGAGCGGGACAAAAAGGGATAAAACTGGTACCAATTTTACTATTACAGCTAGAATCGTGAAATTTAGTGTGTAAATTCCACTTATCATATAGCAGCGCAGTAGTTTGATTTTTCGAAATTTGTACTTCTAAGGGGTGCGCGGGACGAAAAGGGATAAAAATGCTGTACAATCCTGTGTTACCAAATAAAGTACATATTTTTAGGGGAGCAAAAACACATGTTACCTATAGTGATTTTTCAAAATGTGTACTTTTTGGGAAAGAGGTGCAAAAAGTTATAAACTGGCTGGCTGAATCTAGAAACATGAGATCGAGGATATAAATGGTTGTAATTTTTTGTTCAAAACTTAGTAGAAAACTATACATACGAAGTAGTTCAGCTAAAATAGTGCATATCGACAAGCACATTCCTTTGACTGTGTGTGAGTGTTAGCTAATAGGAGCTTACCAAATTACTATTTTAGATTTATCTATATCCACCAAAAGAAAATTAAATAAATACTATCCAAAAACAGAGACGGATAAAATTAACGAATAACTTGATTTTTCGCGTGCGAAGCAGCGGGTACTGCTAGTATACACATATAATATGTATCTGTAAGTCCAACAACAAAATAATTCAATCCTAAATTTATTATAAAATTAAAAGTGCATTGCGAAATAAAAATGCACGGATCTGTCGATAATCTGATAAGCAGGGATGATTTTGAATGACTTATTAATTAATAAAAAATGTTAAGCCACTAAGCTCCTGATTTTTTGCAAATATTGAGCTGATCCATAAAGCATTTATAATTTGTTAAGCTATGAATAATTTTGAATACTACTGATTATGTTTTAAAATTTCTGGTTGAATTGAAAAGGTTGAACTTTGTCATTTAATAATTGAACTCAAGATCTGACTACCACGACTAACTCGGCAGTACCTCATCTGATCAACCCAATTTTTCAGTATATGGTCCAATGATGCCGCCAGCCCAAAATCCACACCAAACAGCGACTCGTTGTGAACGCAAAATCCCATTAAACAATGACGCATTGTGTATGCTTCTCAATAGTCACGTGTGGGTTCTCTGAACCCCATATGCGGCAATTATGTTTATTGACATAGCCACCGAGATGAAATTGAGGTTCATCTGAAAACACGAAAATTGTCTACGTAAATTCCTTACAGTTTGCATTAAAGACTCACTACTTTGGAAGTAAGTTTTTAATATTTCGCAATTTTGTTCGATCGTATAGCGTCCCATTTTGCAAATGTCAAACATGAACCTAAAAATAAAAATGAATATTATTCTACCTTGTTACGTGGCCCACCCTATATATGTTCAAATAAGAAATATGCTATGGTTATGTGTCCATGGTTAAGAATTGTAGGCATTGCAAAAAATATACAGAAAATCTACTTGAAAAAATTATAATATATGTATATATTTTGAATCCACATTGAGAAAATGTTTATTTTCTGGTTTCAAATGAAAATGTCAAAATAATTTTGAGTTCATAAAAAATCACTAAATTGTAGCATGAATCTAAATCCCCTCCATCCTCTTCCCGATGCAAGTGTGATATAGTATGGCTGTTTTTCTTTAAGACTGGATAACTAAGCTGCGATAACAAAAATCTAAATATAATGTTAAAATTGCACTCAAAATAAAAAATTATTTTTTAAAATTGTCGCCAAAAGCAATATCAATGTGCGTATAAAAACAAATCTTGAAAAAATAATTTTGTGTTAAAAATAACACTGGATAATTTAATTATCCAGGCTAAGTCAAAATGATGGATATCGAGGCTAATATTTTTGTGAAAATTTCTACAATATATATATATATTGTAGTTGGCGACAATGTGAAAAAATATAAAATAAAAATATAAAAACATTTTATTTTGAGCAAAAAATTAAACTTTTATTAACGTTTTCGTTATCACAGCTTGTTACCCCGGCTTAAAGAAAAACAGCCCTATTATAATGCAACTGGCAAAAACAAAAACTTGCCTAAAGCTATACAATGTCCCAAGGCTGTTTACGGCGTACATGCTGTGCACATACGATTCATGGAAAATGCGCTGAAAAGTATGCAATGTATTTTTTGTATTTTTTTCGCGTCCTTTCTCAAGGTATTCATTACTTTTCTGAGCAAAAAATGTAAACACATAACGATGTATAACATACATGTTGTTTTGATGCAATACAACCAGACATACATATGCATTTGTTCATCGCAATTGTATGTAAAAGTTCCCCCCCCCACCTCACAGCCACACAGACTTTGTGTAACATGTTGTTTGTGAGTACAAAAATTTGTTCCATTCACACAGTCTCCTCGCTGTTTTCCAGGGTAATAGTACCCCAAACTGCTGCAACTGGGGGGTTATTCAGTTGTTTTTTGCATTTCAGTCGAATCGGAGCAAAGTTCTTGCATTTTCTATGAACATTTTCTAGAAAAACGTAAAAGATGACCCACATTGGTACATATGAACTCATATTTTCATGTAGTCACATATATCTGTAGAGACATGACATAGACTATACCTTGCTATATATGTGAAAACATACATACACCCATCCATATGTACACACACATACACGAGTATGCGGTAGAGCAAATAACCAAACTGTCTCTTGTGTATTTCACTACATATGTAAGCGTGCGTGTGTTCTTGCATTTTATTAAGGAAAATAGAGCCAACATAGTAAATATGTAGTTGTCTGTTTTACTTGGATATGCTTTACAATTCTCCACCCTCCTCCAAAAGTATGCAATCTATTCTGTTATTAGCCTCCATTGCTGTTATTATTCCCCATGTCGTTCTTGAATTCTTTTATGGTGGTATTCTGCGAGTCGTCGTCGTTGTATGCTCTATGTAAATACTGCGTCCTTTTCGGAAAATATGACGCGGTTTGGTATCCGTTTCTTAGCGTCTCTGTGTTGCCATTAGGTAACAGCTGATGGTGGGTTGTATATGGAATTTGTTTGTGTTTACATTATTGGTTTTTATATATCTAGATTTTAATAAATTTGAAATATGGTATGATGTAAACATTGATGTACGGATTAAAATTCCGTTATTATACCGGAGAAAAACTAAGACGAAAATATTATTCTAATTATTCGTGTTCGTATATTCATTAAGATCAAAGTCGAATGACTTGGTTTGACCAACGTGTTGAAAGTGCCTGCAAAGAGATACTACTGGACGATATGCACTAACTATTTGTGTAGTTTCGTCAACAGGTGCTTTCAAGACTTCTCAAGATCTCTTTATGTTAGACCCTGATTACTGTACGCTGAAACTTGCAAGGGCAAGTTTTATGGCAAGTTTACATAGAGTATATTTTAAAAATAATATATAAAGTATGAAATAATATTTTTAATTAAATTTATATTCTGAATCATTTCAATTAAACTAAAATTCTTCAATGTGTCGATCCACACTTATTAAAAAGGCTTGCCTAAAATTTTTGTTCGTCTGATACACATCCAAGGAAGTCTCTATAACCCTATTATTAATTTTAATCATATGTTCAACATTAAATCTTAAATACACTAGTTTATAACCATTTTCCCCTCGCCGATATATTCTATATATTATGGATTCTAAGCTCGAAAAATATTAACAAATTAATAAATATTAATAAATATTAATAAATAAATAAACATGAAATTTGACATTGGAATTTTTGTAAATATGTACATAATGTATATACGACTTATAACAGCATTGTAACACCGAACACTCTATACAGAATCACCACTAATGATTTGTCTCCTCACAGCATAATGAAATAAGAATTGGTTATTGTGTGTCTAGCTGAGTGTGGTTCTCCATCTTTCTATTGCCAAAAAGACATTTGTACGAAGAATTAACTTGATTGAAATTGCTGCAATTTGAATTTAAAACACAAAAAAATATTTTTCTTGATTTTTTTCTAGTAAAGATTTTACATCTAACTTATTGCCAAATATGTCTAAATTACTAAACAGACGGACAAACAATAAACATCTGAGCCTTTATCAGTTATAAGGCAAAGAAAAGTAAACATTTACTAGCAAAGGTATCTATATTGTGCCCTTATAAGATAATGGGAATAATGATAGGTTTTTTTGTTAAAATATAAATTAAAAAAATAAAAAATATAGAATTTAAAAAATAACAAGATTTTTTTATATTTATCTGGTATATGTCTGGTATATTTATATGGTATGGATTACTGAGAAATGAGGAAAGTTGCTAAATATTTTTAAATAATACTTTAGACTCATTATCACGACTGGATCAAGTATTTTTTCTTCTACCTAGTCAAAAAGACTGCGGAAGCGTAGATTCTAGAAATACATAAACAATAAATTGCCAAAGTGCCAAATTCTTTCAACTTCTTCCTGGTTTTAGCACAGACGATAGCCCTATATGTCAAGGATTTTCTATGGTTGTATGACTTCGTCTAATATTTCGATTGATCTAAAATGTACATTTACTTCACCTGATAAACATAACCGAAAGTCTATTAGATTAAACAGTCTGACCACTTTCAACAAGTTGGTATATTCAGTATAAGCCTATAAGTATACAACTCGATTTAACTTCATGAAATACTCTGCATATGTGCAAGGCAGTGGGGCACAACGTACGGTTAAGCCTATAAGTAGTCACTCTATAGCATTCTGTATTCGTTGTGGTTTTCTAGACATTCTGCAAAAAAGAGGTTAATTAAAAAACATATTTTGCACTATTTTATCGCTTATAACCACAAGCAATGAGTACTTACGGTCGTTTTGTCTCTGAGGCTTTTATTTTGGCAAAATGTCAATAACATTTTCATATATCCCCACCCCCCACATATATATGTAATCGTTTACGTGTATGTATGTATGTATTTGTGCCATGTCATATCGTTTCGGGGGATTGCGATTTTTTTCTTTCGTTCTTTGTTTCACCAGCAGCAGAGAAAAAATATTTTCCATAGCATATTTTTGGAGGGACTGCTTGTGAAAAGGCATTTTGCTCTTCTCATTTTTATGATGTGTCAGCGGCGGAATGAAGGTCTCTGATAACCTGCTAAAAGGCCTCCTGGGTCAGTCGGATGCGTCTATCTCCGCATTTGAATTCTTTTCTGTTTTTTCAGAGGAGGTCCTCTGATAGCTATTCCTGGAGAGGAAGAAGGACTTGCGACAAAACTATAATTATTGCCCTCATTAGCTTTTTTAAAATCACTTTAACTTGTACCTGGAGCTACAATCGAACTGGTTTTCTATGTAGATACAAACATAAACATGGTGTGTAGGAATTCATAATAGACAAATTTTATTTACCACAAGTTACAAGTTTACCAGTTTTAAAGTTAATATTTGTTTCGATTTCTAATATTTGTTTCGATTTCTGAACGATGCCTTATACATAATTTGTTTTGTTAAAAAGATTCTATTGTTCTTCCCTTCGCAAACCCATCAAAAAAGGTCTACCTTTCTATCTGCTATTTAAGAAGGCGCACAGAAGGCCCCCTTCCATGGTAACTTCAAGAAGAGAAACAAGTACGTCTATCCTATACCGAGTCTCATTTCATGCCTATGTTTGTAAGCGATCTTTGAGTGTCCATCGGTATTTTGGCTAGGCATCTAGCATGCGAGAAAAGGGTCTTCTGGAATGTCTACAAGAGCTAGAGAGGCCGGCATACCCATGGCTTATTTCGGAAGGCTTGTCAACATGCCAGTGTATGAACTATTTCATGTATTCCGCCGCTGGATTACAAAACAGGCTCCCACTCACACCGACACCAATCCATAAAATACCACGAACGAGAGAGAGCAAACAACCCACAACGAATGAAATGAAGAAAAAGAAAACAATTTTATTTCGTAAAACATCAGAAAATTGTGTCAACCAGTAAAGCCGCAAAATATGGCCGCATAAACACTACCCCACGCACACATATGTACGGCCTGACATGTTGGTCGGCGGAGGCGGGAGCACAGATCTGGGGGAGTTTTTTTCATTAAATGTAGCATATGCTAAGGCGTATTACATATGTTGTGGCAACCAGAATATATAGATTTAATGCAGTCAAGCGTTAGAATGGTGAAATTATGAAACGACGACGAGTGTATTAAACCATGAAACTTTGATGAGCATTTCGTCTTTTATGGCCAAAAGAATGAAGAAGAAAAAACGTGGATAAAAGAAACCTCTCTGCCAACAAACATCACAACACAACTAAAATAGTTATGAGAAGGCAAATGAAATGGTATATAAACGAATGAAACGTCTTAACATGGGATTATGGCTCGGAAGGGGTAGCTGGGTCACGCCATAACCCAGGCAGCGTCGGCGGGGTAATCAACTCAACGTCATCAGTAAGGGGAAAGAAATAAAAGAACTTGAAATGGCGTTAAATGTAATTGTCCTGAAAGCCATCAAAGCCTAAATGATTTTGTTTTTAGCCAAGAGGCGTTAATAAAATTGCCATACATAAATTATGATAAATTATAAATTATTAGTTTAACCTTTCGTTTTGTTTAGGATTTGGTCGATTGTGGAGCTTTCAGTTTCGGTTTCATTTTCATGTTTCCCCCTGTTTAGTTTAGTTCGTGGCTGCAATGCTGTGTGACCTGTGTGTCCTGTAGGTGGTGTGCTCTGTGCTCTGCCGCGCAGGTTATCATAAAATTAAGCCAACAAATTTTATGTGCCTGTCCTGCCAGCCAGCGTTATGTTTTCTCATTTTATTAACTACACTTTTTTAACATAATTTTCTACGTGCTCAAACTTTTACGACCCGCTAATGTACGTGCTTAAATTTCGAGGGTGAGCGTGGAGCCGTATAACAAGAGTATATACTTTTGTCCTGGTGCTGGTAGTTTCACGAGCTACCACTTTCATTCCTTTTTTGCCACAACACCGCCCTATAAAACCATAAAAATACATTTTGTTGTAACCATCATGCCGCTTGTACAGCAGGGATTAAACATAAATATTTTTGTGTTTTGGTATTTAAAGCCAAAAACGAAAAATTGCTGTAAAAATGTCACACTTTCTGGTAAAGTTTATAGTGTGTATAGTATAAATTTGTTAAAAACAATTTATTTAATTTACTATGTATGTAATTTAAGTTCTACAACAATTTATTCAATTCTAAATTAAATTTAACTACGCAAAAAAAAACAGAAATACGAGAATACAATGCACAGGCCCTTAGGGCTTTTGCAATGAAAAAAAAAAAAAACAAAACAAAGTTATATGCATGTTAGTTGAATTTTGTTATAAAATTGAGTGTAATGGAAATTGTTATTTATTGGGAAAATAAATAAATTAATGAATATTTTATCACTGCACACAATAAACAAATATTGTGGAGAATTTAAGAACTACTGACGACAGATATTTAGTTTTAGTGTCTCAACACAATTGTGGGAAATCAATTGAAAGCATAATTAAATCTAGTCTTCTATATTTTTTACTATTAATGATAATTGTTTCAGTTTTCTTTTGAAAGTTAGCAGGCCTATTTGCACAGGGAAAAATTAGCGTTGTAGGTATGCAACATATGGTGTAAATTTCGAAAAGAAGCACTCAAAAGATTCAAATTAGGTCATGTTTGTATGAAGAGGAGAATATTTTCTGACCATATACCTCAAAGTTTATATAAAAAGAAATTAAAAATCAAATAAGTTATTTTATAGTTAAATTATTCCATATGTGTTAAAGGAATAGAAAATATTAAATTGTTATTACTATCAAGGGGATTTGTAGACGACAATAGCTCTGCGTGATATGCTTCATTATAAGCTTCATACACTCAAAGAAGATATATGATTGCTACAAACACATTTGAAGAGTATCATTTTATGATTGAGATTATGATTGGGGTAATCACAGTATGGCTGTATCTGATCATAATGTGATCATTGTGACTATACACTCTTTAGCTACAACTATGTTATGTGTACCCGCAATCATAATTTCAACACTAATATAACGCATCTTCATATGACCCTGCAGTAATCATATTTATGCTTGCACCAATCATATGTCTTCGCCTATTATGATGCCAATTTAAAAATAATTATTGAGCAAACTGTAACTTTGAAAACTATCCTCCGCATTTTTTCCCTTCATATTTGGCTATTTATATTAAGATAATAACAAGTAACATTTTCAGAGTCGTATCCTACACTGCGCCTAAAAGTAGTCACTGAAGGCAATAGACCTCTCTCATGAATTGCATACTTGAGAGTGCTGCAGGAACTACTATTTTGAGTTGCCCACTACATAATATCCATTTAAGGCTATCCGATAAGGATACATTTTTCACTTTCGGATCTTTTTTGTCATAAAATATACGAAAACATGTGACCCATATATTTTAGATCTTAATTTTTGTTTAGGCTTAAAACTAAAGGCCATTGTTCGACTACTTGAATAGCCTCAGGTAGAAAAATTCTGGAGAGAAATTTGAATTTATTGAGTTCTAAAGTTACTTTCAGACATTTTTACAGCGCGGACAAAAATAGTTTAATAAAGTCCTTAGGTATCTTAAAAGACGAGTCACATGTAGATTTTGTGTACTTATTGAGCTCTAGGTCATTGTCGAAACCCATCATCGGCCTGTCGTCCGTGGGCTGATCAGCTCTATATATATGCTCTAATCAGCCTGTACATCCGTCTTTCAGGCAGTCAATCCGAATTTCAGTCCGTCCAGCAGTTATACCGCTCGAATGTCCGCTTTATAGTTCGTTCATATATTCCCCCATCCGTGCATTCAGTTTAGATTAAGTCCATTCATCTTTTAGACTATCCGTCCTCTTTCCAATCCGTCCGTTAATATTTCAGTTCTTCAACAGTCTTATAGGCCGTCCATCGAGCCAACCCAGGGCTCCGATCATTATCTTCTAAAGCTCTAAAGCGACCCAACAACTTTTGGAATTTTACATTTGTCATATCAGAATATTTTTCTTGGCAAAGTCAGGAAGTTTTATTGTGCTACACACTATTATAGACATTAAGACTTCACTGCTTCATTTAAAATGGACTTGAGTTGTCATTGAAAATCCCTCCCACCAGTCGCTATTTACAATATTGAAAACACTACAAAGCTTCGATATAATTGGTCCAGTTAGTTATCATAATATGAGATGCAATATAAGAATTACGTTTTAGTACTAATAATCTAGAATCTCCTAGAATTAGAGAATTATTATTCAATTAGAAATTTCTACAGAGTATGCAAAACAAGAAACTCCTAGAAGTAGGCAATAATTATGGAATTATGAGTATCTACTAAGAAAGCATTGAGAACTATGACAAAACAAACTATATGCATCTGTCGGTCATATAATTAATGTTATTGAGAAAGATTAGAAATACTTTCCTTTGACATGATGCTAAAACCTGCCACCAATTATTGAATTAGAAATTGCTATAGAGTATGTATATACTAAGCAATAATAATAATAATTTAGATTCTCGTAGAAGTAGGCAATAATTATTGAATTAGGAGTTTTCATACAGAGTTTGCATTCGCAACTATACTAAGAGGGCAAGATGTATTACCCATTGTCAACCCTCGAAATATTCACAAAATAAAAATTTACTCCATATCTTTAAACTAACGACCATATATAAATTTAATATTCTTGACAAAAAAAAAAACTAAAAATATTTCCTCTGACAGTAGGCGAAAAAACAGGTGGAAAAAATTATGATTCTTTTGATTTCACAAATTGCATAATATCCCAATTAACTATGTCAACAACACCTTGAACTCTACATATTACATAGCAATTTCCATTACATGAAAATTTTATTAGTTACTTTTTACTACGTTTAAATTTTTTGCGCAAAAAAATCCACACCAATTTGTTTACTACAATATATTGTATATAAAACACCCAAAAATAAATTCGTTATTTTTTCCCATAAAATTTAAATATTTAAACAAAAAATTAGCTGCATTCCTCTAGCTCTTGCGAACAATTTTTTTTCAATTTTACACCACAAAAAAAAATTTGTTTAAATAACTGAATTGTTTTATTTATAAAACAAACAGAAAACGCATTCATGAAATCCATTATTACAAGCAAAAATTATATATATATATTTCGTACATATACAGTCCTATTTTTGTTTTTAGTTCGTTTTAGTTGCATCATTAAATTTCACAACAAACAATTAAATAATTTCTAATTGAAATAATGCTAATAATTAAACAATTTCTTGTTGTTTTTTTCCTAATTGAATGAATTGAATTGAATTCACATTATTTAGCCGGGTGTCGGTGATGCGAGGTCAGGTCATAACACCTCAAGGCCTGGGTATTGTTGGCATACGAGTGTCGGTGGATCGTGATTCGAGGTTTGGTTTCACGCTAACACGTCAAGGAGGATGGTAAGTAGAGAAATATTTTAAATTTGTTGAAAATTGAATTTTTATAGATAAATAATAATAATAATCTACATGCTATTATAACACATTCGGTGGTCTTTATGGGGATTGTATTTATTCCTTGTGTAAAACTAGTTCATACTATTTATACATGGCAAGTGTGAGTTCTCACAATCCCACCACTATGACAGGAATTATTATTTCACAATTATTTTAAATTTTGATATCCTTTTGAATGTTGCCAATTTCGTATTATGATTCGTCTTAAAATTAAATTTGATGTGTGAGAGCATTTGCCTAATTTGTTTCAGCTGACTGCTATTTATTAAACTTTTCTGCAGAATTCGTTTAAATGCTTCAATGAATTTTCAAGACTTTGTCTGCCGGCTATTTGATGATGGCCGGTTTCAGATACATTTTCATAACTTTTTTTGCTTCGGTCCCGACCGAGTAACTTGTTTTTTATTGTAACTACCATTCTTTTGTTCAAACAACAACAAAATAAAGAAAGGGAAAGATGTCTGCCATAATTAAATTACATTCGGTAATGCTTCAGTAATTTTTAATTCCGATAATTTGATTTCTTCTTAAACCGAAATGATAAGGTTTCCTTTGATGTTTTTAGCAATGCGTATTGCTTTTGTGTTAGAAAGTTTTTCGATTTCGTTGAAACTGTTGAACACAAAAAGGTCTGCTGCGAAATGTTTATCAATTATTTTCTCATGATTTCCAAAAACAGCGAACGTTAAAGACCGCCACATCCTTTTGGACGATGACCGGACATCTCCTTTTGTTTTCCCCATTGACCTTTTGTCTACTCATGTGGGCAGATTTATCATTTTCCGTTTTTGTGTATAGTCATATTTTAAATTTTCCTTCATTAAGGCTGTTTGCTCGCCTTTGGGTTGTCTGGCCATGAGATGTCTCAAATTATATGTATTTTCTTATTTGTGTGGCCGTCAGTAACGAATTGTTTCATTGAACATTTATGTATGTATCTGCCCCCCAGTAAATAATTTTTACCGAAAAGAAATCGCTTTATAATCGTTAACGCCTCATTGCATATCGTTGCTTTCCTTTTACTACTACTCATTCAAAATTGTTGCCATACTATCGTATCGTATATAAAAATAAATTAAAGCAATTTTTCTTCTTGAATATAAAATACAAGAGCCAAGACATGTGCACAAGGGTATATAGAGAGTGTGTGTTTGTATGTTTGTTAAGGAAAATCACAATAACCTCTAAACTGAAGGACAATCTAACTTTCGGACGAGCGAAAACAAAATATATCCCATACAATATAGATTATAAGAGCACTACTATACAGATACAACAGTATAAGCAATAGCATGCGTGTTAGTTTGAGTGTATTTGTTAGCCACAACATCACACATACATGACCGCACACATACACGCATAGATGAACACCAGTGTCTGAGAACATGTGTTTGATGAGATTTTTAACATCCTATCTTTAGATTTTGTTGCTACACCAAAGCTCTACACACACACTCTGCCTCTGTCCCCGCTTCTAAACCCATCCTATCGCATTGAAGAAAAAATCCAATTTTGTTGAGCCATTTCCTTGTAAAAATGACAAAGTCTTTTTAGGGGGGATTCAAACGGAGAAAAAGGATACAAGTTTCAGTTATATGTCACAAGTATAAGTGATGTCCTGTTGTGCTGTGTGTGTGTCCTTAGTTTGACCGTTTTATATACACACGCACATGTTGGTATTTTGCTCTCTATGAAATGCATATATCTCTCCTCCCTAGTTTGTCTTGTGTTTGGGATATTTGTGTACTTAGACGTTTTATATACAAAGGATTTGGGTTATTTACTGTATCATCTTCCTTTTTGGCCAAAGGACCTTATTTCACGTTCAACACAAAGTTGTCTCTTTTGGTTGGTTGTTTTTTGTGTGTCGTTCCGGGAAATTGTATGCATTTCCTGTTTAAACGCAATCGTTGATGAGTGTAGTTTAAAGAACATAACCTTAAAGCGTGGCTACTCTAGAAAGATGAATTTAAGTTTATTGTTGATGGAGAAAATTCATTCCGCAGAAGGCGGGAGAAGTATTGAAATCATTACCATCAACCGAAACAAATATTTAAGTACTCAGTACTTTTTCGAATATTCTATTTTTTTAAGCTTGAATATTGAGCTGAGACCATACAAAATATATAAAGTAAAGTTTTACACAAAAATAACATTTATTTAGGTCTCGGGTACAAAATTATTTCTGTTGCAGAGTATTTCCAAGCCGTGGTCAAAACAACTTACCAGTAAATCCAGAACAAAAATCACCATATGTGTGTCAAAATTGTGACAGCCACAAGTGGAATATTCCAATTTCAATTAAAATGTTCTCAATTTCAATTGTAACTTCTCATTTTTATTTGGACTTTTCTCAATTTGCAATTTTCTCAATTTTAAATGAAAATTCTTAATTTCAAATGGAATTTTCTCAATATTAAATAGAAATTCTCAATTTGAAGTGGAATTTTCAACATTTCAAACGGAAATTCTTAATTTGGATGATTTTAATGCTCCAGTGGGGTATGGCTTTGCATATCCAGTGCGTAATTTTTGTAAAATAAATAATTCTTAATTAATTTAATTTATAAATGGAAATTCTCAATCCTAAATCGTTTCTTAACCCATGGAAACTTAATAAAATTTTATATTTCAACTAAAAACACATTAAATCATGTAAAATAATACAGAAGTTGTTCATTATTATTGTATATTTGGTAAAATTGACCAAAGATGTATTTATTTAATTTATATGGACTACATAATATCGCTCATCGATACTAAAATAACTTGATTTTCTAAGGGAATCATACAGTCAGTCTCGTCCGACTTTAGCCTTACTTGTTTAAATATCAAATGGAAATTCTAAATTTCAAGTGAAAATTAAAAAAAAAATTAAATGTAAATTTTAATATTCATTTGGAATTTTCTTAATTTAAAAGAAAATTATTAATATCAATTGGAATTATCTCAATTTGAAAAAGAAATTCTCAATTTCAGTAGATTTTCCTCAATTTTAAATAAAAAATCATAATTTCGATTAGATTTGTTCAATGTGAAATCGGAATTCTTATTTTCATATGTAATTTCCTTAAAATCAAATGGAAAATCTCAATTTCAAATGGATTTTTTCAAAATAAAATGGAAAATCTCAATTTCAAATCGAATTTTCTTTCAAATGTAACTGCATTGAAATGGAAAATCTCAACTTCAGATGGAATATCTCAATATCAATTGGACGTTTCCCAATATCAATTGGAGTTTGTGCAGATATGGTTTTCATTTCACTCTAAAACATTCATTTATTTCTGGAGTGTCATAAAATTCTAATGAGTTCTAGGCTTGTCAGTAATGAACCTATTGAATATTATTGTATTTTCAATTTTCACTCGACTGTTGGGTCACAGATGTCGACACTTTTTAAATCGTACTTTTTTCGCAGTCAACTGTGCTGCTGTTTTTCCACAAATTGTTTAAAAATATTTCCAAACATTAAAAACAGCAAAATGTCTGTACGAGTATGTCGGTACATAAAAATCGGTTGTAACTTAATGTCGATCGTAATGGTGCAATAACGAAAGGAAAAAAAAAACAGAAACACCGCCGCCGTCATTCCATACATACGTACATTGCAGCGTAATGTGTGATGTTAAATTATTCAGCAATGAACTCTCGCATACATGTACAAATTTTAAGAGTGATTGTGGCGTGGAATAAAGCACATGCGAATCTGTATGCCTTTTAATTATTTTGACATTTTTTCCCGAAATTGTTTTAATGTAATTTTATACATTCGAAGTTCGACATACATATGATATGGTTTTTTGTGTCTCCTCTTTCGTTGAATCTGTAAATACGTTAGCAAGCATAAAATAAATTATGCGATTTAAGTGATTTTAAACCAATGTGATTGTTAAATCTGAAAAGAAAGAAGTGCGGCATTTAATTGGATCGAATTTGTATTAAAGGAGGAAGAGGAGCAATGAGATTTTAAGACATTATCGTAATTATATGGTGCTTAAAGAACTCGGCACTTATATGATTCTGAAGGTCATAATTGCAGGATAATTAAAAGTCTTCAGATTTATTGCTTTTGCAGGTTATATCTTCTTCAAAATAAGTGGAAAATGTATATTTAATAAATATGCATAAATAAAGACGGTAATAAATGCATAATAAAGACTGGATAAATTGAACAAGTCCATTGCGTTTAATTTATGTTCTTAATCAAGTGTCTTGTGTACGTTAATATCCAACAATCTAGTAAAAAATCGTTTATTTAATTCAAAAAGTCCTAACTCGAATTTTTCCAAAATCATTATTTTTGCTGTAATTAAACTATTTATTTTTTTGCGACCCACTCTAATCCACATAACTTTTCAATAAATTCGACGTTTTCCAACACAAACTCTAGTTTTTTGCTCGCCTTATAAAAGTTTGTTAAAAATTACATTACTCATTTTTCCCCCTGCTTCTACTTCACTTTTTTAACGAATTTTCTTTTCGTGTTGTCCTAAAGTGTAAAGGATATTACTCACACATACATACCTATACATTCATATATAATGTCGAATGAAACTTCGCTGGAAAAAGAAAGAAAAGTTTTTAATTGAAATCCAATATGTTTTCTAACACAACGACATTAGATTCGATATTGTGTGTGTATGGCACACATTCCCAACAAAAGATAATAAAGGGGGAAAACACACAAATCTGAAGAGTAGAAAATACGCGAAACAGACCACAGCTAGACCATTACGAAAACTTTACCAATATTTCATTAAAATAAAAAAAATGTCCTAGACTGAAAATCCATAACATAGATAAGATAGAGAACCGGGAATTGGGAATAAGAATGGAGATAAACAATAGGAAGTGAGTACTTCTTGTAGGAGGATGAGTGTATGTGCTATGTCAATAGGTTATTTGTATTATTTGTCCTATTTTTACTAAATTGACTTTCACAGAACATAGTTTTCCAAGCAAAGGGGTCTCTGTCCTATACGAACATTCTCTGAAGCTGGAAATAAATTCAAACTAATTTTGTTGTCCCTTCACAGGACTTCAAATTTCTAATGGTATATTTTTAATAAATATTTTATATTTTATTTAATATTTTATTTTAAATACTTATTAGTACCCTGTGTTACCGGTATATATGTCAAATAAAGGAGCAGAATATCTGTTAAAAATAGTTCAAATTTCTTGCTTCTAGATGTATTACAATCACTTCAAGTTTCCCCCTTAGTTATTAAGTTTATTCATATTTTACTTTTAAGAGGAAAAACATGATTAATATTAAACTAATACGGATATAAACATTAGGCTGGTCGCCGTCCATACAAATGGAAAAACAAGTTCCAGTCACCCCACGAAAATAAAGTTTGGATTGTTTAATGATGATTTGCAAAATATTTCGTCCATAGATCAAGCCATCTGTCATGTCTGTTTTTCCGGCGTATTGTTTTGTTACATTTTTGAAAGCACTTTCAATGAAAATTGTGATTCTTGTCTTAGAGTAACTTATTGGTCGAATTATTGGACGTTTATAGTAATTCTTTGTGGATTTTTACAGTGACTACTAAAAACTTTTTCGTATTTGGTGGTAGTATTTTATAAAAAATAAATAGCTGCAGTCGATACCTTTCAAATGCTGCCTAAATGATGAACATGGGAACTGAAGTTGACGCCGCAACGCTCATTTTTGTAGAAAACGTTTGAACATTTTGGCGGTGAAAACCATCGGCTGCATTAAATTATTTCACAAAAATGGAGTCAGTGACGTCATTTTTCGTTATTCATCATTCGAAAGGTATTGATTCCTTATATTTATTTTTCATTATACCTCTTCCAAAATGTTTTTAAGAATTATGAGTTTTTAGCTGTCACCTGGAAAACCCACAAAAAATCAATACAAACGTCCAATAATTCTACCAGTGAGTTATTGTATGACAACAATAAACAATTTTATTTAAAGTGCTTGCAAGGGTCTTTTAATTCAGAAAAAATTGAGACAAAAATGCAACATGACAGAAATTACACGGGAAAACATGATTTTTAGAGGTGTTTTCAGGAGCATTAAGCTCACAGATGGCTTGAACCAGTGGCGAAATATTTTGTAGATCACCATTAAACAATCCAATCTTCATTTCTGTGGGGTGATCGCAGCAATTTATTTTCGTGACCGATCCTAATAAACATGACATTTGAAGTATTTTGAATAGATATTTTCCTCTGTAATTCGGCACTTATATCGGTATCATAGGGTGTAAATAAGTATTTAAAATAAATTAAAAAAATTGTATCCTTTGGAATTTTAAAGTCCTGTGAAGGGGAATGATTAAATGAAAATAAAAAACTAAAAACGCCAATTAACTCCATTTTGCCTATAGTTTCAGACGTATATCATACATTTTAATTGTACTGTGGATTGTCGGACGGTGCTATACACGTCGCCAAGATAAAGTGATTTGTCAGTCGCATGTCAAATCATGGTTTAGCCCATGGTATCTGAAGGGACATCTGCCTACATCTCAAAAGTTACATTTAAATTTTTTTGTGACTACACAAAATCTTTTGTGTTTATCTTATCTATTTATTTAACTTATTTGCTCATTTTATAGTTTAGTTTGTGTAGATGTAAAGCCATCGAAATTCGGCCCCTGTTCATGACTAACTGCAATTTTCATATTTATATTTTCCTTTTGTGTTTTTGTTACTGATTTTATTTAAAAAAATTTTAAATTATTTTTACTATAGCATTTCAAAATCCCATTATCTTTACTGGCCCTTTGTTTCACGTACAATAAACAGCAGTCTACGTACCCATGATAACAACAGCAGCAACAACAACAGAAATTAAGCTTCTCTCTGCATGCTATAATTATAAGTTTTATTGCACGTATGGTCTTTTAGGTTTTCAGCAAAAATATTATATACTATAATGTTTTGTTTTGTTGGAATTTTGCTACTTTTGTGCTGCTGCTGGTGGTGTGCATGGTGTTGGTGTTGCTGGTGTTGTTCATTTTTTTTATTATTTTGTAAGCTATTGTGTGTTAAGGCTTTAATCAAGCTTAAAATGTGCCAAAGTTTATGACTTTAACACACAGTACATACATATATAGTACATCCATCCATCTATATACACATACATATATGTAAGGCTTTGTATGTGTATGGTAATAAAAGGGAAATTGCCATATTGTTGCTTGCAGATACGTTTTGTTGTCATGATACATACAAACAACAGCACCAACAAATGAAAACAAAAAAAAAAACATCAGTAGCAGTGGCAGCAAATGTTGCAAATGAACCAAATAATATTTGTGTTGTTGTTAAAGACAACACGTAGGTTTATATGGCCATAACCGTGTGCCAGTGTGTTTGTGTTTGTTTCGTTGTATCGGCTGAAGAGTACAATTGGAACATGGCGTAGAGAATGTAGAGCAACAGACAACACGCAAATATGTATAAATGTATGAATATGTGTGTTTGTGTGTATCAGGCTGTGTTACACACTGCAATGTTAGCATAAATGTACACATACCGACATACATAGTAAAGAATAACAACAAAAGCTATACTACATTCATTCGCATACATAGTAGATACTATATGTTACTATGCACACACACAACCAACCATATAAACTTTTATATGGACTTGTCTGTATATGTATGTGTGTGCATGCGGCATATAGTATGATTATGGCAAGGATTTAAGGCACTAGGCTAATGAAGAATTACGGCTCATCGTGGATATGCGAGTAATAACCCAATACCACACACGCACACACAACCATAAATAAGTTCACACGCTGACACCACTGTGTTGTTTTCTTTCGCCTCTTTCGTACTTTTACCAGCTTTCTCACACACACACACTTACGCATACCAACGTCCCTACAAACGCATTATCATAAAACTTAATTTAAAACAAAAATGTTTAAATTTTCCCGGATCTTTTGTAACAGTAGAAAGCAATTAATTGATTTTCTTTTTTTTTGCGTGCTGCCCTGTTCCTTGTTCGTTTTTTATTTACAACCATATTAAATTTAATTTTCCATTCTTGGCATGTTTCATTTTAATTTTTCTCTCGTCCTGTTGTTGTGGTTGCCGTATTTATTTTCTATGTTTATTGTTCAGTTAGTATGGTTTGTTGTGGGGTTGGGGCCTGGGTAGGGGGTTACTGTGCTGACGCTGTGGTCGTTGGGCACGACAGGAGGGTGGTAACATGTTTTATAATTAAATAGCTTTTAGCATTAAAATTAATATAGCCATTTCCTTACGTTCATGCGCTTTTTTCCATGGTTCCCTTTTGTACTGGCTGTCGCTGGTGTTGTTCAAATTATGATTTTTCGCAGTTCCTTGTGGGGTCCTTTCGCTGCGGCAATACTCCTTAAACGTTTCTTTTAACCATACGAAGGCTAATGCCTCCGAAAATACTCTATTGCAGTTAACTGATCTGGGATTGTAATTTGAATGTGACCACAGTAGTTTAAAATTTTAGTGGCCAGCAATTGAAAGTTTTTATTGATTTGATTTACACAAATAAAGGCCAGACAAAATAGCCCTACCATGTGACTCAAAATTGAAAACTTAATAAATTAAATTTAAATCAAAATCAAAATCATCAATTCAAATCTGCTCTGAGATTGTAATTTAAATTTGACAATAGCTGTTTCAACATTTAGAGGTCAACAATTGAAAGTTTCCTTTGATATTCAACTTAAAATTTGAATATTCAATTAAAGAGGTTTCCGTTTAAAAAATACAACTACACAATTTTCACTTGAATTGAGAATATTCATTTAATTCTATTTGAAAATGAGATTTTTCATTTTGAGAAAATTCCAATTAAAACTGACATTTTCCTCTTAAAATTGAAAAAATACTATTTTAAATTAAGAATTTTAAAATGAGAAAAATTCCAATTGAATTTGAGCATTTCCATTTTAAAATGCGAAAATTCCAATTGAAATTGAGAATTTCTGCACTCCAACTTTCTGCTTATTTATGAGTTCTCTCAGCTCGGACATAACTAGTGGCCAGATATTGAAATAAATTATTAAATTATACTATATTAATACAAAAAATTTCTTTAAGAGCTTTTTCATATTTCAATTAAAAACCACCAAATGTGTTATTATTAAAATTATTTTTCTAGCCTCCCATTTTGAAAATTCACTACAATTCAAACTAATTACAAACTACTCTGCTTTACCCCTCCACAGGTTTGATGTTTTAGTCAATGGTGGCGGCGCTGTTACCCTACAATTCCAACGTTCACCATTCCGTCCGCTGACACGCACCGTGTTTGTGCCATGGAATCGTATTGTGGTCTTGCCACCCGTCCAAATGCAGTTAAGCGATGAAGATGATAGCGCCAATAGAAATATTAAGTAAGTGTGGAAAGACAATAGAACTTTTCAGTTGGTGTGACATTGATTTTTTCATAAGAATTACAGAAAAACCTGCTAATAATTATTCACCTCTATTATAAAAATAATTTACCAATTTTGGGAAAAGGGAACAATTTATTTGATTTTTAATACTTCTTTTTTAAATGTTTGGGTGCGGGAATTCACATACCCATAATTAGTATAATAGGGGTGATTATGAATTTGGCCGTTGTATTTTTAAATTAGAAATCTTACAAAATCTCCTCAAAAACAATACCAAAGTGTTTGGAAAATATTATGTTGTTTTAAAACAAATTTTCTAATTTATGTATTCATCTTATCTTTCTGTACCACAGAGTGGCACCTTTAAATCCAGCCTTAACCTTCCTCAATTCGATATTGTACCATTTCTCGGATGAGCCCACCACCGATGCCCATAAATTATGCATGGAACATGATCATGAAGAGTTGAAGCCACAATTGATAAGCACCTGGATGCCAAATGGCATTGGAGCAATGCCGGGCAAACGTGTTATATTCGCCGAAACCCAGGTGAGTATAATTAATTTAAATGTGAAGTCCTTAATTACTTTCATTCGGTTGTTGTTGCTGGCGCTGCTTTGCACAAATTATGATAGTTTTGTATTTAAAATGTTTATGTCTGGCTGTGTGTTCCACAGTCCCACTTACTTGGTCACGTTTTGGCAATGAAGCGACTTAAGCGAGCATAAAACCTTTTTGCTTAACAATACCTGGGGGTCCTTTTAATAAATCTTCTACTTTGGCCTTCTGTCGCTGTTTTCCGAAGGGTGGAGGGTGATGACGAGTATTTTTGTAGGTTAACTAGTGTAGCAAGTGCAGAGCAGGACGAAAACGAAGTTTTATGGTAAACTAAAAATTTCGTGTGGAATATTCTGTAAAGTTTTAACGTTTTATAAGCTTAAGTCCAGGGGTGTAGGTGTTGCCCATTTTCATGTGACCTCGAGGCATAAAACCACCCAAACGGCAAGCACCACACTGCTGATGAACGTAATAGAGTTGCGCTTCCTGTAGTTGCATTTATTGTGTCCTTCTCTTCTTGCCACTTCCCTGCTGTTAATGCCATTAAATATTTTGCATTATTTATGCTAAAGCTGTACCTCATGCCAGTACGTGTAGTTTGTGCTTGCTTTGTTGTTGTTGTTATTGTTGACACTCACGTTACCTTGGCTGACACCATCTGCAGCTTTGACTAGGTTTTAATTAAATTACTATTTACCTTATAGTTCAATTTAACAGTATGTTGTTCTTGTTGTTGTCCTGGGGAGCTAAGCTGTATGCCGAAGTAGCAATGGCGAAAGAGAGAGAGAAAGACCGATACTGAGAGAGAGTGAAAGGGAAAGAACACTGGGGGATCAGTGCTTGTGTAAACAGGTTTTTACTTTCATTAAATAGAAATTACAGTCTTGGGAACTATTGACCTATACCTGCAGTGAAATATTTAAGGCATTTGTGCATCTTAAGGCTAAGGACCACAAGAAAAGTCCATTAGGTGCGAAGCAGCAGCATATTGCACAGAGAATCTCATTTCTCTGCCGGAAATCAAGGTGGGAAAAGTCAAAACGCAACGTCTTTAATAGCTTTTGTGCTCTTAGGGAAAGTGTTAGTTAAGATTTTTTTAATTTACTTTAAAATGCAGATTATTAAAGGCAGAGAGTGAGTAGCTGTGCAACTTCTAAAAGTATGGGAAATATTTCCTCAGCAATGCGTAAGATTTAGCTATTGGAAGTATGCATCGTGATCTTCCAACAATTTTTAACTGGTATACTCTTTGACTTCCAGTTCATTTAAATCTGATAGATAAGAAAAATGCAGCTAGGAAGATCTAATTTACTTCGGAGTACTAAACGCAGAAAGTATCCTTCATTAGACATGGCACGCAACACCTAAATGTATGCAGGAAATATATATCCACGAATGCCTAATATGTAGATCCTTGCATTATGCATCGGGTTCTTCCTTCAATTGGATTGTGGGTATATGGTCTTCTTAAATTTATTGCAATAAAATCTTAAAATTTAGCATTCATTATTCCCAGATTCTAAATGGAACCGAATCAACAATCGAACCAATGAATAATTTTCGTTAAGGAAATTCAGTTATACTTCTCTTTTTATTATTTTTCATACTAACTAAACTCTTTGTTATATCATCTTTTCAGATCGTCCAAGAATCCATTCAAATCCCCGGATCTGATTTACATCTGACCTACCAATCGTCACAAGCTTCCGGCTACCTTAGCATTGTTCGCATGCGTTTGACTTCGGAGAAAATACCCAAAACTCTTACCCATGTCCATGTGGGTGTGGAAATCGAGGGTTCCTTACATATCAAAACCTATGAGGCTGATCCCAATCTTATACACACCTTCGCCTGGAACAAACGCAACGTCTACCGACAAAAGGTTTATGGTGTTACCATTGCCCGAATTTCGGTGGGATATCAGCACTCCACCTGTGATACGCCCGTGTGGCTTACCCAAACGGCCAAATTACAGGGCTACGATGTTGATATCTCCGATATTGGCGGTTGGGGTTTGGACATACATCATCATTACAATTTCCATGAAGGCATTCTGCAAAAGGGTGATGGCAGTACTTTGCATATGAAAGAATATCCACGCACGGTGAAAGTGGTTATGGGCACCGGTTTGCAGAGACCTTTGAATTGCCCCGATCATTGTAATGGCATAGCCAAGGATGCTAAACTACTGACGCCCATAGCATTAGCTTCGGGACCAGATGGTAGTCTGTATGTGGGTGATTTCAATTTAGTGAGACGCATCACTCCAGATGGCAAAGTTTTTACCATACTCCAGTTGAGTGCTACTCAAGTGTCATATCAATATTACTTGGCTGTATCCCCAGCCGATGGTCATTTGTACATATCGGATCCCGAGAGACATCAAATTCTACGATTACTCAGATTGGAGAAGGTCAAGGATCCGGCCATCAATAGTGAACCGGTTGTTGGGTCGGGACAGCGCTGCATACCTGGCGACGAGGGCAATTGTGGTGATGGAGGTGCTGCTTTGCAGGCAAGACTGTCACATCCTAAAGGCTTGGCTATAGCTGCCGATCGTACCATGTACATAGCCGATGGCACCAATATCAGGGCTGTCGATCCTAAGGGCATTATCCACACTTTAATAGGACATCATGGTCATCACAATCACTGGAGTCCAGCACCTTGCTCGGGTACTCTGATGGCCAACCAGGCTCAGTTGCAGTGGCCCACTGGATTGGCTCTTAGCCCACTGGATGGCTCTTTACATTTCATCGATGATCGCTTGGTGTTACGTTTGACATCCGACATGAAGATCCGAGTGGTGGCAGGCACACCTTTGCATTGTAACAACAATGGCCAGGATAAGACCAACAAGACGGCCGATAATGTTTTGGGCACCGTGCTTGCCATGGCATTCTCTCCGTTTGGAGATCTTTATATAGCCGACAGCGATTCGCGAAGAGTTAATTCGATACGAGTGGTGGATACCTCAGGAAATATGCGTTACTTTGCGGGCAAACAGGAAAATACAGGGTGAGTAGAGAAAAACAATTAAATGCAGATAAATATAGTGATTTTACATCAAAGGAAAGAGAAGAGACTATCTAGGTTGAAATGTTAATGCGCCCATCCTATTTTGTGATTAGTCTTGAATTTTCATTTCATGTTTTTTGCCCTAGTCATTTGGCTTATATATTTCAGAATTTCTATTCTCCGAATCTAAAGTTTAGTTAATCCACTTAGGTTATCCGTCAAACTCAAAGAGAATTAAATTATTCCTAAAAGCCCACGTTTCACGAAATATTCCACACAAAAACTCAACATTTCCATGTCAACGTCCTTTGTAGCTAAAAACTCATTTGCTTGCCCTTATTTCCACTTCTATTCCTTGACGCTGGTGGAGCAACGAATTCGGTGACGTTGTACTCTAAGTGTTTTTATCAGCAACATTTTTTTGTTTGTTCAGCAACAGCAGCTACGTCAGCTGTAGTTGTAATCGTTGCAAGCAAGCATCAGTATCAGCAGCCAGACAGGCAACAGCAGCAGCAGCATAACTTCGTCACTTTTTCCCAAATGTGCCTCAGTGACGACTACATCATAATCAGCCAAAATCATCAACTTTTTTTCGTTGTTCCTGGACAGACACTCAAACACTTCATCTAGTGCGACACATAGAGCCGTGCTGTCTTGTACTCGTACATATCATAACGAAGCTGTTTACCTCCGCTGAACGGAAGCGCAACGAATGCTGGCTGGCTGAGTCTGGAGAGGGGGCCAGAGGGGTACAACCCTCAAAGAAATGTATCATCTGTTATCCTACTATCAGTACTAGTAGTTCGTTGGCAACATTGTCATGCAATTTTTTCGTGTGACATTTGGTTGAACTAACAAAAAATGTTTAATTTTTTTCTGCTGCAATGTTGTATGTTTATATGTATGTACGAGTATGTATGTTCGTATATATTGCTTAACTAACATACTTTGTCTGTCTGTTTGTTTTCTAGACAAACGGCTGTCCACCTTTCGCCCCACCATCCCTTCTGCTAGTTTGTTCGCCGTAATGAACATAGATTCTCTCGCCTGACTTCTGCCAGCAGCGGGAAAAAGTTGTTTGCCACAAACAAAAGTTGAGACAAAAACAAAACAAAAAAATAGACCGAGATGAGCAAAATGTGATGTTTTTAATCTGTCGCTTGCTGTTTGCCAAGTTGTTAATTTTTTTCCACTCAGTGTTGGATTTTAGGTCGAGTAGCAGATGACAGTGGGGAGAAGTGAGAGAGTATAACGATATCCCGAAACATTTCTGATGCAAGGAGCATAAGGTTCCATTGTGGAGGATGCAGGAAACTAATCCAATGTGGGCAAGCGTATCATAGCTTTCAACGTCTTTTAGTCGTCGTACTACTGTTCCAAAAGCAATCTTTCTGTAAAAATTCCAAATGCGACACGGAATGTGAAAAATCACCTCGAAAAAAAGTTCATTTTTCGAAGCCCGCATACATTTGCCTTATAGATGTTGCTGATTTCCAATGTAATTTTTTTATGAAAACTTCACTTACTGCAGTTTCTATCTTTAATATTTACAAATACTATAAGATTAAAGCCCTTTTAAAAATCATTTTGCTTTGAAGTTTATACAAAATCAAAAATTTATTATTACTGTACATACAGTATTCGAGTAAAATATTGCCAACTTTTTGGCGCCATCGCAAAATATTTACGGTGTTGTTTCTCAGAAATTATTAATTTCGGAAATGCAGTCATATATGTTATCAACTTATAAATGCATAAATCTCAGAGAAACCATTGAAAATATTCACGATAGCTCTAAAAAGTATGCAATATATTCTGCTGATGTACATCTTCTGTCAAATGGTATCGTGGGCATATGTTTATAGGAACATGTCATAATTTCTAGCAGAAAGTCAGAGTCCATGTCTAAATAACAAATGATTTAAAAAGAACCCTCTAAATTTCCTAGATTATTTTGTCATAAATTCCTGAACATTTTTTTTTCAAAATAGCTTCTAAATTGCTGTTTTAGCTTCACTTGCTCCGTTAGATCAAATAATTTTGTTTAAGTTCATTTCTTTAGGTCACTAATTACTTGCTCCTATCTCTTCCTCGGCCCACTGTACTCTATTTCTGTTATCTTTTAATTTTGCTTGTTTTTGCTGGTGGTGCATTTTTTAAGTGTATTGTTCGAAAAACAAGAAGGAAAGGAGCTAAAAATAAAAACTCGGTTTACGAAACTATTTTGGCTAAAAATGAGTGGCATTAAGTTTCTAGTCTGGTTGCCTGCATACACGGAACTTTCCGCAGAATACGTTGTCATTAACAACCTTTTCACAGCTTTGCGTTTTAGTTGTTTACCTGATCGGCAAACAACGAACTCTGTTGGCATTCATGTTCTTCTTTTTCATTCTTTTTTTTGGTTCGACCCGGTAAATTCTTTATTTTTGTGTGGTCTAAAATGCAATGTTTTCCGGCGAATTGTTATACCGGGTAAGGGTAAACAAATGTGGTTCTTAACTTGTTTCTATTTTGTTGTTGAATGCTGTAAACTTTTTTTCTTGAGTGCACAACCACAGGCAGACAGACCAACGAAAAAAAATACAAAAAAGGATTGGATAAAAATGTTGGACAATTTCCTAAATGTGTGTAGACATTGGTGGTTGAATACTCTGCCAGTTAACGATTTTTGCCATATTTCCGTTTTGTTTTATTTACAATATTCTATACGTAGAATATATATAGAGAATGTTGGGCTAAACTTTATTTAACAACGGATATAGTCGGTTTACATTTTAAAATTCAATTTATTTTAATCTGTCTATATTTATCTGTGTATATGAGTGTGTGTTTTTGTCGCTCGGCAATATTGCAACTAATGGTATTTTCCTCTTATTTTTTGCATGTGTATGCGTGATGGCCGCGCTCGTTTCATTTTCAATTTCAAACGCAGAGCCTTAACATGTGACTGCACAAATGGCGCTGCTGGCCTCAATGCCTCGACATCCGGCTTAAATTCTAACGGTGGTGCAGCGCACAGCAGTGGCTCCTATTCAACTACCACCAATCCCACAAATCGCAACAATGGCATTGGCGCAGGTGGTGGCGGCACAACTCCCACGACACCAGCTGGCAGCGGAAACGGAAATGGCGGTTTCAATGGCAACGGTGCTGCGTCTGCTGCGGCTTCGGCTGGCAATGGCGGCTGTATTTGTTCGCCCACCTCTGGATTAGCCGGCATTGTGGCGGGTAATCTTATGTCAACTGGGCCCACGACAACGACTACCGTATTACTGGGCGCTAAAACAACAACAGCAGCCGGTGGTTTGGGCTCTACCCTGGGCTCGTCCGGCACACTGAACGATGATGGCACACTGAGTAATGCCGAAACTCTGTTGTCATCGAATGCACGTTTCCAAGCGATATCAGCAATTGCGGTTGCCCAGGATGGTGTAATTAATGTGGCCGATCAAGGTAAGTTGCTTAGTTAGTTAGTGCCGTAGAGAATGTGTTGACAATGTAACTGGGTATCTGCCATCAAGAAACATGGAAAATTAATTAGGAGCCCTAGAAGCTATGGCAGAATCATAAAACGAAAAGTAATATTTTTATGAGTGGTTTTTCTGGTGGCTGTGGTATGGGTAGATGATGCTATGCTAAAGAGGGTTGGGCAAGATTCTGCTGTTCTTGGTAAAAACATTGCAATAATTTTTGTTCTACATATAAGGTCCGTGGTCCTAACAACTGAGGCACTTAATTACGGAATAATAAATTAATAACAGTAGTATCAAATGTAGCGTTTTGGGTTTCATAGTCAACAATATGGAATGATTTTTTGGTGCTGAGATAAGAGTTAATTGGGAATGCAGGGAGAAAAATCCAGTGTGTCTTATATTTATAGGCAACAAAAGCATGTGCTCTAATAATTCACACGAAAGTATTCCATATAACGAATAAATGTTGTTTCGACTACTCTGTATTTAACTATCAAATGAAGAGATGTAAGGTAGGGCGGCCCTTTTTTGTGCGCATATAATGTAAAATGTAAAGATATACCATAGAAAGCCACCCAAGATTTCTCGGAAACCAAAAAAGTATACTTCAATACAATTTTCGCTGTCCTCTATAGAATATTTAGCGGACTTCCATGCCATCTTTCCGTGATTTGTGTAATTAGACTATTTCCTAATACTGTGCCATAAATTACATGGAAGCCGACCTTCCCATTTCTGCAAATTTGCCGAAACATGATTGCACAATCAAAAATTCTATTGCCAAACCATAACGTTATGCCTAACAACAGAAGATATACTTACATTATATTTATTATACTTTTTACCTAGAAATCCTGTTCAATAGCATGTTGAAAACCAGTCTTGCATGAAACAGGCTCTGATATCTTTTGTTTTCCCATACACAGGCACCACCCAAAATTGTGCTGTAAATGGTTTCGCTTAAAGTATACCGTGAATCTTTTTTATTATAATTATTTTTTACAAATAAACCAAAGATGAATGGTAGACTGGTACAGAAGATACAAACTAACCTTAGGCAAGTAATTTTTGGCGAAATTGCTATCTCGTCCCTTTATGTCCTTTCCGCACTCTACCTCTCTCTACACTCGCTGGAAATCGAGTGTAACGTGCAGACTCAAGTTATTACTGCCTGGCTCTCAAGGCATTTCATTTGTTTGTTTGTTGGTCTATTCAAACAATTCCCCACCACTTTAGGGCAACTCCAGATATTCAAGCATTAAATTAAGAAACTATAATAGTTGTATATATGTGTACAAATGTGTAATATAAAATGTGGCTGGTTGTGCTGAAAAGCAAGTTAACCTAACTATACTTATATGTGTTATTTCAAAGGAGCAGGAAATATTAGTGCTTACGGAAATTTGATGGCTTTCATGATGTTTCTCAATTATTCCTTTCGCCTGAATCTTGGAAATTTAAATTCAATTCAAAAATATTCAAGCATTCCAAGATGATCTCCTATAGAAACTCTATTTATAAGATTTTTAATATTTTTTTTACTAATTTACCCTGATTTTCACTAGGTCTGGTTAGAGATAACCAATAGTTATTGGTATCAGATTCCAAGCTAACACTAACGCTAGAACTAACAGCTCTAACTGTTTAACTTTAGGTAAACCCACAAGAGAAACTAGATTTTTATGAGTTTTTAATTTTTTTATAAATATGCCCCAAGATTCACAATTTCTGATTAGCTTTTGATAAAAGCTATTGATGTCAGATTCAATGCAAACTGACAGCTATAACTATCTACCTTTAGGTTAGACAATGGTGGTGGAAATGAGGGTTAGAGTCAAATTTATAAAGAATCTATTAAAGAGCTTGCTGTTTCATTTTCAAAATTTTTCAATTAAAATTTTACTTTTTGTTCAAAAGTAGATTATGTGGGACCATGATTTATTTGACATACATTTCTTTTGACTTCTTATTGCTCCAGAAGCCACCTAGTGGAACCGATTTTGGTAAAATTTACCCCAAGCGAAAGTGGAGAAATCAACCCATGTTTGGCTAAGGACTTTAAAGTATATCCCGACTAATTTTTCATTTTGGTTGAAAGTTCATTGGGTCATAACGATGACTAGACTGTTCCATTCTACTTTTGCTCTAACATCGTATTTAACTATTAAAAGGTCTGGACACATATAAAGAATTACGTTAATTTTCTACTGTAATTTAAAACGACGGAAACAAATAATTTCCTATTTGTTTCTGTGAGGGGACAAATCATCAGTGGCTTCTGTAAAGAGTGTTTTTCTTCGTTTGCTTTAACATCGTATAAAGAACTACGTTAACTTTCTACTGCAATTTAAAACAACGGAAACAAGTAATTTGCTATGTGTTTCTGTGAGGGGATAAATCATCAGTGGCTTCTGTATAGAATGCTGTTATTATTGCTGTTACATCACCATCATTTGCTATAGGCTGATGGATTTTCAACACGATACAGCTTTCTCTCCATAAACTTATTTTTCGTTTTCAGTTTTCTAAAGAATCATAAATCTTAATATTTTGTCGGTTAAATTACTTTGCATTTCACCACCCACATATATGTGCGAAATATTCGCGCAGGTTTGTCGGTGTGTGAGTGTATTTTAGTCAAACGTCGAAAAACGAAAGGAAGTGAAGCAGTAAAGGACCACAAAAATATTGCCTGCAGTCGTACAAAGAAATCCAGGCACAATGATTTGGAAAACAATATTCACATATTATTGGAGCACGAAAACGGAATCGAAATCAAATCACACACATGCACACACATCGAAAGTAAGGCAAACAATATGAAAAAACGATTATGACAATTGTGATTATTATTGTTCCGTTATTATACCGACACACTTGAGCAGATTTTTGTCCTAAGTCAATTGAGTGGAAGAAGTACGAGTAACAATAAAAACAGGCTTTTATCGAAAAAGAGGGAAAACGGCGACTGCATTTCGACTTTGAATATTACTAACAATTGCTAAGAGATGGGCGGAGGAGTATATTAAGTGTTTAAAGGTCTATTGTGTGGCTTCTTACCATTTCCATGCTCCGGTAATTCCCGAAGTATGTCATTTTCGTCGTTTTTTATAGCAGTTTGCTGCCATTCAGTTTCTCTTTTATATTGTTTTTGATGTGCACACTGGAACTGTGTGCGTCCACCTTTACATCCGTTTCCGTCAAATGTTTTCCGGCCTTAAGTATGGTTGTTAACATTAACAAAACAAATTTCACAAAGGGGATGCAAAAAAAAAACTTTGTTCCCCCCATTTTTATACCCTACACCACTTCGTGGTCTAGGGTATTATAAGTTAGTTTCGCGCCAAATGTTTGTAACACCAAGAAATAATCGAGCTAGACCCACCTTTAAGCATACCGATCGGCTTAGAATCACCAGCTGAGTCGATTTAACGATGTCTGTCTGTCCGTCCGTCCGTCTGCTGTCCATCTAAGCTTGTTCGCACTCTACAGGTCGCAATTTTTGTCCGATTGTCATGAAACTTGGCAGAACCATCGGTATTGAATTTGGAGGAAATCTGTTCAGATTTAGATATAGTCCCCATACAAATATCGCTCCCGATTTGACATTTTCCGCTCTAGAAACGACATATTGTACCCGATTTTCTTTAAATTTTGCAGAACATCTTATAATCCAACCAGAAACACGTATGCAAAAATTGGGTAAGATCGGTTCAGATTTAGATATAGCATACATACAAATGTCGCTCCCGAGTTGACATTTTCCGCTCTAGAAACGACATATTGTGCCCGATTTTCTTTAAATTTTGCAGAACATCTTATAATCCAACCAGAAACACGTATGCAAAAATTGGGTAAGATCGGTTCAGATTTAGATATAGCATACATACAAATGTCGCTCCCGATTTGACATTTTCCGCTCTAGAAACGACATATTGTGCCCGATTTTCTTTAAATTTTGCAGAACATCTTATAATCGAACATCTTATAATCGAACATCTTATAATCCAACTAGAAACACGTATGCAAAAATTGGGTAAGATCGGTTCAGATTTAGATATAGCCCCCATGATAATGTCGCTCCTGATTTGACATTTTCCGCTCTAGAAAAGACATATTGTACCCGATTTTCTTTACATTTTGCAGAACATCTTATAATGCAACTAGAAACACGTATGCAAAAATTGGGTAAGATCGGTTCAGATTTATATATAGCCCCCATACAAATGTCGCTCCCGAATTCACTTTTTCCGCTTTAGAAACCAGATATTGTACCCGTTTTTCTTTAAAATTGGCACAACATCTTATAATCCAACTAAAAAACCAATGGTGAAAGTGGGTAAGATCGGTTCAGATTTAGATATAGCCCTCATACAAATGTTGCTCCCGAATGTTTAACCGATTTTGGCCAAATTTTACATATTATATTTCACCAATAGACAGAAATGGTGAAAGCGCGTCACATCGTTCCTGGTTTCAATATACCCCCATATAAATGTCCTTTCCGATTTAGCATTTTTTGTCAAACACATACATTTACAGGATGCAAAAATCCTTCCCGATTTCAATTTTTTACCGAATTGAATTGCAATGAGAATTGTTTGGGTGATGCCCATATGTCCATACTTTGGTATACTACTGTATAATTTGTATTTGTCTGTCGAGCAATTGGATCAATCACCATATTATTTACCATATTCGTTAAATTTGACTAAAGATGAAATTATAGCATATAAATTATATTCATATAATTTATATAATTTGTATGAACTACATAAAATTGCTTCCATGAAATACCTGCGTTTAGTAATCAAAGCGAGGTACATACGCAGGGAGTGGTGTAGGGTATTATATAGTCGGCCCCGCCCGACTTTAGCCTTTCCTTACTTGTTCTATTCCGTTTGGAATAAATAGAAACATATGCATATGTTAGGAGAGTTTGCCTTTCCTTTCCCTTATGTACGGTATCTTGTCTATGGAATATGCTGCTTGCTTGCTATATATAGACAGAATCATTAGGTTTACTTTTTTCTTCACAAAGTGCCAATTTACTTTTACTGACAAAATGCTAACGGAAGTCAAATACGAACTTCCGACATACTCAGACACACAAACACACACACACATACAAGAGTCCCTGTTCTGTTTGGCGGGAGAGCAGCAAACTCTATTACCTCTTACATGGGCAAAACACACTCTGTGGAAGGACTTACATATGTATATATGTACATTCATATGAATGAAGGAAATTCTATTGTGAAAATGCTGATTATTACAATTTTGCTGCCGGAGACCATGCAGAGCTGTTGCTCCAAACGCTATTTTGCCATATTTCTTTATTTCTTTGTCCTGGTGTGAAAAAGGCCATGGCAGCCCATAAATTTCAGTACAAATTTGACTTTTCTGCTTGAAATAAAAGCAATTCGTGTGATTTTTAGTGACAGCCAATAAGTAGGCATTAGTTTGTGACGCCTAATGGCCCCCCAAAGTATACTTTCGACGCTTTAAGTACCTCCTAATGTATGCGCTTTAAGTCTTACGAGTTACTTTGATAAATGTTGATGTTATACGGCAAGACAATTTCCAGTATTAATTATTCAAAATGATATCGAAGTTGTCATGAGTGTTTGTGAGACATACAATCTCGTTACAAAGTTCGAAGAAAAAAACTGTTAATGAATAAAATGACAGTAAAAGTAGAGTAATTATATGGGTTATATTAATGTTGTGACAGTTTTTCCAATCTTTATTTACAAAATTTAAACACAAGGGCCAAACAAAATAAATGGACACCATAATATGCTAAAATGATGTAGATAAGTAGTTACTTTCCAGAATAACATTATATTGTCTTAAATAAAAATCAACTTCCTCTGTCATTAGATCTAACCAGCATTACTGAAATATAGTTAAAACTCTTCTCTTTTTTAATATCCTATGAAATTGCGTTGGTTAGCTTTAATAGAATTTTAACTTTATTAAGTAGGAGAATAGACATTGGTTGCTGTAATATCTGGAGTATTAGCATCATTTATCACTATACGAAATCCTGTCCATGGGAGTCTGCAAAACGTAATTTGTCAGTTTAGAGTTTTTGTGTAATTTTTGTGAAATATCTTGTGAAATGGCGTTAATAAGCTTTATAAGAGTTTTACATTTATTAAGTAGAAGCATAGATATTTGCAGCTATAATGTCTGGAGTATTAGCATCATTTATCACCATACGAAATTTTGTCCATGAGTTTTTTTTATATTTTTCCAAAGATCTAGGTCATATAGACAAGGAAGCCAATTACACTGTCCGAGGTCAATATTACACTTGCACCAGGTGACGTACATCCGAAACTATAAGTGAAAAATTTTTCAATTTTTTTAATATTTATTCGCATCCTATGACACCAGTATAAATGCCTAATTAAAGAAGAGAATGTGTGCTAAAAATACTTTCAATTCCAAGCTTCTATCTGAATCAGTTTAGTATTAACAACCATTTAAATTTTTGTCTCTTAAAAAACAAGATATGAATAAACTAGAAAAACTAAGGGGTGATAAATATATGCTAATGTTGAACTAATACAATATAGAAACTCGATGTTAGAAGTATTTTTAATATATATTCTCCTCTTTAATTTGGAACTAATACAGTTATCATAGGGTGTGAACAAGTATAGAAAATAATTTTTGAAAGATTGTATCATTTGGAACTTTGTTGTCCTGTGATGGGACAACAGGATGAGGAAATGGAAAACTAAAAACGCCGACCGAATTTGTCGTGTTTTATTAAAATAACCCATAATCTCGATTTGTACAAAATAAGAGTTAGGTTGTTTTTATATTAGGATAACGAAACTATTTCGTTAAACAGCAATTAAACAGTTACTTACTTAAGTTATATTTATTTATTTTGAATAGAAAAATATTTTTTTCAGAATATATTTTTTTCTTAAGTCAATATTTCTATGTGAACGTGAAATCTCGCTTTGTAAAAAATTGTTCCTTTAGAGTGCTAGCTATTAGACAGTTACCTAAAATATTTTTTCTGATTATTTTTGTATTTGTAATTATTTTTTTTTTTCTATTTTTGGAGACTATTCTTAAATCAATATTTCTATGTGAAATTTGTAGCATATATTTCGAAAATGACAGTACAAACATTGAAGGTACCTTCGATGAAAAAGAAACGTTTTTTTCATAAAAAATCATTAAAATAATATTTGTGTTGCTTTTATGAAGCAGTGGGACCCAATACACAAAAAGTTAGGTATCGTATAGACAATTTTATTTTATTGGGCAATATTATTGTCTTCAGAGTAAAATTTATTTAAACCCCTTTGTACACTGGATTTATCTGTATGTACCGTTATCCAGAAATGAACCGAATAATAAACATTTTGTGGATGACATTTAGCTGTTGAAGATATACCATTCTGATTAAATAGCATTAAAGACTAACGAAGTCAGTCTCATGTTCATCCACTGCCTACTATTACGCTGGTTATTATTTTTCATCAATATGAGACTTCATATTTCTTAGGGATCTTCTCTCGTTTCAAGGGAATGTTCTAAAATGAGCTCTATTTTCATACAGCAACGAAAAATTTATAGAATTTCTTTAAATTAAGATTTCAAGATGATTTCTATTCCCCTTATCGTAGAACGGATTTTCTATTTTCTTATTGCCTTATAAATTTCGTATAATTTATTGGATTTAAATAACTCCCGATAACTAATTTCCCCATCACTTTAATCGTCATTCATCAGGGCTGGAGTGAAAAAAACCAATAACGACAACGCCAAAACCAACAACTACAGCAAATACCTTGATAAATTACTTAACAAATTTTTCTTCTTCGCTTTTGTTATTCTGCTTAACAACTCGCCATTTGTTTCCCATTTCCCAACTTCGTGCCGTGCTCGCACTCGCTCTCTGTCCCATCCACCATGTGGCTGGGAAACATTTTTTTCCTACAAAATATATATGAACAGGACGTTAGCGTACATACAAACGAAGGTATAAATTTGTGCTTATTATCCCAGCTTTTCTAATTAGATAAGCGACTCAATGTAATTAATAAATGTCTGGCTATGGAATACTTTTTCCCCTCTCTCTCTCTCACTCACTCACTCCTACACGATTTTTTGTCTTATTTTCTTAGAGAAAATGTTGAGGTTGTACTGAACAGTATGAGAAAAAATGGATGTTGTTTTGAAGGGTGGGAGGGGCCGGTAGATTGGGGACGAGTTGGTTTGGAAAAATCAATAACAAGTAATTAATCAAGTTACTTAGCAGCACATGCTTAAGTTTCATCTCGGCACGGGCATTAAACAACACCTAGAATTATGCTTTACTATGCACAAACACAAAAAGATAAAGCAAATCAAGCATGAAAAGAAGGTAGGTAGGGTTTATTTCTCTGGTCGGGAAAAGAGAGTGAGCGTGTGTGTGTATGTGTTGAGGGGCGGCAAGCGAGCCAACAAAAAATTGTAGATTTTCAAATCAATCTTATTAGCTAGAAGTTGTTGGCAGAGTTATTAATCACCTTTGATGATTGCGATTTGTTGTTTCCACCGGCTTGTTATAAAGATGTGTGTGGGTAGTTTTATCCCGCCTGTCTGGCTCTATAGCTTCAAAGGAGAAGAGATTTTCATGCATTTCTTGGCAATTAGGTTGAAAACTTAATGAAATATGCACACATGAGGGTTTGTAGTTCGATGAAAGGTATAGCATATATTGAGGAGTTGTTAGTCGTGTTAAACGGCAGCATACTTTCAGGCGCCTGTTTGATTTAGATGTTAATGGTTGTGTTAACGGGTTGCTGTGGCATGCCTAGAATCAATCAACTGTTAAGAAGTGAAGATTTATAGACAGGAGTTGTTGATCTGATGGGGAATATTTAAATTTATACTCTAGGAAAGTAACTACAGCTGTGGAAATAAGTACGTTCAATTGGAAGAATTTGCACAAAGGTAACCCTCACAAATGTTCTCAAATGTTAGTTGGATTTGATCTGAAGAGGACAGTATTTGATAGTTTGTCAAAAGCAGAGGAGGAGAATAAATCGTACGATTAGATAGGCTACAAAAAGCCGAGTGATATCTTTTTAACTGGAGTAATATTTTGTTTACCTACGAAAACTCATGTTCCTTCCTCCCAAAAAGCACACTTATCTTCGACATGCCATGCGTCGTCGTTGTCCGCTTAAAAGGACAACAAACTGGCCTCAAGGCATACTTTTAGGCAGTTACCCACCATTTTGAATTTTTTTATTTTTAAATTGCCCACTATTTATCTCCTGTTGAAAATAATTTATGTTCAAGGAAAAACAATTATTTTCGCCACGTAGCTACAACGTTTTTGGCCATAAGGACTCGTACATGCACACAAAAAATCTAGACCAACCGCAATTTTCCACTTGTTTACTATTAGTTGCCGTTTTTCCATTCTGTTCGGTTCTGTTTTTGTTTTGTGTTATTTTACTTTCTTGCGAATTTCCATTGTTTTCTTTTGAATTCCCACTAAAACTATTGTTGGCGCTGTTCTTGCAGTTATTATTGTTGTATATCATAGTTGTGTTTTTGTTGCCGTTGCTGCTTTTTGTTACCATAATTTATGTTGACTGTTTGCTACTATTATCTTTTTTATTATTGTTAGTTGTATTTATTTTTTGTTTTGTGTTCTGTATTTTCATTATTATTTGCAGCCCTCTCCCCCTCCAAACAAAATAGAATGGTAGGGGTGTGGTGCGAAAGGCAAACAGCAACAGTAGCGGTAGCAGCAAAATGATTATTATGCTCTTTTCGCCGGCAATTGTTCTGTTGTTCTTCTAGTCATTGTTGTCCTGCTTGTTGCTGTTGTTGCACAATTTTTGTTGCTGGTTCTTGGCTGTTCTTTTAGCCAGAACGCTTTTTGTTTTTCGACTTTCTTTCGTTCTTAACACGGATGGCAGGCAGCTAGTTGCTATCCAAAGGATCCAGGACCTCCGTTCGTTGTTTGGTGTTATCGTTACTTGTTTTTTTCGTTTCTTCCAACCGTACCGAGAAAGCAAAATAAAACAAAACCAAAGCGAAAAAACTCTCTTCGTACATTGACTCTTGATGATACTTGCATTTGGTTTTTATTTTCATTTTTTTGTGAATGGCGGATTTCCGCTTTAGTAATTGTGCTCTAAATTTACAAGAGAATGAAGTGGAGGAACTAATGTTTATGAATAATTTCTTAAAGATAGCAATTGAGATATTTTTGGTTGCATAGCGCGAAGGAGAGGAACTATAAAAACATTAAAAAATTAAAAGAAACGTGTAGTCTTAGCAATTTTAATTAATTTTTTCAGATAACTTGGGTGACAGGGAAGTTGAATATGATTTCTAATTGAATTTGATTTCAAATTCAAATCCGTAAGACTGAAAATCAAAATTTTGTGGTTTGCTACTGACTGCCTTAGTCTGTTAGATTTTTCATCTTTTCTGATTTAAGAAAAAAATTAGTTGTAATATGTTTTCGTTTACTCATGGAGTATAAGTAACACATCAGGTGTTGGAAAACCCTGTACCGAACTAGTACCCCGTGTAAATTCCAATTTTCAGTGTCTACTTTTAGGACAGATGTTTTTCTCTAGAGATGATATGGTCTTATATCACCCCTAAAAATTAAAACTTTAGCATGGACTTGCCAAACGGAGCCCACTTTCATGTCTGTTGTAAGAACAGGTTTCCAACTAGGACCATAAAGTCTCGGCAGTCATTGCGTACCTTTAGGAGTGAACTGGCATTACAAAACCAACAATATTTCATACTTTTTACATTTATATTGTTTCCAAAATGATAATATACATTTAAAGGTTAAAGCTTCTGAGGATATACATATTTATCCAGTTTTTTTCTCATAACATATGCCACCTTGGCCCCCACACCCCAAGACTCTTTTCAAATAATCCGTAAAATCGTTAACATGAAAACTCGACTTTATTAGGTTGCCAACAATGACCTTACATATCTCCACTTAATATCTTCAACCGGCCACAACTACGTCTCTTCCTCACTTCCTTATGCCTTCCTCGTCGTCGTCGTCAATGTGTGCGTTAGCCACTTCCTATTTATTTTGGGCTTTGAATAACAATGACACAAAATCCGTTATCATTAAAACAACTTCTGCCTCATCTTCATTCTCCTTGACGTTGTCCTAGTCGTCGTCTTCCGGGCGAGCTCATCATCAATTTTAACGAATTAATGATGTGTAGCATGAGCTTCGTGTTTCTTGGGTAATAATCGCTTTTCACTTCATTTAGTTTCGATAGTACTTCCACTACTACATACGCTCTACATATTGTTTGTTCTTTGAACAAGGATACAGCGCGCATACACACACATAGCCTTACAGAACAACAATAATGACAAGGACAAGAACAACACCAGCACCAACAAGAACTACGTCTACTAATAGTTATACGTGTACTATGAATAGAAGAACAACAACAACTACTCGTATAAGACAGCTTTAGATAGTGGTCATAATGCGATTGTTATTGTTGTTGGCTTTGACGCTGACGAGGGCAATGTTGTGTGTTGGCGTCAAAGGACAACAGGGCGGGCGGTAAGTTGGACTCCCGCATAAAACAAAACAGAACAGAACATAAGATGGTGTTGATAATGCTAAGGTCACTTAACGAGATATTTAATGTAATTAAAAAAAGGATATGGTAGAGCAAGGATAATTGAAATTTACCAAAGGATCAGAAAGTCGGGTGGGGGAGGGGGTAGGTGAGGTATCTAATAACAGTTCATTGGGAAAATGTTAACTTAATTTGGGTTGGTATTCAATTTTAGAACCAAAGAGGGCAAAAAAACATGTTGACAGGGAAGGTAAGATTTTTAATTGATTTTCTAGCTGCAAGGTTTAAATTAAAAATTTTGAGATCCAAAATAAGTGATGGTGGTGTATTGTTATTCTATTTTTAATATCCTTATCATTAGTAAATATAGTATAGTTTAGGGACATAACTGTCCAATTTTGTTTATTAATATAATTCTTGATGTAATTTTGAAATGTTAAATCTCTCCATAATTTTTATGCTATTATCTATTATTGATAATATTATTCAGAGGTTAAATCGATTAACAGGCAATATTAAAAATGTAGCATATCTTTCGGCATATCTCTATAATTTTGGCTTGATATTGGAAACTCTTGTGCATCACATACTTACGGCATAATTTTCTTAGCGCATTATGGCGAATCATTAAAAATCAAAGATCCTTAGTCCTGTTCAAAACTTTAGTTTCCTACTTAATATAATCCTTTACTCTGCGCTCCATTTGGAGAGCATAAATATATGTAACCCTTCTTTATGCAAAACTTCTCTAAGCCATCGCCTTGGCATTTGTTGCCATCAGTCTCATCTCCTAAAATTCTAACAATGACTCTTTAATGAGCCATTCCCAGTGATTCACTCATCCAGTACGTTTTCCTTTCCCGTTTTATATTGTTGTTTTTATATTTTATTTTTGCTCTGCTCCTTCTAGAGCAGTTTAGCGAAATCTTTCGCTTTTGAATTTTGCATTCATACAATTTAGCCACCAAAAAGATAAGTAGATACTTAAATGAACCTCAGGCTGAAATGCGCTTACGGAAAGAAGAAAAGACAACGCGCGGCACAGACCACTACTACGCGTAACAGCAACAAGATACCAACTACCAGCCACGTAATCTGTTCGGGAAGTGTAGGTATTGTGTCGCCCCCCGCCAACCATGTCGACCGTCCAGCAACCAGCAAGTCTTAGAGTTTTAAGCTTTAAGCCTACTTAAAATAAAAGACTCTGCTGTTCGTGGGCGGTAGTCGGGAGGACAGCAGTAGGGGAGGAGTATGCTGCAGTAAAAACGATTAGGAAACCAAACAACTATTAAAAGGAAATGTTTTTAAGTAAAAAAGGAACTTTTTCTTCCATTCAAATAGTAAAGGGGAAATAAAATCTCAAACGGAAATCTAGGAAAGGCACAAAAATCCCCCTAAGGAAAATGCTGCAAAGGAAATGAAAGAAATTAGATTTTGTTAATAAAAAAGCGAAGCCTTATAGCGACAACTACAATATAAAAAATTTAATTTGTTTGATAGAAAAGACAACATGTCTAAATCTATACATTGGTTTAGCTCATTGTGGTAAACTTGAGCTAGGGTTTACTTTGTAGCAGGCGGATTTTGTAGAAAGGACTAGGGGAATTATGTCAATTCTCTTTAATTCACAACAGACTGTTCCGATGTCAGAAGTCTCTGATTTGACAACATAGTAGCGACAACACAACTTTGATCATAGGGCGCAAAAGCAAGAACAATGTAACCTGTAAAGCGGGGTGTGAATGCTTTCCCTTTGTTTTCGTGGTTGACTGATAAATTTAGTGTATTTAGATTAATTTTAAACCGGAATTTAATGGATGTGGATAGTATAACTAAATTATGATGATTTGTTTGATGGATTGATTTATTTATAAGTTCAGAATTGTATTTCGTACCACTGACTAACTTCACCTCTCTTGTCTTACTTTCAGGTTCATTGCACGTCTTGGCCTTGGAACACTACCTACCATCGCACGATGAAAACGGTGAATTCCACATACCCTATCCGCCATCCAGTGAGGTGTATGTCTTCAATCGTTACGGCCAACATGTGGCCACCAAAGATCTAACATCGGGCAAAACGCGTTACAGTTTCCTCTACTCCAAGAACACCTCGTTCGGTCGTCTCTCGACCGTAACTGATGCCTCGGGCAATAAGATTCAGTTCCTGCGTGATTACAGCAATGTTGTGAGTTCTATTGAGAACACTCAAGATCACAAGTCGGATATACAAATCAATGGCATTGGTATCATGACCAAGTTGACCGAAAAGGGGCGACAAGAAATTGAGCTGGACTATGACAGCAATACCGGCCTGCTGAATTCCCGTTCGTCGGGTGGTGAAACTTATATCTATCAATATGATGAATTTGGCCGTGTCACCGGTATGATCCTGCCTAGTGGTGAGATTGTCCGCATTACCTCACAGCTGGCCGATAACAAGGGCTTAACCGTATATGTCCATGCTTCGGTGGAGTCTTTGTTCTCACGCGAGAAGGGCGACACCAATGAGCTCTTGGTCTTGGGTGGTGTGAGATCCACCTTCCTCAAGAAGGGTCAGGAGAACGCTGATGCTGAAATTAAACCCAACAACACTTTGGTCATACACAGTTCCAATGGTGTGGTGGTCGAATCATCGGCCGTAGCTCGACATCCTCTCCTCGAAGCGGCTCTGCCCGTCGAAGCTGAAATGCTGGCCATGTGGTCGCACCAGAGCGTCACCATGGGTGAGGGATTAACTAACAACATGTATTCCGTCTACAATTTGGTGGGAGATGTTCGCAATCCCCAGCAAACTTTGAACCGCGAAATTTGGGTGAATCAGTCACGAGTGATTGGTGTGGAATTTGATCAGTTTACAAATCGTGAAACATTCTACGACATGAATCGCACGCCTGTTCTGATAGTGGGTTATGACCAGTCTGGCCTGCCGAAATCGTACTATCCCACCAATGGTTATCCCGTCAACTTAACTTATGATCGTTTCAACCGCATCGATGGTTGGGCGTGGGGTCCGGCCGAAATCAAGTACTCTTATGATCGTCATGGTCTCCTTTCGGAAATAACCTCGCAGCAAGATGGCATTATCTCCTTTGTATACAACGACTGGAATCTGGTCTCGGAGATCGGCTTGGCTTCGCAGCGCAAATTCGTCCTGCAATACGACGAATCTGGCGGTTTGAGGCATGTCGTCTTGCCCTCCGGCACCAAACATTCATTCAGCATGCAGACCTCTATTGGATTCATCAGAAGTACTTACACAGCTCCCGGCAGTACCAAGGCCTACTTGCAGCATTTCAGCCATTCTGGGGCTTTGTTGCAGACCATATTCCCTGGTGATGGCGCTCGAATTTTGTATCGTTACAATGCCGCTGGCCAATTGACGGAAATTGTCCATGGTGAAGGCAAGAGTGAGTTTATCTATAACGAAGCCACCGCCATGCCTTCCACTGTGTCGCACACCGAGCGTGAACTGGAGTATCGTTGGGACTTCGAGTACACCGGCGGTTTGTTGACCGAGGAAAGAATTGATTTTATCGCCAAAACCGGCTTGAGTAATGCCAAGTTCACCTATGAATATGACACCGATTTCCGAGTGATCTCCATACAAGGCCGCATAGGAGGGCAAAATTTGCCAGCCCAAAATTTCGCCTACGACATGCGTACTGGCCAGCCAAGCATGATTGGCCAATTCAAGTTGATGCATCCGCTGTTGAACCAGACCCAAGTTTATGATGGTACAGCCAGCTTTACACGCACCGTAGATGGCCGCTTCATGACCCAAAAGGTGGCACTGTCCATACATCGCTTGGAGGTATTCCGCATGGAGTATTCCTTCGGTGTGCATGGTCGCATTACCCAGACTCGGACGTACACCCGCAACATGGCTGTCAACACCTATACAAATGTTAAGAACTACACTTGGGATTGTGATGGTCAGTTGGTGGGTGTTGAGGCCCAAGAGCCCTGGGGCTTCCGTTACGACGATAATGGCAATTTACTGTCTTTGACATACCGTGGTAATACCATACCTATGGAATACAATAACCAGGATCGCATAGTCAAGTTTGGCGAAGGACAATACAAATACGACACAAGAGGTCTGGTGGCTCAGAATGCCCGAGAGGAGAGATTCTACTACAACACCCAAGGTTTATTGGTACGAGCCACAAAGAGAGGCAGATTTGATGTGCGCTACTACTACGATCACATGAAGCGTTTGACCACGCGCAAGGACAATTTCGGCAATGTCACCCAGTTCTTCTACAACAACCAACAGAGACCATTCGAAGTGTCACAGATATACTCGCCACGCGATGGCAAGCTAATGTCCCTGACTTACGATGATATAGGCCACTTGATCTATGCTCAGGTCTACCGCCATAAATACTATGTGGCCACCGATCAATCGGGTACACCCATTATGATCTTCAATCAGTATGGCGAAGGCATAAGGGAAATTATGCGCTCACCATTCGGCCATATAGTCTACGACTCCAATCCGTATTTGTACTTGCCTATAGATTTTTGTGGTGGCATACTGGATCAGGTGACGACGCTGGTGCATATGGCCGATGGCCGGGTCTATGATCCACTGATAGGCCAGTGGATGACGCCAAATTGGGAAAATGTGGCCGAACGCATACCTACACCCACCAAAATGCATTTGTATCGCTTCAATGGCAACGATCCCATCAATGTGGGTCATGACCGCAACTATCCGGCCTCGTTCACCGCTTGGATGAAAACCATAGGCTACAATGTGGAGAATCTCGTGCCCCAACTATCACGCAATCTGTGGGAGCAGCCATCGCTGTGGGGCAGAGCGCCGCACAATCCCATAGCCATGGATCTGAAGAGACCCATGTACAATGTTCCTACTATGGCGGTCGAAAGTGGTTTCTTGGCTCACCTGAACATACGCAGAATGTCCAACTTTGAGGAGTTGAATGCTCCACCGAGATCGGCATTGAAATATGACGTCATGACACCGGGACCGCGCAACATTGGCTCGGACACTGAACCACCATTCGGCAAAGGCATTGTAGTATCTAGAACGGCCGATGGTCAGGCCATAGTGTCAAGTGTGCCCGCCGCCAATGCGATATACAGAGATGTTTACACTTCCGTATTCAATAGATCGAAATTGCTGCCCTTCACGTTTGTGGTGCACAATGCCCAACAGGATTCATTCTTCTTTGTCAAGGAGGAACTGTGGCGTGCCAGTGAAGATCGCCAACAACTGAAGCGACTGCAAGGTCAAGTTAACACGACATTCCATGAAATCACCCGAGAAAATGGCAGTGGCACCAATTATTTGGATGTTAAAATCCATGGTCTGCATGCCATTATCAATTTGCGTTACGGCACCACCGTCGACAAGGAGAAGCAACGCCTGATGCATCATGCCAAACTGACAGCGGTACGCAAGGCATGGCATCGCGAGAAGGAAGCTTTGCGCAATGGCCTAAATAGCGAAATCGAATGGAATCAACAGGAAATCGATGAGATACTCAAGCAAAACTATGCCAACAACTATGAGGGCGAATACATTCACGATGTGGCGCTGTATCCGGAATTAGCCGAGGATCCATACAACATCAAGTTTGTGAAACGAAAAGGCGCCACAGGCGGAGCGGCCGGTGTGCCGAACAGCCGCAAGCGAAGAAGAAGAAGCATTCGACAGAATGACGATGATAAAATACCCGATGCAATTAACACAGATCAACTACTAGGACAACAACAAGAACTACAACCAGAACAACAACAATTATTATTAAGTGAGGCAGACAAGGAAAACCCAGAGAATAGTAATGGTGGTGTTCGAACAAGCGGCGACGATTGTTCATCACACCATAAATGTTAGCTTAAATTTTAAATTTACACAACAAGAAAAACAAAACAAACAAACAAAAACCCATAGAAAACACACATTTCTGTTATATACTATATATAAATATAATTATAATGAAGAAGAAGAAAAAATTAGTTAAGTTTTCAAAGAGAAATAAAACAACAGAAAGTAATTTATAATTTCCTAATGAGATCGAAGACACATTCAAGCGAATGTGCTGGCAAATATCCTTTAAAATAATTGATAATTGTTTTATTTTCAATATTTTTTCCAATTTGTATGTGTACAGTAGTGAATAATAATTAATTATAATTAACAAATACAAACAAATAAATATTTATTTACCCCTAAAAAAGAATTTAGTACATAAGTTAAATTTATAAACTTGATATAATGTTTAAGTAAGAACAACAAAGATATTTACCGAATTTTTAGTTTCGTTTTGAATTAGTGAATTATGGCTAAAGCTGTTGTTGCAGGTAAAGAAATTTTTGAAAATGAAAATGCATGACTTTTTAGAACATAATTTCAATTATATTTAGGAGGCAAAATGCCTTCTACTTCACTTTCAAGTTTCCTGTTCGAAGTTTTACAAACGAATGGAAAATTTTATATATATTTTTTAACAAAATGTTGACATTTCCCGACCATATCTCATACATTTTGAAATGTATACCATCTTAAAGGTCTCCACATCTCAGTAGCAAGTTTCCGTATTTTTTTTCATATTAAATATATACCCATTCCATTTTTGAATCGGGGTTTAATCTCTAAATAAACTCTTGTAATAGAGTGGCACAATACAAATAATTTTAACAAATACAACTTAAAACAATTTTTTCCTCCAGTCATATATTCAATATGCATAATAATAATAGGGGAAATTCATATCTTTTTCCATCCCTTCTTCTTCACATAACAAAACCCAATTTCCGAATTTCTAGACCCGCATTAACAGCTGTTTTGCATATAAATCACAAAAGAACCGATGTCAACCCGAATTATGAAGAATATGAATGAAATTAAATTAAATAAAAAGAAATTGTAAACGTTTTAAGGCAGAACGTTTCTTTTATTTGTGGTACTCGAGCTTTTTGAGACTGGCGTAGTTTTTAAAAAACACAATTTATAATAAAGAGAAAAAAAATAAAAGAAACAAAAAAAACAAACTCAAAAATACATAAAAACGCAAACCTAAATTTAAAACCCGAATAAAAATAAGTAGTTGCTTCAATAAATGTAATTATTAAATGATAAAACTAAAAATAAAGAAATTTAAATGAAACGAAACACATTTATCCTCAGATTAGGTAAATGTCTTTATAGAATGAAGTCATCAAAGAAATTAAATATAAAAAAAACAAAGGAACAGACAACATAAATCTCAACCTTCAAAACATATTAACAAACAAACAAACAAAAACATCTATACGTATATACATATAAAAACAAAACAAACACTTGTAAATTTATCATTTTTTTATAAAAATTTCAACAAGAAAAAAAATAATAAAAACATTTAAACTTAACGACCAACCCTATGAAAACAAAAACGAAGTTAAAATCCTCCCATTTTCCCTAACTATCCTTTATTAAGTTAAGCCTCTCGCCCCTCTCTCATTCTCTCTCTCCCTCACTCCCTCTACTTGTAATATATTTATTGTAATTTTATCATTTAGCTTATAAAATGGAAAAAATAAAAATAAAATATATATATAAACATAAATTTACTCTTATCTATAGATATACTTATATATACAAATAAATACAGCAAATGTTTAGTCTTTATGTATAGTGCGAAGAAACGGAAGCAGAACACAAACGATATAATGTAATGTAATATTTTTATTCCTTTTTACACAATTTAGTTAGTTATGCTTAACAGGTTTTTTATTATTATTGTTTTCTCTCTCTCTGTTCAATCACTCTCAATTCTTCTATTAAATTATTCGTTCGAATTCGTTTATTCTAAAAACACTTTGTTTATTGATCAATATATCATCTCATAAAAACGAAAGAATTTAAATCCTAATTGTTTTTAATTTATAAGTAAAACTGAATGAAACAAAACAAAAAACAAATGAAATTTAAATAAATATGGCAACAGTATTATAAAAAATAAAACAAAATCACACAATTTCTTTTTATTTCATCAACCAACCAAAAAAGAACAATCTATCATCACAGCAGTGCATTCTGCCAGAGAAGAAAGAAAGAAAGGAAGTCTGAGATTTTAAAGGTATAAATCATCAGCATGTTATCAATTTCGGTGAGTCCTGTCTAGTTATAGGAACTGGAACATAGAAATACTTTCTGTCAAAAATGTTTAAACAAATTCATTACTTTTTACTCTGGCATAATGTTTCTTTTCATGATTTTTTTGTTAGTTTGTCATACCCTAGGTTTGTGTTTGTACCACCATATAATTCATAGAGTTTTCTTTAAAGCGAGCAGTTAAGATATATGATTTTCTTTTATGATTTGTGTCATATTGCCGTCCATACTTTGAAATGTTGTTGTTATATTATGTTACATTGTTCAAAGTTATCAGAAACATCATCATCTCATTGAAATAATAGGTCATGAAAAAATGTTTGCAACACAACCTCTTGTAACCATGTTTCAGAAGTTACAGAACATCACTGTTTATCCAAACACAACAATAATTTTGGGTATCATTTAATGACAGCATGAGTGGGTCGTCCTAGAAATCGCGACTGTTTTTAAAATATCCTGCAATTTTTATGTTTTTTAAGAGAGCTTGTTCCTTATATAGGGTCCACCAAAAAACTTTTTTTTTGAAAATTCTATAAAAAACTACTGAATATTTTCTCAAATTTTTTTTTATTGGAAAGTACAACCCATCCGGTTAATAATGGAAAATAATTTCATTCGAATGGCTGCTGAGGGAACCCCACAAATAATAGTCCAACGGTTGAATAGTTGAAAAAAAAACGTTAGATTTAACATGGCATAGAATGAGAATCTTTCAAAAAATATTACAGATTATTATAGCTAGTTCACCTGATGGGAAGCTATAAGTGTTAATGATACTAGTGAAAATTTTAGTTTTTAGGATCCTTTACACCTACTCAATGTAGAAGCCCACCTTAAGACAGTTTACGACAAATTTCCAAATTTATGTAGAAGTTAAAACGAAGATTAAAAATAAAAAAATGTAAACTACACTTTGCTTGTTGGATTGAAGACAATGGAATGAGCTTCGATTTGATGTATATTCGGAATGACTTCCGATTTTCCAAAATTTTCGAAAGTCTTCTGCTTCTGTTAGTTTTTAACGCAAAAAAATCAAATGGAATTAAAAATATATCTCAGTCGTTTTTGAGATTTAGGCAGTAGGCAAGCAGACATCGACAAAATACAATCACCCTTATCACGTAAGTCGTAGTCGAATTTCGACAGCTGTCGTAGTCGTAGTCGAATTTGCATTTCGTCGGTATCATGTAACAAATTCGACGTGACTAGAACATTTTCGTCGTAGTCGATTTTGTTAAAAATGTTTGTTAATTTTTTTTCTTTATATTTGATCTTTCCACTTTTTTATTGTAGATTTTTGTCAAAATTTTCATTTTTCAAATCATTTAACCAATAAAAATACCAAATTCCTTGGGAGTCATAATTTCCATTCTTAAATTACGTATGTAATTCAAGAAATAAAATTATATGTTTTTGCTTTTTATATTAGTTTAATAGAACTAAATCCATTAACTTTTGATTTGATTAATTTTTTCCATTTTTAATTTTTTTTTACTCTAGTCACTTGCAAAATATTCAGTGACAGTTTTTGTCGAATTTCACAGTCAAATACGACATACGCGATACCAAAAATGTAAATTTGTGACACGAGTCGAAAATTCGACACGACTACGACTTACATGATGAGGGTGAATCATAACCGTTGGGTACTACCATTTTTTCATCCTCTGATAGTATGGTGCTTAAATTCTACATATAGGGACTGCTTTTTTATAATTTGTAATATTTTTAAAAGATTCACAAACTTTGGGGTTTTTTTTTCAATATAATTTTGAACACTATGTGGGTCGAAAAAATCCAACCATTTTTTGTGCTCCCGAAATTGTTTTCTATGCACCACTTTCCTTTGTCTATTCTGGTTTTCTAGAGCCGAAATTTTGATAATGTGTAATAAGACACCCTAATGTCCATATTGTAGCTAAATAAATTATTTAAAATTTTAATCTTGTTCACTACATGTAAACCTGAGAACAACTATTTATATTTCGTTTATAGACTTCAGGCAGGCAAAATTTTTTAAAGATTCGCGTACTTTTTATTTTTCCATATAAATTGAACATGAGCATTGCAAATTGTAAACACTGAATTTCATAATTCTTGCTACAGCCGTTTTAATGTGATTTTAACTCATTTTGGATTTAAAAGTAAAATATAAAAATATGGATCTGTTTCTGGATGACGACTCATTGTACTCGTCAAAACTACAAACGAAAGTTTATTTGCGTTTCCGTATAACGAATGTCAATTTTTGAGTAAAACACAATAGCTTTCGTTTGCTTTTCTGTATTTTTGATGGCACTATGTTGATTGACAAATGAACGCATGCTTTCATAATTTCAAATCATAACACGAAAACTTTTGTTTGTGTTATAAAAACCCAATGTTTGAGTCATTCGTCAGGGTATCATTCGTTCGTGTAGAATTTCAGTCGTTTACCGGAAACACACCCTATATCTTTATTGATCGTGTCTATACAATCAGAGCAAAGTATCCACCGAATTTCACTATTCTGCGTCAGTTTGATTGGTACAATTTTTATCACCATTCGCCTAAAAGTACAAATTTCGAAAAATTACTTTATGTTTCGCGACTACACAGTCAGATGCATGCATACACCGAATTTAATGATTTCAACTCCAGCGGTTTGGTTGGTACTAGTTTTATCCCTCTTTTCCAAGTGTATACCTTAAAATACGAATTTCGAAAAATCCCTCCATTTTACGTGTCTACGCAATTATACTGATGTACACAACGAATTTCATGATTCTAGTTGTTTTCGTATCATTAGTACCATTTTAATCCCTTTAGTCTCATTTCAGCCGCTAACCTGTGATTCCTCGCTACGAGAGGAATTTACGCAACAAATTTTAAGTGCATATAAATCAGAAATTTTCAAAAATGTTTTATAAATTTTCTTAATATTCATATTCAGTCCTTGTAAGGGAAAAAATTACCCTCTGGACCGACTTCGCCCACCTTCAATTCCAACCGATCTGCAACTATAAGACACATTTTTGGAAAATGTGAATTTGAAATTTGATGAATATTTTAAAGTGTAGCAAACGGAATGACAAAGTGAAAATGCACTCCCTCCTAAGGTGGAGGGTAAAAAAGTAGGTCATTATATTCATATATGCGATAATATAGAAACATTAAACTTTATAACCAAATGCTGCAAAAATGGAATATTTGATTTCGTCATTAAGGGCTCGTCAGTGACTCTCACGTGGCCCACCAAAACTCACCCTAATGTAGAGTTTTCTGTGTTCACATTTTCTTATATGGATATCATATCAAATATTGACAATATACCACTATTGTTTGGTTGAATTTGGGGAAACATACAAATAATATAAAATTTGTTTTCCCAAAACAAAACGTCACCTTAATGTACTACTAGACTGAAAGTTTAGAAATATACAATTGTTTTTTATTTTATTTTCTTTGGTAGGCGTCACTGGAGTTCAGCTTTAAAAAATATTTGAAAATGAAGATTGGATTGCTTAATAACGATCTGCAAAATATTTAGTCCCTGGCTCTAGCCGTCTGTGAGCTAAACGCTCCTGAGAACAACTCTAAAAATCATAATTTTCCAATACAAGTTTTAATAAGTTTTCTACAAAAATAGAACATTGAAGACATGAATAAAAATTAAATATTTTCTTCAAAAAAAAAGGACTAAAGTGCAACATCAAAAAAATACAGCAGAAATACATGAATTTTATGCGTGTTTTCAGGAGCTTTTAGCTCACATAGAGCTTGATGTAGGGATCAAATATTTAAAAAATAAACATTAAACAATCCAAACTTTATTTCTGGGGTAGTTGGAAATTGTTTTTTGATTTGGTCACGACCTAATTTAATACACATAATCGTGTTACAAGGATTTTTTGAATAAATATGAGTATTGAGATCAATTAGTATAAATTGAAATTTGGACATAATTAAAGATTTGAATATGATGTACTATTCTTGACTTATAGAATGAATCATTTGGAAAAAAATGTTTCAACACTCTCTAAGGTTTGCTACCAAATAAGCTCCGAATAATGAAAGTCATTAATATTTCAAATAAATAAATATTTTGCTGTCTCGTTAGTTTTATGGGCCTTGTCAAGGATTTGAAAAATGCAATTCAGAAGAGACGAACGATTAAATTTGTTTATATATTTTGTTCACTACAAGGACTATCTGCAATATTACAACCTATGTAATTCAAGGAGACAATGATCAATTTCATGTTTTAAAGGGAAACGCATTTCACACCTTTAAGTTTTTTCAGATTTTCTAACCACAGTTTATTATTTTCAAATTGTAATTTTTATACATGAATTAATCGTAATTTTGATATTTTTTCTGTATATTCTGTCTATATACTTTTCAATTACTATTGGTTATAATTGGTGCATTACGAATTTATTCAATTACTTTGTTATTCAAAAAAAAAATAATACCAATTAAACAAATATTTTAAAATTTAATATAACTACATGAAAAAGAAAACCCCAAAAAATTGCTGAATTAGTTGAAGAGAAACCATAAAAATTGGCTTAAAGCTAATCATTATAAATAAGGCATATACATACACATACATACTCGTACACATATAACAACTGCATATATTTTATTACATGATTAGGCCAAACTAAAATACATATAAATAAACAACTGTAAATAGATGTGTATAGATAGTTATATGTATTGTACATAACAAATTGAACATTTTAAATTTTGTTTTAAATTTTATTTTTGTGCAAAAGTTGATTGATCTTACAATTCCAAAACATCAAACTCAGGACCTAAAGTATACTTGAATTGAATAACATACTGAACACTATAAAATTCCATACGCAGATTTATAACAATGTTATGAGATCATAACACCAAAAAATAATCTATACCTAACTAACGAAACCAGACAGTGACTAACGATATTCTGAAAAAAAAGGCTCAAGATCAATCGGTTTTTATTTGAATTTCTTTGTTTTGTATGAGCTATATTTTATTTAACACCTTATTTTCTGAAAAGTATTTTCAAGTTTTAGTATTTAGTTTTCTAACAATTATATTTTGTGAAACGGATTCCATAAATAAGAATTCAGCTTCGAATCTGTAAGAGACCTTTTGGCTTCAATAATGAAATTATTCATAGTTACATCATTTTAGCGTGCTGATATTGGTTTTACATGACGTTTCGTAATTTTACGGAAGGAGCAACAAACTTAATAATAAGAAACCCATTTTGGTTACTATAGCGATTCTTCTGGACTTTCAAACACAAAAAGCATTTACATTACACAGTAGTACGCATTCCATCTTTGTGCTAAGGAAATTGTGACTACACATAAAACAATAGTTGTGTTTTTCAAACAAAATTGTTTTCCAGGCATATCAATAGCTTTTCTAAAGTCAACAGAACACTAACATTTTCCGATGATGTGTTATTTGGTGTAATGAATTATGTTCAACTTAATGAGGAAAATTATATCCACATTGGCCCCATATTATGTGTGTATGTCGTGGGGATAATATGTCCCTTGCCCCAAATATCATAATTGTTGCTGAAATAATGGTTGACTACCAGCAAAAATATGTTAGTGATTATTTCATAGCCTCCACTAGGGTATTATATCTTTGTTTGCACCGATCGACGTAGAATATTAAAGTGGGTCATTGCCCACACAATTAAGAGAAAACAATTTCTAGCTACACCAAAAAAGTTTGGATTTCAGAATATATCGTTCCTAAGTTAAGCTAAACGCTCCTGAAAAACCTCTGAAAATCACTTTTTCCATTTTTTCTGAAGAGATAGATGCTAGAACGAACTTAAATATTTTTTTATTCTTGTCTTAAAGTAAATTATTGGACGTTTATATTAATTTTTAGAGTATTTTCATATTGTGAAACACTAATACTTTGAATCAATACCATTCGAACGATGAGTAAATGATAAATATCAAAATTAAGATGAAAAAAACATTTTTGTTTCAAACAATTTTTCAAAATTAAAAGAAAGTGTACAATTTTAAATATTACATTGGAAATCATGATTTTAGAGGTGATTTGAGGAGCGTATACATTATAGACGACATAACCAAGGGAGAAAATATGTATCTGTTCTTCATTAAATGATCCGACCTTCCGTTTTGAATTTGAAGCAAAGCGGTTCAGATTTAGATATAGCCCCCTCCGATTTTAATTCTACTAAGCAATCTATTAATCACATATATTTCAACCATATAATTTCAACGAAAAAGAGCTAGAGTTAAATTGGGTGACCATGTTTTGATATAACCCTCATTTGTATATGAGTCATTCCATGCAAATCGGTTCAAATTTAGATATAGCCCTTCCGATTTTAATTCTACTAAGCAATCTATTAATCACTTATATTTCAACAATATAATTTCAACCAGAAAGAGCTAGAGTTAAATTGGGTGACATCGGCCCATGTTTTGATATAATCCTCATTTGTATATCAGTCATTCCATGCGAAACGGTACGATTTCTTACATCACTATCTATCACCCTTAAACACATTCTATACGTGTTTCAAGGATAAAGTAACTTTTCACGATTTATGAAATTACGAGTTTTTCATTCAATCACATGTAACTCCTGAAATTGTATAAAGACTCTAAATTTTCCATACCTTGTTTTGAAGGCAACTTCAAATATTATGAAAATATTTAAATAGTAAGATTTCGCCTCTAGAGAGTTCTTAACACATTATTTTGATTTTTAAAATAATTACATTAATAGATTCTTTTAAATTTTAAAGTCGTGTTCTTATGCGACTTTTTGCATCGACTGTGTGAGTTTGGAAATGGTAATATAATGGCCTATACTATTAAGATTTTTATAAATACGCCTTCCACAAGCAATCAATATTTCCGTGAATATAATGAACATTTCTTCGTTTGTTTATTAACAAAAGGTATACAAATCTAAGAATAAAAATTATTTATTATTATAATGTAGAAAAATATATATTTCTATTAACTAATTTTTCTTCGATTTTTACTCTTTTTACACCTTGTGTTATACTGATGAAAAATTATCATTCTGTTGATATTTCCAAGTAAATTCACTAAAATTTTGGTTGCTTTCGCAAAAGGAATTTTGAAAAAAAAAAACGTAAAAGTTAGAACCCACTATTTCATCACTTCCACTACATTTATGTAGTAATTTAAAAAAAAAATAATTATATAAATAAATTGAATGAAATGCTAAAAACGTTTAACAATCTGATTTATCACCTCAAAATCTTAAAATTTTTTGAAATTATCTTCAAAACAAGGCGTAGTACATTAAAATCGGTCTAGAATTTCAGGAGTTACAGGAGATTGAATAAACACCTTTATGGAAATATCGTAATTTCACCTATGTTAAAAAATGACCAAAGTGACCCAACGAAAACTGAACTATGTCCAAAACTAAATGTCAAATCACTCGAAAAAATGGCTAACTCTTTACAAGAAAAATCGCTCAAAAATTGGCTAATTTTTTCAGATTAAAAATCTGTCATTTTTCACATGAAAAATCAGCCAAAAATTTGTTTATTTTTGCGTGAAATTTTAATATGAAAAGTCGCCCAAAAAAGGTCTCAATGTGTCCAAATACAAAGCATCACTGGCATCGACCGCGTTTACAAATTTTCTCATCAAAAAACAGCGTTGACGGCATAACATAGAATATGAATGCCTGAGTTGAGTTTAAGATAATGTAATGTCATATCAGAAATTCTACTCAAATTGTCCGAAAACGACTACTAAATCTTTAAATACTTTTCAGTACACAATCTATAGTTAGGTATGATTTTCGATTACATTCGTTAAGTTTGGTCATTTATTATGATGTTGATTTTCGTCCATTTGTTTAACCCAAAAGGGAAAGCTGTGTCAAATATGTGTAAATATACAGAAAACTAAATTTAAATTAAATCATTTTATAAGCTGACCAATATAAATACAATTTAACTAAAGATACCCATAAACAAGCAAAGTCCATACATACATACATTCCAACATATTCCCTATATATAGAAACTTGTAAATATATATGATGATTCATTTAGTCAAGTAAATATAATGTAATTTCAAATGAAAGACACAAAACGACAGCAGCCAGAAAACACACGAGATTAAAACACATTTATCCTATTAATGTTCTAGCAGTAATTTATAACAGAATAATTGGTCTAATTAAATTATACATAAAATTGGCAATTAACTAATTAATTGAGCAAAACAACAACAAGAACAACAACAACCAACCAACCAACCAAACAACAAAAAAGAGCAGGAGTCAGTTACCTATTAGCGTGAAAATTAATTAATACGAAAAAAATAAAAACATAAATAAATTTATCTCAAAAAAGAAAATTGCTTTAAAAGCAAAACCACAAAAGGTTAATGGAAAACAAAAATTAGGAAAAGAAAACGAAAATGAAAATAGTTACTGCTTGAAATAAACTGCAAGGAACTGAAAATGGAAATTCACAAAATATATATTAATTTATAAGTGTAAATACATACCAACATAAAATGACATTGTGCAGGTCGGCTGTTCAGCCCATTCAAGGCCCGCTGATGGAAAAACATTAACATTATTAAGAAAATAAAAGAAAGTCAAAAAACAGGGAACTATAAACATTTAAATTAAACACAAAAACTCTATACAAATGATGGAAATTAGAGATACTTACAACAAGAAACAAAAACTAATGATAAAATGCTAACTTAAGCAACTATAAGAATTTATAACAGAAAAAACATAACAGAACAAGAACAACCACACAAAAACAACAACTATAATAATAAACAATAAACGTATTAACAAATTGTCATTACTTATAAATATATATACAAATATATATATTTATTAGCAAACACAACCAAACCAAATAAATATTAGTAATATTGTAGTTCAATAATGTACAATGTAATGTCTTAAAGCAAAAACACAGAAAAAGAAAAAAACAAACAACTGAAACCCCCCAAAAAACTATATCTAAATTAATAAATAATTACCGAATTATACATAAATTATCCAATTATCAACGGATAATTAACTATGAATTAGTTGTATGCATACATTAATTAATAATTATCATTATGATTATTTCAAACATCAAGTATTTATGTATTTGTCTGTATCTGTATCTGTTTTTCGATATCATTTCAACAATTTTTTCCTCTCCTCCGAACACTTCAAACTTAATGTTTGTGTTGTTGTAGCCATGACAACAACAAAAGTACATTAATTAATTCTATTTACAAATAACACACATAGAACTCTGAAAAGTAAAAAAACAAACAAAACAAAACCAACAGAAAAACAAGACAGAAATTAAATTAAATACCAAAACAAAAATACAACAAAAAATATGATATGAATGAAAACTAAACTAAACTAAAAAAACATCTGAGGATATCAAGGGTCTTATAAAACAAAAACAAACTGAAATAAATAAAATTAATATTGAAATATAATTGAAACGTCTTTGCATTAAAACCAAACAGGATATTGCGGTAAGTATGTCTCAGATAACTTAATCGGTTGTGGACTTGGGGGTCCACAAAATCGCTCATTAAATGAAAATTGACCTCTAAATGAAAAAAAACTCCAAAGTATTTCACACTAAAATGTGTAATTTACTGGGTGTGTTTGAATGAATACATTCGAATGCCAGCTATTTCAATAAAGGATAATCACACTCAACAATACACACTTCAACCATATACGTTTTTCAAATTATGTGTTTGCTGCATATAGTCATTCTGTTTAATATAGTCATCTGATTAACACATTTCAATATTCCACAAAAATTAAAAAGGCAAAAAATCCCATCACTTTTATGACATTGTACGTTATCATTTATTCGTTTTGTCAAAATAGTTAGGACATGTAACTAAACTTTCATATGTGCCGCAATATACAAAATAAGTTGCGCAAAGGCAATTGCAATAACAATAATTAAGCGAAAAGGCTACGTATAATATTTTCTGATGTATTTTGAATTAAATAAAATTTATATTTTCAATTCAATTAAAGAAAAATAATAATAAAACTTACTATTTAAGGACAAAAATCTGGTTTGAGTTTGTTACGCACGAGTTATTAACACTGATCGACACCTTTTTAAAGACCAGTTCTTTTTCACAAACATAAACAGTTGCGGTCAAAATAATAACAGCGCAGCTTGATATACATTTTCATATATTTATTTGTGTGATAATTTTTTTATTGCTACTACTGCATTAAGTGCTGCGTTGTGAGGTTACAAAAACAAAATAATTGTTTATTTGGTGTTATGGTTTTAATTATTAAGTAATTTCACATTTTTTTTGGATTATTCGACATTTTGGACCGGTCAAAATAATAGCAGTCTTCAAAAAATCTCAAGAAAAGGAATTTTATCTCAATTTTTAAATTCGATTTGAAGCTATAAGTAAGATATTGTGAAATTTACACTACTTCTGAAAGGTTAATATATTATTTTTCTTCATAAGTAGGGCGAGGAGAGCATTTTGGAGAAGAAAATCGAGTTCATATAAAAACGTTGAAATCTGAGGTAAAATCATATAGTGAAATTCGACATTTATTCCAGTGTTCTATTACAATGATCATCTACAACCATTCGGCTAATAATAATGTCTAGTACAAAAAACGCTCTTACGCCCGTCACCGAAATAAAAAACAATGTCTGTCCATCTTTGAGAGTTTAAAATGTTCGAAGAACACTAAGAAAACATAATCTGTAAGCCAAAAGTCAGAAAAAAGTCCCAATTAAAAATAAAAGACAAGGCACAAAAAAATTGTAATTCAAATCAAAAATTGTTTTGTATGGTAGGCCAATCCGTCGATAGTTTGTAAGACGTCCACAGAACACGGACTATATCTCCAGGTGTAGTACCAAAACAGTAAAATAGGAAGGATCAAGGGTAATGGCTTTGGGGTTTTTTTTTCATATTATGGAGTTGGGTCAATACATTGGCCCAGAACTACCATGGACTCTGCCCAGTACATCAGAATACTGCATAATATTATGCTTACGTATACAGAACAGGGAAAGCCCCTTAAATAGGTCTTCTACTAGCAGGTCACTTATCCCGAAAACACCAGCCGACTCGCAAAAAGGTGGTTTGAAGTCAATAATATCGATGTTATGGAATGGTTCGGTCAGACACCGCACCAAAATATAATCAAAAATTTTTTAATGTGATGACTAAAATGAGGTCTCACTAGCAATACTGAAAAACAATAAAGATGTTTGGTCAAAAATACCGCATGAAAGGTGAAAAATACTAGTCGACTCCAAAACGACGTCATAAAGCAATAAAGGCATTGTAACCAAGTGTTAAATTCAAAAAAATTTCGTTATTTAAGTAATTATTCAAAAAAGTTTCCAATTAAAGTGAATTGAAACAAAATATTTTTAGTTTTTATTAGCGCTGCTATTTTTTTGACTCGTCTCGTTTTTAACATAAATGCTTCTAAAGGCCTAATCTCAAAATTACAAAAACGTATTTTTTTAAGCCAGATTAAAAATGGCAGAATAACACCTTTCAATCACAGTAAAAACTTTTAGGATTTGCGAAGAAAAACTGATATTTTTATTTGTCGACATTTTTTTTTATCTCGTCGCTGCTATTTTTTTGACCGCTGTATCTCAAAATTAAAAAAAAAACTTTTTTAAACATTGTGTAAGGAAATTCCTTAGTTAAATACCAATCTTTCCAGTACGTATAACAGCTACCGTTTTTAAATTGCTATTTTTTTCGAAAAAAATCTTTTTGTGGCATCAGCTTCAATCGATCATATTTGCCACTTCATATTATTATACCCTCCACCTCGAGGATGGGGGTATACTAACTTTGTCATTCCGTTTGTAACACCTTGAAATATCGACCTGAGACTCTTGATCGTCATAAAATTCTAAGACGATCTAGCCATGTCCGTCAGTCTGTTGAAAGCACGCTAGCATCAAAACGAAAGGAGCTAGGATGTCCAAATTTTCCATAAATGTGTCTTATAGTCGTAGATCGGTCGGGATTGAAACTGAGCGAAATCGGCCAAAAGGAAAAAAATTTCCCTCGCAAGGACTGAAAATACCCATAATAACCCTTAATATTTTACAGTATTTAAGCGTATTTTTTCAATATGACTGCTTGTACTTACTTGATATCGGGTATGCGCATTCGTACGGGATGAAATGGGACAAAAAGTGATAAAAATGGTACATTTTAAACGACAACAGCTAGAAACACGAAATTCGGTGTGTACATTCCTCTAACTGAGTAGAGACATAATATAAATTTGTAAAAAATATATTTTTTTTCCATATTCGTACTTTTAGGGGGCAAAATGGGAATAGAGCGATAAAAATGGTACCAAGCTAAAGGCTGCACCTAGAATAATGAAATTCGGTGTATACATTCCTCTGATTGGGTTGGCACGTAAAATAAACAGATTTTTCGAAATTCGTACTTTTTGGGGTAAAATGGAAAAAGGGGATAAAAATAGTACCAACCAAATGACTGCAACTAGAGTCATGAAATTCCATTCCATTTTCTAAATTCGTACTTTCAATGGGTACAGAGGGATAAAAATAGTACCAACTCAACGACTACAGCTAAAATGATAAAATTCGGTGTGTACCTCCCTCTAATTGCGTAGACACGTAAACTAAAGAGATTTTAGAAAGTCTCACTCTTAAGGGGGTAAAATAGGAAAAAGGGGATATAAATGGTACCAACCAAATGGCCGCAGCTAGAATCATGGAATTCGTTGTATATATTCCTCTGACTGCATAGACACGCAAACTAAACGATTTTTCCAAATGCATACTTTTTACTTTTACGTGAGATAATGGATTTTCAAAATTTGTACTTTTGAAATTCAAATTGAATGGAAATACAACCAACTGAAACACCCACTATCTGCCAATATTCGTGGTATTTAAGCTTTTTGAAAACATAAATATAAGAATATTTATTTTTTGTATTAACTTGATGTATTATTTCGATATGTAAAAGTATTGGTTGCCTTGCCTTAAAAGCGTGGTTTGAAATAATAAAATATTATATTTATATATAAAATTTTTTTTTCAATATTTGTATTAGTTTTGGTTTGGCTATATTAAAAATATATTTTTCTGTAATATTACTGGACTTCTACGAAAATCGACAGCCTCTGTGGAATGCAATCCATAGTGGAAGGTATATAAAGTTCGGCCTGGCCGAACTTATCGCCTTTTTTAATTGTTTTTTACTTTAAAATGAACACTAGCAGTAAATTATCAAAAACCGTTACACGTTATATGTAGCGAAAGAAAGTCTACAAATTGTTATCGATTTGGTTAGGTTCGCACTTTATGTGCACATAAAATTTCATAATTGGCTCCAACATAAATGTCTTCTCTATTCAATCTCTTCCATATTATCCAAACTGAAAGAATTATCTTCATAATATTTATGATTTTGTCATAAATTCAGTGAAAAAAATCATTAAAAAGTCGGCAAAAAGTATTTCATAAAATTTATAAAACATGTTTCACAAAACACAAGTCAATGAAAAGTGTCATAGAATTCTTGAAACATTTAATATGAAATGCGGTTCTTCATTCAATGATTTTTTCATATAATTTCTTTATTTTTCATAACATAATTTTGAAAAAATCTATAGATTTTATAATGAATATTTGTTTATTTTTATGAAAAAGTTTTATAAATAATAATAATTTCTATTGAAGTTTCCAATATAAAAAAGTAAAAAAAGTGTGACATGTTGTAGTTGCGGGAAATTGGTTGACTGACCAGTCATTACACCCCATCATTGTGAGAACCTTTGCATACATATTAAGAAAAAATCACTAAATTTATTAAAAACCATATCTTTATAAATATTATGAAGGGAAATTCTTTCAGTGCACAGTGTGCTAGATTCAACAAATATTGAATGTACGAATTCAACGAATCTGTCCATGCATTCTAACAATCTGACCTGTAGCAATTATTGGCGATATTTAAAGCCATACAAATATCACTCCCGATTTGACTACTTCCGCTATAAAATCCACATACTTTATCAGACTTTCTTCAAATTTGTTACAGCGCATTATATTCCACCTTGGAACGTCTATTGTGAAATGGTGTTGATTCGGTCTATGTTTTGATATAGCTCCCACACAATTTTTTCCCGGATTTTACCTTTTTCGTTCTAGAAACAACTTTAACGGGTTTTGGTGAAACTCATAATACAACTCATAATAATTCACTCACAAACATTTATATGAAACTATATGAAAACAAGGACCGATGATAAAAATGGACCCCGATAAAAATATCCTTCCCGATTTGACATTTTCTCCAACCACATATTTTAACGCATTTATAACTCATAATTATTCATTCACAAACATCTATATGAAACTATATGGAAAACGAGGACCGATGATAAAAATGGGCCTCGATAAAAATGTTCTTCCCGATTTGACATTTTCTCCAACCACGTATTTTATCCCATTTGTTTTAAATTCGACACACCGCTACATATTTCACGTAGAAGATTCTATCGTGAAAGTGGATCACATCCGTTCAGATTTAGATATCCGTTGAATAGATTGCGAGAAAATTACAAAACAAAAATGTCATGCATACAAACCATTTTAGCCATATTTCCATCTAAAATGAATATTTCAATTTCCAATTTGTGTTAGTTAGAATAGAGTAGTTAGAGGTCAAATCAGGTGGAACATTTGCATGGAGGCTAGAGCAAAACATGGACCGATATGACAATATATTTTCCTAATGAAATCTAATCTTTTGCGGTAAATATGCTGCTGTAAATTGAGCCTGTTTAATGATTCTGCTTCATAAATTTCTAGTAAATCTTTCGGAGATTATTGAACCGAATTAGGAATCTATATATATAAAAGAGAATGGCGTTAGTTACTACGCTTATAATTCAAGAACGCCTGGAACTAATGAGTGATTTTTTTGAGGTTAGGATTTTCATGCATTAGTATTTGACAGATCACGTGGGATTTCAGACATGGTGTCAAAGAGAAAGATGCTCAGTATGCTTTGACATTTCATCATGAATCGTCTTACAAACGAACAACGCTTGCAAATTATTGAATTTTATTATCAAAATGCGTGCTCTGTTAAGAAAGTTCATTGCGCGCTTCCATTTTATGGTCAGTTTAATCGACCCACTGAAGCGGCTATTCGGGATATTGTGACTAAATTTCGCACCAAATTTACAGTGTTGGACATTAAACCACTAACACGCTTACGTAGAGTGCGAACTGAAGAAAATATCGCAGCTGTATCGGCCAGTGTTAATGATGACCACCAATTTTCGATTCGTCGCCGTTCGCACCAATTGGGTCTCTGTTACTCAAAAACGTGGAAATGCCAAAATTGGACTAAGCGGATGGACCACCTAAGACGCAGCCGCGGTCAACATTTAAATGAAATTATCTTCAAAAAGTAAATGTCATGGACCAATCTAACGTTTCAAATAAAGAACCGATGAGATTTTGCAAATTTTATGCGTTTTTTTTAAAAAAAAGTTATCAAGCTCTTAAAAAATCACCCTTTATTTAGATGATTCGCACAATTTCGGATTGGTCTCCGGCCAACCAAGGAGAATACCCAAGTAAATTCCCGAAACATCCCCGATTTGTATAGAGTGATTTTCGATGCCATCTTCATGTCAGATAACGTTTATGTTTGGAGTTCACAGGAGAATTGCCTGGATTGTGCTGTCTCAGTGGCAAGGTTAAATTACCACCATTGCCTTTACCACCAAAGCCATTGCATTCTTTGTTTCATGGTGAAAGACCAGAATCACTTCATATTCTATCGAACACTCAGAATTATAAGGGATGCTTTCAAATGACTTCATTTGGATCAGATTTTATTGACGAACGCGAATACAATCCTACATTCAAAGTAATAAAGTAACCCATCATTTCATTTTTTTCGTTATCACAAATCATTGAATCCACAGATCCAAGCCAAATTCACCATCGAATTGTATAATTGCTACCGCATGAGCAATTCGGAAAATCAACTTGATCAGCGCCAAACAATCAATGAAAAGAGGAATTATTCGAGATCTGCAGCAGTTACTTCATGAACATCATGCATTGGTTCGATTATTCAAAACTGCGTTGAATCGCATGAAAAGTTATAACTATAAACTCTTGATCAGAGCGGATAAACGACCTACTGGAACACACGAACGCCAATTTAACGTCCCTACAATAGATAAGATTGCAGTTGTGATTGTTGGCGAAAACTGGTAATAACGCGACTCTGGGCATTTGCAACGAATATCCGAAACACATCGTTCATACGATGAATTGCAATACGCACTCATGTTTTGGCAATCAACACCCAGGTGATAAATCCAACAACTATTTGCTTCGGTTTCGCCGATTGTTTCAGCAATTCCGCGTCGATATGTACTATATAATTAAGCATCGTGTTTTGGGGATACTCGATGTTGGACGTATTCAATTGAATGGCATAAAAAGAGGCATGCGCATATTCTCATTGGGTTAGTTGAAAGAATCCAACCAGAACAAATTGACGAAATTACAAACATGACTCATGGTTCGTGTGGCGCCATTAACCCACAATCACCGTGCATGGTCGATGTTAGGTGTTCCAAGTGTTATCTACGAAGTTTGAGTGGCGAGGCCATCACTGGCCACGATGTATCGGCGTCGATCATCTAATAATGGCGGTAGAACAATCACACTCAAAGTAAAAGGAAATAATTTCGTGGTAGAGAACTCTTGGGTTTTTTCCGTATTCTTCACTTCTTTGCACTACATTGAAGGCGCATTGTAACCATGGAATACTGCAATTCAGTGAAGTCCATCAAGTACATCTGAAAACGCTTTAATCCAATTGGTTCGAGCGATTGGTTGAGTGAAAGAGCTATTTTAGCGGCAAAGAACAAGGATGTGGATCACTGGGATAGCCGCCGCACAATTTACAATTGAATGTTGGTTCAGTTGTCATCATGCTTGGCATTCTCAATCAATCAAAATTATGCAACGGAACGCGTTTAGCGGTCACAAAACTTATGAGCAATGTAATTTACGCAAGAATACTAAAAGGAAAGTTCAAAGGTGAGAAAGTTCTCATTCCGAGAATGCTAATGATCTCAACCGACATGACATGTGAGTTTAAGCGAATCCAATTTAAAATTCGTCTCGCATTCGCCATGACAATCAATAACTCACAAGGCCAAGGCCAGGAGTGTTTGTAGCCTCAATCTAGAGAATGAATGTTTTTCGCATGATCAACGGTATGTCGCATATTCCCGTATCGGAAAACCATCCGCTTTGATCGTTTTCGCACCTGACAACAAAACGAAAAACATTGTTTATCACAGATTGTTTTCAAAACAATATATTATTAAAATCGAAACAAAGAATAAATAGATCATATATTATTCACATTTTTATTTTTTTAATAAATGTGAATTACCGATCTATTTTAAATATTATCATGTACCCGTAACAATAAAACATTAAATGTGTAAATCGATACTTTTCTTGGCAGAACGAAGTCCGCCGAGTAAGCTATTTAAATATAAATAAAATTTGAAGGCAAAACAACGTTTGCCGGGTCAGCTAGTATAAATATAAAACATACGAATATTCGATAAGCCAGCAACTTAAAATAGAGTGATACGCTTTAAAGGTCATCCTTCATGCGATACCAGACAGAGTGCGATAAGAAGGTATTCTCAAACTTCTGACAAATGATGGCAGTTGTTCAGTGACTGGCAAGAAAGAAATAGATAAGCTGCACTCACTTCAAATACTTTCTCTGTTCGAAGACATATTTCTGTTCTGCAAACTAATTAAAAATCGTCGCTGTTGTTGTTTTTCCTACTCCTACTTTGAAGAGAAATCATTCACACTTGCCAAGTGTAAAAAATGTACAATTATGTCACAGAAAATGACACATTTGCCAACAGCCCGTGCACCCAGTGTTCCCTAAACAGCAGTCACACCACATTTTACAATTAACCCATTTCAAAAGTCAACGTTATTTACCCTTTTCTCCGCAACAAACAACTGAAAAAAACGAAAGGCGAAAAACAAAAAGGGACAGTGTCAAAGTGAGAACATAAATTCAGCACGTTTATTCAAAAAAAATTGTTCTTAATTTATTTATTTTATTTTGTATTGCTCATGGTGAAAAAGGACGCAAAAAATGAATTACACTACAGAAATATACCACACAGTGAGGCGAGCGAGACACAGAGTGAGAGAGTGAAAAAAATGTTAAAGACCCTAAAACCCACTTCATCACGCATTCTAGACACTGACTGATGTTTAAAAATAAATAAATAAAAAAGGAGTAAAAAAATGAAAGCAAGACAACGACGACGACAACAACAACAGCAGCAGGAACAATGACAAGAAATTCACAAAATGTGGATCATAGAGAGAGCACGTAAAGAATTTTCCAATTGGGACAAAGACAACGAACAAAAAAAAAACGTCTCAAACCAGGAGGAAAAAGGGTAGACCGAGTAGAGTTAATCCTTATTGAAAAGGAAAATGAAAGAGTGTGCAGCGGTGCCAACTTTCAACATTGAATTAAATGTTGATGACTGATGTTTAATCCGAAGTGCTTAAACTTTTATTAGGAAAATTTGTAACAAATTTACAAAATGAAAGCCCAATTAAGTTACACTCGTACATATTTTATTGCGTATACATGGCCAGAAATGAAAGTGTGTACTGGAGTCAGGACAACGGATAAGAGTTTGCAGACATTTTCAATAATGATTGATTACAGGGCGTGTGCAGTGTTTGCCTGACATTAAGCCGACTGAATTTGTATGCAGCCCAAGAAAGTAAAAAATATACCCCCTTAAAAACAAAGATTGATAAGTTTTATAATTATTCGTCAAATATTTCCGTTCTAGTGGAAGGGACATTTTAGAGGTGCGGTTGTGCTCTCCAACGGGTGGTTGATAGATAAGAAATATTTTAGGAATAATCGTAAACCATACCAATCTACAACTGAAGGGGGTAACTTTTAATTTTTTGTTACTCGATTAGAACCGCATGGACAAAACGTTAGACATTTTTTGACGTATTGTGATCTACTGCACAAGGTAAGCCGATTTTATGCTGTCCATATCAGAAGTATGACCTATATTGTCCCGTGTTCAATGATTTTATCATTAATAAGAGTGTTATATTTACAAGCCAGCGGTTTTCCAGCTTAACAGTATTTTTTGTGTAAATTGTCAATATTTTAAAAATTTCAAAAGTGTTTTTGATTGTAACAAATTGCTAACTAATTACACCAGAAACTATTTATTTGTAAAAAACAAGTAAGGAAAGGCTAAAGTCGGACGGGGCCTACGATATATATACCACTCCTTGGGTATATACCTGTTTATGATTACTAAACCAAAACCAGGTATATACATAGTAAAATTTGACGAATATCGCAAAGTTGATGAAAATCTTTTGCATTATCTTACTCATACAAGTGATGGGCATATACACAAAAAAAATCGGTGTGATCCTTTCTCATTGTAGCTGCGCCTGGGGAAAATATAACGATTATTTCCTTTAAGATTGGATGTAATAAATTGAATCTAGAGGTGGTGGCGATATCTTTGCGTAATTCTCCACTTTTGCTGCACTGAAAAAAATGTTTGATACTGAAGCATACTAAAATTGAGTCTGAGAAATGTACTCAATCTAAGTACATTTGTAGTTAAAAGAAGAAAGGAAAGGCTAAAGTCGGGCGGGGCCGACTATATGATACACTCCACTTTCAATCGAAATACAATTCAACTCGGTAAAAAGTGAAAACTGGAAGAATTTTTGTATGTTTCCTAATCATAGGCTAATATGACCTGGTCCAATTTGTCAAATCGAATAGAATATTTGTATCGGGCCTATATCCAAACATGGATTAAAGTGACTAACTTTCAAAATAAGTTCTTCCAGTTCAAATATAACGTGTTATGCCCACTTCAAAGAAATTCGGTGAAAATTCGTGGATTCTGGCGCGGAAAAAGTCTATCTGGGAGCGAAATTTGTATTGGAGCTATATGTAAATCTGAACCGATCTGACCCATTTGCACCATGGCTGTTTATAAAAGAAATATAAGATATTTCGCCTAATTTGAAGAGGATATATTAAAATATGTGGTTCTTAGAGCTGAAAAAGTCAAATCGCGACCGAAATTTTAATGGGAGCTATATATAAATCTGAACCTATTTTAAATATAAGATGTTTTGCCTATTCTGAAGACAATCTGATAGAATATGTAGTTTCTAGAGCGGAAAAAGTCAAATCGGGAGCGAAATTTGTATGGGGGCTATGTATAAATCTGAACCGATCTCACCCATTTTTACCACAGATTTTTCTAGCTGAACTATAAGATGTTTTGCCAATTTTGAAGAAAATCTGTTAAAATGTGTGGTATCTAGAGTGAAAAGAGTGAAATTCGTATGGGGGCTATACCTAAATATGAACCGATTTTCTTTAAATTAAATAGCGTTCGTTCTCCCGAAAAACTTCGTTGTGCAAAGTTTTGGTTCTGTCTACAATTGCAACCAGTATCGTGATTACAAGAATAGATGGACAGACAGACAGACATACGGACATTGCTAAATCGATTCAAAAAGTGATTCTAAGTCGATCGGTATAATTAACAATGGGTCTATCTCTCTTCCTTTTGGGTGTTACAAACAAATGCACAAAGACATAATACTCTCGTGGAGTGTATAATGAGTAAATAAAACTCATTTTGAATAAATTTACTTGATTTTAGTATGGACGTACTACATTCAAGTAAAAAGTAAACTTAAATGAGTAAAGGCATACTTGGTGCCAAGCAGATACCAATTTTCTTAATTTTAGTACATTTTACTGTAATTTAGTACACTTTTTTCTGAGTCTGTTAGTGATTCTAACTGAAATATAACGTGTTGTAGACAAAATCGTATTGCAGGCCTCATGGGTCAACATCAAAACAAAGATCCCTGGAGCACTTCATCAGTAAATGTTCCTATGTGAAATAATCCATGATCTGGAAATTTTGATCCAGATCCACTGTATTTGAGGGACAGTTGTATTTGGGAACATTGAATTTTTGGGTAGGTATTCCGAGAGTAAATATGACATAATCCGGAAAATATGACCAAGATCCGATGACAAATGCAGAATTTACAACGATAATAGGATAAATCGGACGGAGATTTATAGGGGGCCTATTACAACATTTACGGGTTGTACCATAGCATGGACCTAGTTGAAATATATCATAATCTGCAAAATTTGATCAAGATCCGATGTATTGTAGGTTCTACAGCGGTATTCTTAGTTGAAATATAATATGATCTGCAAAGATTGATCATCTTCTGGTATACATTTTGGGTGCTAGAGAGGTAATAGTAAACAATTGGGGCCCATTTGTAAGGCCGCTACATTAAAAAGTGGACGCATATTATTAATTAGGTATTCCTATTAGAAATATAAGACCTACAATGTAAGATGTGGGTTCTACAGCGAAAATAATGTAAACGGGCGGTCATTTCTATAGGAACTATATTAAAATATGGTCCTATACAGCTGGCTTTCCATTTTAGTGTTTCTCTTCTAAATGTAACATGGTGTGTGGGAAAGATCCGATGTAAAATGTGAATCTTAGAGCAGTAATAGTGTAAATTGGAGGTACATGTGTATGGGGCTTTATGAAAACATGGACCCATATAGTCCTCGTTTACGTTAGCTGTATCTAGCTCAAATATAGCATGATAGTGAATATTTTTATCAATATTCAATGTAAAATGTGTATTCTAGAGCAGTAATAAATTGGAGGGACATTTATATGGAACTGAACTGAATTTATCCAAATTCAATACCAATCGTCCTTCGGCTGAAAAAAATACATCTGCCAAATTTCAACAATTTGCGAACAAGCTTATATGGATTCAGCTCGTGATTCTTACCCGATCGGTATACTTAAAGGGGTGTCTAGATCGAATATTTCTTTGTGTTACAAACATTTGGCGGAAGACTATCTTATAATACCCTATTCCACGAAATGGTATAGGGTATAACAATAATAAGATAATAATGTCTAGTACAAAAAACAACTTACGCCCGCCACAGAAATAAAAAATAATGTCTGTCCATATTTAAGTGTTTAAAATACTAAGACTGCATAACCTGTAAGCCAGAAGTCCGAGAAAAGTCCCACTTAAAAATAAACTACATGTCACAAAAAATTACAATTCGCAAAACACACCTGCAGAGATAAAAAAAAATGCACGTTTTATGGGCAGTTGATAAAAAATTGTTTTGTATGGTGGGCCAGTGTCTCGACAGTTTGTAAGACGTCCGCAGAACACGGAATAGTATAGTACCAAAACTGTCAAACATGAAGGATCAACCGTAATGGGTGTGTTTTTTCATATTATGGATTTGGGCCAATATATTAGCCCAGAACTACACCATAAAGGTGTTTTGAAGTCAATAATATCGATGTTGTGGAATGGTTCGCGCAGTCACTGCAACGCAATATAATAAAAAAACAAGTAAGTAAGCTTCAGTCGGCTAAACCGACATATATATACCCTCACTCTCGGATAACATATATATGGAATTCAATTTAACGTAGGGCAGGATAATTTGTGTGGAAGGTACTAGGAAGTTCGTATCAAATGAAAAAATATAGTATAGAAGATATAAAGGATTTAATATTACCAAGGATAGAGACAATTGTAAAAATATTTTCAAATATCAAATGATTTTGACTACCCGTATAGATGTTATATCGGTTTTATTGTAACCAAACTTTATGCCATTTTGTGTGTGAAGTAGCAGAAGGGGTGTGGCCATATCGCTCATATTCCATTCAAATGTAACCTCTATAAAAGCATTGCTAAATATCAAATTTCACAGTATTCCGATCATCCGTCTAGAAGTTATAATAGCTTAAATTTTACTTAGTTTGGGGTGATTTATGTGGGAGGTTCTGGAAGGGGCGTGGAAAATCCCGTACACTTAAAATGATTACAAAAAAATTATCAAATACCAAAATAGAGCTGATTCCAAAGATCCGTGTGGAAGTTACATTAGTTTAATTCTACATAGGAATATGGTTCATTTGTGTGGGAGGTACCAGAAAAATAAGCTTGGGAAAAATATTACCATGTGCAAAGTTTTAATCAATTCCTTAACTCCTTTCGAGAGTTATTGTGTACACCAGCCAGCCAGACAGACGGACATGGCTCAAACATCTTAAAACGTTGTTAAACGGATTTGGTCCAAACAGACTTAGGGTCTTAAGTCACTCCTTCACTTTTTGTCTGTCTCAAATGATATATACCCTCCTTCTCTGTAGAGTGAGGGTATAATAAGTATGATGTCTAAAATGAGTTCTCACTAAGAAAACCGAAAAATAATAACAATCTTTGGCAAGCAATTATAGAGGCATGGGCACAAATACCGGATGAAAGGTGCAAAAGACTAGTCGACTCCATAAAACGACGTTGTGCAGCAGTAATAATCAATAAAGACAGGACAACTAAATATTACATTGAAGGATATATCGTTAGTTATGTTATTATTCAAAAAAATCATTTAAAGTGAACTAAAAAATATAAGTTTAGTTTTTCTTAGCACTGTTTTTCTCATTTTTGACATAAATGGTTCTAAAGGCTTGATCTCAAAATTACAAATTACTTATTTTTTATTTAAAACCAGATTAAGAATGACACAATACCATTTCCTCTCAAGTCGCCTGTGAGCTGAACGCGCTACATTTATTTTTATTGGTTTCTTCGTGCAGCAAAAAACGATTTAAAAACTCATTTTGTTGGAGAGTGTTCTTAAAACATTATTTCTGCGTGGAAGCCAAATTCTCAATATTTGTAGACCGTATACTAGCCTTCAATTTAGAGTACACGCAGTCGTAATCCTAGTACAAAAATGAAAGGTAGCTTAGACGAAAATGTTAAATTTAATAATTACCTACACATTACTTATGGGTTATTATAAGTTAGTGCAAGAAATAATCGAGATAGACACTCCTTTAAGTATACCGAACAGCCTAGAAATACATTCTATCAATCCTGTGATCAATGTGCAGGTTGCATTTATTATCTGAGGGTCATGAAGTTTGCTAGATATAATTTTGATTTTATATAGGCCCATACAAATGCCCTTTCAATTTTCATTATTATCGCTCTAAAACCCTCACGGATCTTGATCAAAATTTTCAGATCATGTTATATTTCACAAAAGTATGCCTATTGTAAAAGTGAGCCATATGAGTATATGTTTTCATATAGGCTCCATACAAATATATCTACGATTTCCCCATTACCCCTCATAACATAATACATAGGATTTTAGACTTACTTTCCAAATCACGGTATAGTTTAGCTATGAATATTTAATTGAGATATACTGAATGTAGTAATTTGTTTTGACTTTACAGGAAAACCTAATTGGGTTAACATGAATTTGGGCCTCGTAAAATGCAATGAGTTTCATTATAAACTGAAGTAATTCCAAAAACGCCGTGTTCACTTTAATACATTTTTGTGAATCTCTTCCGCCCTAATGTACCTATATGTATTTACGTAACGTACATAGTACTTCATCTAAGAACCGTTGCCATAAATAGGTTTGAATGAATGTGTAATACTAATGTACAATATACACACCTACATGCATATATTTTTACTTATTGACACATATTTCCACTTCAATAATTTCACAACATGAATATGGTTTTTATATTAAGACGACAGTAGCGGCATCAGCGACAACAACGAAAATTTGAATACATTCTTTGTCGTCATAAAGCTTATTGACACATACCATTTTGCCCATATATACATACATACATACAAACATATATTTTCAGGCATTTTTATGACTGTGCCACGGCATTATAAACACATTCAAAGTAACATTTATTTATATATGTATCCATATACAGGGCTGGATCTATCACAGAGCCAGGGTCTTAATAGGATATGTTGCACCACATTAAAGGAATAATAATAAAAAATTCACGAATGGCTGTGTAATTTTTGGACTAAGTTTGTTGCACAGAAAAGACTGTACAATTGACAATGTTAACTCAAAATACTTGTTAAAATAAAGTAATAATAATTATATCAACATTTATTTTTATACTCTCCATATTTGGAGACCCTCTGATCGATTTATCATTAATATCTGAACCGTCGCTCGTTTATAAGTGTATTCATGATCAAATGGTAAGGAAATCTGAACTTTTTGACTTTGATACATGCGAGAACTTACAAAAAATTAAGACTGAATAATAATTAAACCCCTATTTAGTGATATGTAGAATATAAATCTGATACACAATTACATCTGCTCTGATATATCTTAGAAGAAAAGATTACATATACCTACTATTTATAAGAGAGAAGTTCTCCTATAATGGCTTCATAATGATTGCTTTATATATCAGGCCTGCTTCGAGTAGGCCTGACCAATTTTGCCACTGATTGCACATAGATTAGCTTCGTGTGTATAGATGTATACGTAAACTGACGTGGAACATGTGTTTATTTCAACACAGCAATTTGCGGGTTAAACGAGTTGAAAATCTTTCGGATATATGTCCACAGAACTCATAAAAATACATATTTTTTTCATTTGGGTATTAACAATATTTATTCGTGGTGAAGTTGTGGAAATTTGTCGTAAAATATTGAAAATAAAAGTACTATGAATGATTTTATTCGTAACATTCGTCAGAATGGAAAAAAGTTAGCTTAACTAACAACTATACAGGAATATCACGAAGAAAGTAAAGTGGACACATTTAAGGAGAGGGTTAAGTCGAGAGTGATCTACTATATGATACCCTACACCAATCCCAGCGCCTCTGTCTCTGTTTATGATAAACCCATGAGTGTTAGTATGGGTGTGCGATTTTAATTTGTCACCATATTTTATACGTTTAATTCATCTTCAACCAAATTCAAAGTAATATGTAAAATTGAGTATTGCCTCCGGTGTAATCCCTATCATTGTAGATATGCCGTGGAAAAAAATAAAAAGTAATGTGATCAATTTCTCCAATAAGTCTAAAATCCGAAGTAATATGTCGGTTCTAGATAGCTATTTGGACTAGAGACGGGCGCGACTCACGTGAATTGCGCGAATCACGCGTGATCGTAAGGAAAATTTATTTTACTCACGTGAGCGTCCGTGAACGTGAGGAACGGAAAAATGTTCTGTTTGAATGTGCGCAAGTCACGTAGTTTTATTTTACATATTTATTTCTCTTTTTATTTCGTGTTTACCACTTATTTTCATGTATACATAGGTAGTAACTTTTATACCTGCGCGCGATAAAGTCAAATTAAATACTGGAATGTGGAATGGAAGTTTTGTGAATATTTATATATTTCTTTAAATATTGAAACACCTTTTTCATTTTGTACGAAAATTCATTTAAAAAACTGTTTCGGTGTTGTAATTTTTATAAAACTTTTGTTTTTGCGAAAAAAAAAACAAAATGACAATTCTAGGAATTTTTCGAAAACAGCTTGAGATAGAACTTTTAAAAATCGGCGTAATTATGTTCTCTGCTAGCACAATCCAGCGCAACTTTTGTTTTTCCAAAAAAAAAAAACGAAATGGCAATCCCAGCGATTTTTTTTTTGGGAAATCGTCAATCTTAATTTTTTCGAAAAACTTTTTACGGCACAATTGGGCACAAACCTTGCACAACTTTTGTTTCTTCGAAATTCGAAAATGGCATTTTCAACATCTGGGACATCTAAAAGTACCCGGTGTAAAATACACATGTTCGAATCAGTTGATAAGTTTTTTGAATGACTATGCAGGATATTTGGTGTGATTTCTTCTGATATATTAAGCTTAAATTATTTATTAAGCTATAAGAGCTGGTTGTCATCGATTAAAAAAACATTGGTTATTATCAGATATTTCAAAAGTCTAAAAAAATAAAATTTGCATGTGGGTGTTAGGCACTTTAAATTTTTATTTTATTGTGGACTCAAGCTGTTAGTGATTTTTTTAAACGTATCTATGAAAATAGGATATTCATGACGAATTTCCATTTTATGTTAGTTGCATTTATGTCGCATCTTGCAAGTTCGGCATGCTTTGAACTTAATTCTAGTTCAATTTTCCTTAACCCTCTAACGGGTAAGGCCGTCTCCGATTTGTGGGCTCCAGTGCTGGAATTTAAATAATTTGTCATCAAAATAATGACAACAGCATTTAGACATTTTGATGTATTTCCCAACACATTCTCACAAGCCATTCGTCAGCTGTCATCAATCACGTGCGAGAAGTCAACAAATTAGCACATAAATTATTGTGTAAATTTTATTTTTCAAAGTTTTTAAAATAACAACATTTACAATACCGCTATCGACTTCAAAATTTTACGGTTAGTAGTTAGCATGCTGTACCTTAGTTTTACATAACATTTGAAGAAAAATAACAAAATTAGTGTGGATTCAGAACAAAATAGTGAAGACGGTCTTGCAGTATGTGTGTAAAAAATTGTTGCGTTTGCTTTATTGTTGTTTTCACCTGATATATACGAAAATACTATTGTTTGCTTATTGTGCTACTGTTTTTACCACTTTATTTCACTTTTGTGCTAAAGATGGATGTTATAAAGCGTGCATATAAGAAAAAATATGGACGAAATGGCTGATGAACAATTGCTCGAGTTCATCGAGTCTGTGGAGACTGCAGATGAAATTTCTGATAGTGATAACAGTGTTGCTGATCCAACTTTTGTTTTCGATAATATCGGGCCCGATACATTGCCAGAGGATGATGAACAAGTCATAGCAGAATGCTTTCAAAATATTGTCCAGCAGTCGTTGAAGATGTTGCAGCGATCGAAACCATTGGTACACCAGAACCATCAACTGCAGTCACAACAACGACAAGAGCATCCACCAAATCCAAAATAGCCCAATCTCCATTGCCAAAAGTTGAAGCTACTGGACTATCAACTGCCCCCAAATCATCCGAGAATACAATCTCACATGGGTGGGGTCAAATCCATATTCGAGCGAATACTCGAAATATTATTATTCAATTGTTCTACCATTTTGTGGACATGGTATCTACAAATGCATTCATTTAGTACAAACGATTACATGCCGAGAAGGCAAATGCTTGCTATAACACAGTACAACATTTTTCAGTTCGTTGATTGCCAACTCAATTCTGAGAACAGTATGTGAAATTATACCCAAAAAGAATAATTTCTGCATCATTCGTTTTGTCTTCTTACCTGCCGAAATATTTTTAATATCGATTTGAAGTTAGTACTATCGTATAGGGGAATTTATCACGTTTTAGGCCCTGTTGTTTGACATAGCTCGACAGCCACTAGCCCGATTTAGTTGAAATAAATTTGAAAAAATTAAGAATTACAATTCCCTTAATCTGTTAATATATTGTTTTCCTATACAAGCAACAGTTTCCAAGTTAAAAATAAGTTTCCAATAAAAAATGAAGAATTTTTTTTTTTAAATTCATAAAAAATACAAAACGGAAATAAGTTTCAAGTGTAGTTACTTTTTCGCAAAGTCACATAACCTATGAGCAAAATGAGACAAAGATCATGAAAATCGATGCACGCGTTTCGCTTTTATTCGCAATTGAGTAAAGGTATGAATTTCAAAAAATAAAATAAAAATAAAAATTAAAAAATTATCATGCAAAAAAAAAATAATTTATAAAAACTTTATGAAAATAAAATAATATGCAATTAATACGCAATTATAATATGCATAAAAACAAAATTCTGAACATTTTTTCAATTATTGGCAATATCCATGCTTGCAGAAGTTGACGCTTGTGGTTCTGATGATCTTGTTTTCTTCGTAGGTTGTTCATGAAAGAATCCGACCAATTTGGATGATGCTGATTGGATACCCGATATTGAAGAAAAAGGACCACGACCGCTAGCACAAATAGAAATGGATTACATTGTGGCCAAGCTGGGACTATCACAACACAACTCCGAATGGTTGACATCATTTCTGAAGAGCAGAGAACTCACACAGAAAAATTTCAGCGCAACATCATACCGACAACGCCAAGTTGATTTTCAGAAATTTTATTCTGTTGACGAAGCAAATACGTTCACGTACTGCCATGATATACCAGACTTAGTGGAAAAATTGGGAATGGTTTATATCGCTGGCGACTGGCGTTTATTCATCGATGGTTCAGTTACCAGTTTGAAGGCTGTGCTGCTGCACGGTACGTATCGTACTCTATATTTAAATATTGTCATATATATATATATATATATATATATATATATATATATATAATATATATCTAAATTTGTTCATTTGTATACATTCGCATTACCAATAATTTTTTCGTTTTTCTTATGTATTTAAAACAGGTATTCTGAACGGACCTGATATTCGGAAATTGATCAAAAGTGATTCTTTCACAAATATGCTTTCAGAGCATCACGACCATGCATGAAACGCATTGAAAGAAGTAATAGAAGGCGTTCTAGGAAAGAACCGTGTCCAGCGAGAAGAGATACAGCAACGAGTGGACAGGTTGCTGTATTATTTTGAAAAAATCGGTGCATCCATGACGCTGAAATTGCATTTCTTGCACCACCACCTCGATACCTTTTTGGCACAATCACCTCAGGAATCAGACGAACAAGGAGAGAGGTTCCACCAGGTGACCATGCCAATTGAAAAGCGGTTCAGAAGCAAAAAATTGGATGCATTGCTTGCGGAGGTTTGTTGGTGGAGTTCCACAATTATGCAGTTTGAAGAAAGCACCGAAGATGAAGACATTGAAATTGGTGGACACAGTGAAAGAAACACGCCCTTGAATAGTATGTGTATCTCGGATGACGATACAGACTCAGACCATGAATATGAACAACCTACGAAGAAAACAAGATCATCAGAACCACAAGCGTCAACTTCTGCAAGCATGGATATTGCCAATAATTGAAAAAATGTTCTGAATTTTGTTTTTATGCATATTATAATTGCGTATTAATTGCATATTATTTTATTTTCATAAAGTTTTTATAAATTAATTTTTTTTTGCATGATAATTTTTTAATTTTTATTTTTATTTTATTTTTTGAAATTCATACCTTTACCCAATTGCGAATAAAAGCGAAACGAGTGCATCGATTTTCATGATCTTTGTCTCATTTTGCTCATAGGTTATGTGACTTTGCGAAAAAGTAACTACACTTGAAACTTATTTCCGTTTTGTATTTTTTATGAATTTAAAAAAAAATTTTTTCTTCATTTTTTATTGGAAACTTATTTTTAACTTGGAAACTGTTGCTTGTATAGGAAAACAATATATTAACAGATTAAGGGAATTGTAATTCTTAATTTTTTCAAATTTATTTCAACTAAATCGGGCTAGTGGCTGTCGAGCTATGTCAAACAACAGGGCCTAAAACGTGATAAATTCCCCTATACGATAGTACTAACTTCAAATCGATATTAAAAATATTTCGGCAGGTAAGAAGACAAAACGAATGATGCAGAAATTATTCTTTTTGGGTATAATTTCACATACTGTTCTCAGAATTGAGTTGGCAAATCATGTGTTGTACTGTGTAATGAGTCCAACGATGAAGAGGTTTTCAACTTCCAGATTTCCGTGAGGAAATTGCTGCTGGACTTGTTTTGTTCAAAAACAAACGATCTGTAGGACGGCCATCCGCTCAAAATTCCACTGAGTCAATATCACCCAGCCTGATATTTCAGGTATAGGGAAAAGTGCTGTTCATCGAGTTGCAGATGTTTGGTTCAATGGTGTCGATCATTTTCCACTGTGGGTTCTGACACACAAATCGTTTTTCCAAATGCGACCTGAATTTATGTAGTCCAATTGGTAAACATTGTTTCTGGAATTATCACCATAGAAAATGATATGTATTATTACTATTTTTGGATTTTCATATCAATAAAACTTTTTATAGAAAAAATTATCTCTCAGGTTTTTTGCATGCAAACTGGCAAGACCGTCTACAGACAGTCTTCACTATTTCTTACCTGACGTTCGTTCCGATTATTGCTTTTACTTGAAAATTAAAAATTTAATGTTCTTTTGACTAAATCTACTTGAAAAAAATATTGGCTTCATTCGATCATTGTTTGAGTCTTGCCTTTTAGAGGGTTAAACCAAATAAATTTTTACTCAAGCTGAGGAAATTCGGAGTAGATTTGTCCGCAAACCGAGTAAATTTTATATTAAGTCTATGTAAAATTGTTCTGAAATTTAGCCAAACTAAGTACATTTTTACTAAACCTCAGCATTTTTTTAATAAATTTTTCCTAAAAACAAGTCAAACTAAGGAACATTTTCTGATTTTTTCCACAATATTTTTTACTTAAACTGAGGAAGCATTTACTTCATATAAAGAAAAAAAGTAACTTTACAATATGTTCAATTGGATTGAAACTGAGGAAATTGTTCCCCAATGAATTTGTTTCATAGTGTGAAAAACTAATGCAAAAATGATAACATGAAATATTTCTCAAAAATTGCATGATACCTTTGCCATAAAAAGTTAAGCTATTACTTCATGATTGGTACGAAGACGAGATTGGTGACTTCGCAGTGCGTGTTTATAATAATTCTTGAAGTAATTGAGAAATAAGTCTCACCGCCCAACAAATTAAACCTTTTCGAGTGGATCAGAATAGCGATCCAGTAATTCTGAAAGGGTACGTTGAGTGGACCGTTTATGTATAGTAAACTTATAGCCCAGCTGGTCTAAGTTTCTTTTTACAATGGGTCAAAGTTTTCGTGTTTGGTCGATGGGAGCATTATACTAACCGAGAAAAGAAAACTAGAACACCAACCTAATGTCTGAAAGAATTCTTATTATCAGAACTATATTGTGGAATTTTATGAGGGCTACTTTTGGGGAAGATCTTAACCCTCTATTTCACTCCACTATTTATGGGGCAATTTGACACTTTTTACAGAATATCAAAAAAGGTCCTCCCAAAAAGGACATTTAAGAATAAAAAGGTCGATCTTTCACAAAGCATGGACTAATTTTAAACATAGTAATTTTGTTGTATAACTTGGCGTCTCATTTTGCTATTTTAGCGAGAAGAGCTTTATTTACAACTTTAGTGTCTTTGGTTACCCGCAAATGTTTTTGTAGAACATTTTAATCCTTAAATGACCTTCTTGAGAGGATTTTTTTTTTTGATTTTCTCGAAAACCAATATATGTATATTATTTCATGTTTTTTACCTTAATTACACAACTCGATTTACATTAACATTTTACGCAGATTTCCAAACCAATTTTGAGAAGAAAAATTATTTTCCTGAAAAGTAAACTGGGGTGGATAACTTAGAAGGCCGGTAGACATGGGAAAATATTTATTTTTTATATTTCCATAATCAGAACGTAAATGCAACACGTTTTTCGCAATATGTGATATCTCCGAATGTGTTAAATTTTCTTTGGAGTTGTAGTTGCTCACATTAAGCTTCTTAACTAAAAATATGTACAAATGGATTTTACTTTTTTTCTCCAAATATTCCATTGGTTTAAGATAAACATGTTTCTTCCACACTTCGATTGTATGAAAATGGAATGCTTATGCATCCAACTGCCACAAATCCGGCTTTCTAAATACAATGTATGTATATGTACATACATATTTGTCAAGGTAACTCCAGCAAACGTCAAACTATAGTCGGACATAAGACGATTTACAAATGGCATTAACATTTGGAACACACGCACAAAAAGACACTATAAAATGGATATTCGCACGAATGTGTGCAAATATAAACATTAAGATTAGGATTTAAACCAACAAAATAAGATGCGCTTATTTAGGACAAACAGGAGTTGTCTATTTATGTGGAATACTTGTTTATTATAAAAATGCTAAATTGACTTGTGAGGACATTGTTAATTGAAGATTATATGTTTGCTTTAATAAGAAATGTAGATTTACTTTTAAACCACATTGGGCATAGTTTAATTCCCAGCAGACTATATTGTTTTGCAATAATACAGATTATTATGATTCTGTGGGTGTTAAGATTAAGTTGGAAATATTTTAGTTACTCTTTTCTCTCTATATATTATATTATCATTCTAATTGATACAGAATTACTTTATGAAATGACACAGCATCTGAAGATTCTATTTTTCTCTAATCATCCGTTTAACTCCCCAAAAGCATTGTAACCAATAAACGAAACTAAGTCCTCATACCAAACAATAGTGTACATTATTTTTTTCATTGCGTTTACAACATGTGGAAATATTCCACATGTTCAATAGAAGTTATATTGACTTTAATTCTGCTTATATTAGGATGATTTGGACGTGGCAGCGCTAATTATTACCTATCATTATTATAGGAAAATTAACATAATTTCTGTTAACTACATTTTATGTTATTAATTATGTTATGTTACATGTTAATGTTACATTCAAATACCTTCTATGTACAAGACAAGAAATCTCACTCTTTGTCTGTTAACTTGTAAAGGGTGATTTTTTAAGAGCTTGATAACTTTTTTTTAAAAAAAAACGCATAAAATTTGCAAAATCTCATCGGTTCTTTATTTGAAACGTTAGATTGGTCCATGACATTTACTTTTTGAAGATAATTTCATTTAAATGTTGACCGCGGCTGCGTCTTAGGTGGTCCATTCGGAAAGTCCAATTTTGGGCAACTTTTTCGAGCATTTCGGCCGGAATAGCCCGAATTTCTTCGGAAATGTTGTCTTCCAAAGCTGGAATAGTTGCTGGCTTATTTCTGTAGACTTTAGACTTGATGTAGCCCCACAAAAAATAGTCTAAAGGCGTCAAATCGCATGATCTTGGTGGCCAACTTACCGGTCCATTTCTTGAGATGAATTGTTCTCCGAAGTTTTCCCTCAAAATGGCCATAGAATCGCGAGCTGTGTGGCATGTAGCGCCATCTTGTTGAAACCACATGTCAACCAAGTTCAGTTCTTCCATTTTGGGCAAAAAAAAGTTGGATATCATCTCACGGTAGCGCTCACCATTCACAGTTACGTTACGATTCGCATCATCTTTGAAGAAGTACGGTCCAATGATGCCACCAGCCCATAAACCGCACCAAACTGTGACTTTTTCTGGATGCATTGGTAGCTCTTGCAATGCTTCTGGCTGATATTCACTCCAAAATCGACAATTCTGCCTATTTACGTACCCATTGAGCCAAAAATGAGCTTCGTCGCTGAAAACAATTTCTTTCTTTCTGAACTTTCTTAACAGAGCACGCATTTTGATAATAAAATTCAATGATTTGCAAGCGTTGCTCGTTAGTAAGTCTATTCATGATGAAATGTCAAAGCATACTGAGCATCTTTCTCTTTGACACCATGTCTGAAATCCCACGTGATCTGTCAAATACTAATGCATGAAAATCCTAACCTCAAAAAAATCACTCTTTAGATAGGCCGAGCTATGCCACCGAGCCGAGCCTGATTTCTTGTCTTGTATATAAGAGGTCTTTGGTCACAGTCAAATACCTTCTACATACAAGACAAGAAATCTCACTCTTTGTATGTTAACTTGCAGAAATACGAGATATGCCACCGAACAGCAATAACATTTGCTTCTGCAAAGCACAATTGTTTGTCTTTATTTTATTGTTTTTATAAGTTTTTTCTATGAAATTCAAATATATTTCAAACATTTTACAATCAACCACATATATATATTTCGGTTTCGTGTATGTTTATATGTGTATCCATTGTTTTTCTTATTTTATTTTTTTGCTGTAAAAAGCTAACATGGCTTTAACATCAAAATTCGCTGTTATTTCTCAACGTTGTGCCGGTAATAACAGACAAACAGCCAGATTTCTTGTCTTGTATATAAAAGGTCTTTGGTTACAGTGATAACTCTCATGAATAATGTTAACTTAAAAGACTGTAGCTCTCTGTAAGAGTATACAAATGTTTCACTCAATTCTTTTTATACACATACAATGATATTTTTACTGTCACAATGATATTATTTTATTAAGACATGATAGATTATGTGAGATTGCTCATTTTTATTCTCATTCTCACTCTCAAATGAAGTAATGGTTTTACGTTTGACAATATGTTGTTTTTGGAACTCTCAAAGCTATCGCTTAAGCTTTACTTGTTATTCTCTTTATCACTCATTTATCTCTTTGTGTTATCACTCATTTCTTTATGACTGCTGTTAACTAATAAAGTCAATAACCGGATCATAACTTGTTTTCATCACAACAAGGAAAAATCATAAGGAATAAAATTATAAAACTACTAAGACACAAGAAGGCCATAAAGGACTGTTGTGGCTGGTGTTCCGAAAACGAGTACTGGCGAGAAATTTTATTAAGGAAAATTTTATTAAGGAGATTCGTCCCCTTACAAAATTTATATCGACTAACCGCATGAAAGGTATATGAGTATTTACATGTTAAGCACTACGATTTTTGACCTCAATAGCTGCGACTGTTTTGAGAGTCTGTGTATGTATTCTTACGTATGTACGTATTTTTGGGAAAAATTAGATAAAAATACAATTTTTTCAAAAAGGTGTGTTCGTTCAATCGTCTGTAACTTTTAAATTACTTGATAGATTTTTTAACTTTAAAGTAGTGTCCTTAGACACATTTTGTGTGTTTGGAAGTGGTGAAATTATGGCTTGCATTTTTTCGATCTTTTTTTTTTCAAAATCAACGAAAATTTCTGTGAAAAATGTTCAGAATTATAATATGTTCAGTAGTTTTTAAACACAACGCATAAAAACAATAAAAAAATGTAAGAAAAAGTAGTTTATGAAAAACTCTTTCTTTTTATTTTTTTTGTAGCGTGCGATTGCACCATTAGAAAAATAAAAAATTATATTTTCCCGTTATCTACATTTTCTTGGATTTTTTATTGTTTTTAAACCTTGTGTTAATAAACTACAAAAAAATATTATATTTCAGGAGCTACAAGCGGTTGCATTGAAACACACATTATTGAAAAAATTGTTTTTTTTTTTTCACTGATCTCGAGGTCAAAAATCGTACCGATTGACATGGAATGACAAATATTGGAATTAACCTAGGACCTTGGTTATTAGTGTTTGAGGAACAAAATGGGCGTGTCAACTCCATACATATGCTTTCTCAGTCGGATCCTGCAAAGATCCGGTCAGAGGTATCAGATTTTCATGCAAATATGAGACCGGATACAAAATTATTATTATTACATCTTTATTATTATTATTTACATCTTTGATGAAACATGTTTACACATACTGAGACAAAGAATGGTTCATCGAATTTTAATAAATAAAAATGGAACAATCAGAAATTGAAACAATATTTGATTTTATGATTTATTTATTTGTGAATATTTGTAGGCTACGAAAAACAAACTGAAATGTCCAAATGGATCTTCTGGATTTTGAATTAAAATTGAATACTTTATCTATACTTTTATAAACAAAAATTGTTTCATAATCGCCTCTAAACAACCAGTTGTCTAATCAAGGAGACATTTTTTAAAATGCAGTCATGAAATCAAAAATTCCCATATACGAACTCACTATTACAAATTTGGTATATTATCAAATGCCTTGCACATGTTATTATTTCTTATTCTTCCTTGTTGCTATTCAGGCCTCATAGAATATAGCCTCCCAAATCATAATGGTAAATATTTCCTAGCAGTTATGAGACATAAACCGAAATAATACACTGCAATAATTATCCGGATCATCTGTGTGCAATAACTCCAGTTTATTTCTAATTTTTATGTAATGAAATAACATTGGCCTCCTTCCGAAATGTTATTCCTCATCTAACTATCCTTCATTTTTATTATATTTTATATTGTTTTCATTAAATATAATTATTATTTTCTCTCACTCTCGCTCTGTGTTACCATTGCTCCTTTCCAGGCGCACTCTGTTCTCCTTTTTGGCCATTTAATTTATGTAACAACTAACACAATTTTTATGATTATTTTAGCACCATAACAAAACAAGGATATTATGACGACATAGAGTCCTTTGACATTTTTATGTCGGTAAGTGTGCGAGTGTGTGTGTGCGCGCGTCTGTGTGAGTGCATAATACCCATTCATTCTGTCCATTCGTTTAGTCGTTCATTCATCCATCCATCCATCCCGTTCGTACGTTCGTTGGTTCGTTCCATTTATCCCTTGCCACATTTGTGGTATATCCTCATACTCTCATTTCCGTCCGTGGTACAATGCAAACATTCCACTACTCCGAAAGGACAAATACAACGTATCCGTGGCAAGGAAGAAAAAGTATTTTATTAAGAATTATTATGTACATAATAAACATATTGTTGTGTCGTTTATAAACAGAACGTTGACAACATATTCATAATGATATTGTTATGAATTTTTATTGCTTTCTGTGAAAATTTTATATTAAAACTCTGCGAAATTGTTTATGTTTGATGGTCATTAAAAATAGAGATTTTGTAAGATTTACTCGGAGAGACATCATAAACACATTAAAATTATAACCCCAAAATATGAACACGAAGAGTGCGATGGAGAAAATTGAAATGGCTGTGATGACGATGATTATGATGATGAAAGTTGATATTATTTGATATAGGAAGACATAGATCATCATTTCAGGTCGGAAATTCTTGGAAAAAGCAAGTAAGAGAGATTTATAAAGAGAATTTTATAAACCCCACTGTATGTGTCGAAACTGTATAATTATTTGGCGAGGAAGGAAGCATGACTCATTATTATATTTATTTGTGGTGATGTACTTGTTATAAAAATTTACATTATTTAATTCGGATAATTTCTATAGAAGTACGACTATTATTCATGTAAATCAAGTAAGGGAAGGCTTACGTCGGACGGTCCAATAATGGCAGTTGACCGCGGTAAGTATTGTTACATCGGGGTAGTACCCCAAGTGTCGCAATGATAACACCGTAGTTCCATTTCAGAACTGGCACTGTAGAATTAGAATTTTAAGACGAAAAATAAGTTTTTTACAAGCGCACATAATTAAGAAACTTTGAATCAAGAGAATCGATCAACGATTCAAAGTCTCTTCTATTGATTCTACAAACACATGAATTAAGAAATTCAATTATCGCGTCCTCTAAGCAACAACTGTGAAATTACATTTGTGGATATATGTGTCCATTTTAGTGTTATTTGTCCATGAACCCTTTAATGCATGATGCCTCTTCTATAGTGAGAAGTAAATTATATTTTCTTTACCCAAATCTTCTGCTACTTAAATCGAAATAGAAGATTTGGTAGATAAAAATGTTAATCTTCTAGAACAATTTTGTCACCTTAAGCAAATTTACTCTAGTTTTTCTGCTGAGGTGGCCTTGGTGTGGCACACTGCATTACAGTCAGAAATATTTGAAATGATTTTCAACGCATCTGCGTCATCATCATAAAGGGAAGAGGGTCCTCAAATAAACATGACCATATAGGATCAATTGTTGGGATAGTTCCAACATGACCAGAATTTCCACATGACTTTAAATATTTCATTACAACTTCAGTAGGAAATAAAGCTAAATTTTATAAATTCTCGCAATTAAAAATAAACATTTTAATTTTCCACGTTTTAAAGAAACTGATTAACTTTAGCTAACTATATGAATAGTTAGCTAAATCATAACATTATGAATTTCTCAATGCGTTATTTTTTCTCTCGCAATTAAAAATAAACATTTTAATTTTCCACGTTTTAAAGAAACCGATTAACTTATTCATATAGGTTAGCTACATCATAACATTATGAATTTCTCAATGCGTTACTTTTCTTTTTTAGGCTCATTTTTTGTTAGGCTCATCTACTATATGATATATGAGTCATTCCATGTCAAGCGATAATTGACCTCGAAAAATATAGAAGCCATCATTTCACCGCTTCCAAGTCGCTAAAGAATACATCTATGGACACTTCTATGAAGTTTCAAAAAATTAATTAAAGTAATCATTTCGAAAATCAAAATAAATAATATTGTAAAAACTTTACAAAATATAACACAATCAATATATATCAATATATCAAAAGTAATTGAAATTGTCTTCAAAAGATATATTACATTAAACTCTGTCAAGTATTTCTGGATTGAATGAACACACTTTCAAAAAAAATACTTTTTCACTGTTAAATTGGCCAAGAAAAATGTTTCTATATTTTTTTTTTTTTTTTTCAAAAAATACGTATACAACATTTTTATGAGAAGAATGCATACACAAACTTTCAATGCAATCGCAGCTGCCGAGGTTAAAAATCGTACCGCTTGAGAAGGAATGACTAAGATGTCTCATAAGAAAACTAACATGTCGTTAACAAAAAAATTGTGGTGTAAGAAATTTTCGTAAAACTACATTTTCTAAATCTTTTGTATTTCTTGTACTATTGACAATGACACAATAAAATGAAGTAAAGGGTGATTTTTTAAAAGCTATAGGAAAGTTTTTCAAAAAAAAAACACATACAATTCAAAATCTTGCATGAAATCTTTATTTGAATCGATAGTACGGTCCATATAATTTAATGTTTGAAGATTATTTCATGCAAATGCTGACCTTGACTGCGCCTCAAATGGTCCATCCGCTTAGTCCAATTTTGGCATTTCCACGTTTTTGAGTAACAGAGGCCCAATTGCTGCGAACGGCGACGAATCGATAATTGATGGTCATCATTAACACTGGCCGATACAGCTGCGATATTTTCTTCAGTTCGCACTCTACGTAAGCGTGTTGGTGGTTTAATGTCCAACAATGTAAATTTGGTGCGAAATTTAGTCACAATAGCCCGAATAGCCGCTTCAGTGGGTCGATTGAACTGACCATAAAATGGAAGCGCGCGATGAACTTTCTTAACAGAGCACGCATTTTGATAATAAAATTCAATAATTTGACGATTCATGGTTAAATTATAGACCAAACTGAAGATGTTGGACAGTGAAACAAAACACGAAACGTGCGTCAGCTGTTTAAACCAGTGTTGCCAAAAAGATAATAGCTAAAAAATCATCCTTTATATTAGCCAAAACTAATATTTCGGGACATTTTTATTATTATTATTTTCCAATCACCATGGCAGCCAATGCCATAGGGATAAGAATGATAAGAAAATGGAGCCAAAAAGAGTCCTTTATAAACCGCAGAAAATTTCAAAATAAAAAATGTACCGATTCTTACCGATTTTAAGATTTTGTTGAACGCTACTTGCTTCTATTTAAATTCTGTAAAATTTGGAGTTCCTACGTCAATCTAATCAAAAGTTTTGGTCAAAAATATTACATCTTTTATAAGTAAGTTAGTTTTATAGTCCGTTTCATGTATAACCGAAGTATGAAATTCTGTAAATAGTTAAATGTTAAAATGTTTGCTGGTGCTACAAAATTTCGATACTATAAGAATTTTGTCGCGAAAAAGTATTTACATTTTTTCAAAACCTCTATTATTATCTAAGTTTCATATTTATAACCCAGATGAAGATTTTTTAAAGCACCTACGTATTCTTAAACTTTTAATAGTCAACTTGACCTGAACTTGAACGAATCAATATAGCTCATAAATTTTCTATTTTACTGTTAATTCTTGATGATGTCAACTAAATTGTCAGTAAACCTTCTAACCGCCAGGTGAGATGAGTCTTTTGTCTTTTCGTATGTCATGTCAATATTGGGTATTTCTATTGGGTCCATGCAAACTTTATTTTTCTCGCTTGAAAATATCACCTCGAAGGAGAAAAGGATATTGAAATTTTGTCATAGCGTGTTCCAAATTTTTGTCCTGTTTAACTCTTCTAATTCCATATGTTTGAATTTGTGCCTTTTTTAAAGTCGGTATCTGTGGAGATGTACTTAAAACTCTGTAACTTGGATTTTCTTCCACATTTCATCCGGTGTAGTAGATATAAAGGATTTAATTTTATCTAGGTTAAGGGGCATGAAAAATGCAAAAATATTTGATAATTTTAAAGTGATCATAAACGCATTTTCAAATATGAAATTGCAACTGATTTGGACCATACATATATATATATATATTAGGCTGGGTCGCCGTCCATACAAATGGAAAAACAAGTTCCAGTCACCCCACGAAAATAAAGTTTTCATTGTTTAATGAGGATTTGCAAAATATTACGTTCCTAGAGCAAGCCATCTGTGAGCTAAACGCTCCTGAAAATAACCCTAAAATCATGTTTTCATTTTTCCCAATTTTTTTCTAAAATAATAGACCCTTGAAAGCACTTTAAATAAAAATTTTGATTTTTGTCCTGGAGTAACTTATTGGTCGAATTATTGGATTGCTTTTTGTTGATTTTCACAGTGATAACTGATTTCGTATTTGCTGTTAGTATTTTATAAAAAACAAGTAAGGAAAGGCTAAAGTCGGGCGGGGCCGACTATATAAAACCCTACACCACTCCCTGTGTATATACCTCGCTTTGATTACTAAACCCAGGTAATTCATGGGAGCAATTTTATGTAGTTCATGTAAATTATGCAGTTACTATAAATTCATCTTTGATCAAATTTAATGAATATGGTAAATAATAAAGTAATTGATCCAAATTTCCAGCAGATATTCCGAGTAAAGTAAACATAACATGATCTGGAAAAATTGATCACGATCCAATAATAAATACAGATTATACAGCGGTAATAGGATGAATCGGACGGACATTTGAAGGGGCCTGCAAAATCTGCAAAATTTGATGAAGATCCGATGTAAGATGTAGTATCTAGAGCTGTAATAGAGCAGAACGTGTGTGAAAATATTCCTGTGTGTAAAGATTGCATAGACACCAGACATATGATCGGACATGGTTTACAAATTCACTCCTTCAATGTGTGACACTTTTTGCTGTCCCAAATGATATATACTCCGTAGAGAATAAAAGGGCAATATTTCTGAATATAACACCCTAGTCGAGAGTACTGCGGGGATCATTCATTCCGTTTTGATTTACGTTTTGACCACATAATGTGCAATATATATGGCACATACCTGCGGTTCACTTAAGTTAAAAATGCGAAAAATATGAGTACAAAGTTGTTTTCACCATGCACAAGTGAGTGTCTAAAACAAACAAACAAACAAGCACACGCAAAGTACACTAAAGGCTAAGAGCAGTTTTACATAATGAAAATGTTTAATTCATCAGTAGTAAAGTAGTAAGCCAACCTTTAATGTTATCTCGCTTCTTTTTTCGAGGCATCTTCATGCACTACCTGTACAGTGTGTGCTTGTTTAATTATTCCAAACACAGTAATTTTATATACAGGAAAATACTTAAAAACTGTAAGAACTGTTATCCGTTCAGAGTTTGAAAAGATTGTTTTTGAAAAGGAAACTCTGATATAGAAAATGAACAAGATTTTACATATATTATGCGTCTAAGAATACTGCGAGTACCCAGTATTAAGCTAGCCTCATACACTCAGAAAATGTGAACCCTGCAATGAGGTAATATTAAATAAAATTTAGGAAAATTGAATTTCGTATAACACTTAAGCAATATATCCTCATATCAAGTTCATCTTTTTTTCTTGATAGTGGGACATGTTTGAAAATGACTATGGTTCAATTTAAGTACATATTGACTTCCAAAAAATCCCATGTTCGTCGTTTTCTCTCAACAAGGCGTCAAAAAGTTTATTTTCTTCCTGTAGGTCCAAATTTATTTTATTATTAAGTTTAAGTATTTTATTTCATAACCACAAAGGTTACAGAAGTTAAACCCAGGATATAATAAACACTTAGCGGTTGCTTTTTTAATTACAATAACTATAACTCTGCAAATAAAATTTTAAGATTTGCATATTGTATTATGTCTTTGTGCATTTGTTTGTAACATCCAAAAGGAAGCGGGATAGACCAATTGTTAAGTATACCGATCGACTTGGAATCACTTTTCGAATGGATTTAGCCATGTCCGTCTTTCTGTCCGTTCGTTCATCTATTCTTGTAATCAAAGTACAGGTCGCAATTATTTTCCAATCCTAACAAAAATTGGCACAAGTGAGTTGTGCGGCGCAAGGACGAGCTCTTTTAATTTAAATCAAATCTGTTCAGATTTAGTTATAGGCCACATGCAAATGTCGCTTCCGATTTGACTTTTTCCGCTGTAGAAACCACAGTACCTTATGATTCACCTAGAAACATCTGTGGTGAAATTAGGCCAGACCGGGTCAGATTTAGATATAGCTCCTATACAAATATCGACATCCATTTAACTTTTTGCGCTCAAAATCTTATACTTGAACTGGAAACATCTGTGGTGAAGTGGGTCAGATCACTTTAGATTTATATATATATCTCCCATACAAATTTCGCACCAGTTTTGACACTCCCGCTCTAGAAACCAAAAATTTTCGTCCAGTTTGAAATGGAGTGAGCCAAATGAAAAACATAGTACTTTTTTCAAAAGGTGTGTTCATTCAATCGCCTGCAACTGCTGAAAGACTTTACCGATTTTAATGTGTTATACCTCGTTTTGAAGGTAATTTCAATTACTTTTAAAATATTGAGGAGTTTTGTTATAGCTGGGTTAGATTTTTTAAAGTATTTGCAATTTTAATTTATTTTTTTTTTTATTTTCGAAATGATTACACCAATCCATTTTGTTGAAATTTTAAAGTAGAGTGCTTTGTTCTATTGTTAAGCGAATGTGTGAGTTTGAATGTTGTGAAATGACGGCTTCTATTTTTTACGATTTTTTTTTTCAATTTATTTTTTTACAAAATCAACCAGAATTACAGTGAAAAATCATCAAGATTATAATTTTTTTCATTATTTCATAAACACAAGGTGTAAAAAAATCCAAGAAAAATTGTTTTTTTTTTTAATTAGCATATTTGGAGTACTGTTGCAGCGGGAGTATTGCATTTTTGTGAAAGTTGGCTAAGTGTTAGTCTGCACAGTGTTGTCGAAAATGCGCGGTATTGGAAAAGTGGGCGTGGCACCTTCCATACGAAGTTAAAACCTATTTTCGATCATATTCAGTTCTATGACAGCTACAATACTGGCTAATTGTTAGTCTGCACAGTGTTGTCGAAAATGCGCGGTATTGGAAAAGTGGGCGTGGCACCTTCCATACAAAGTTAAAACCTATTTTCGATCATATTCAGTTCTATGACAGCTACAATACTGAAATTTGGCGTGAGTTCATCTAGCATAAACGTGCGTATTTGTGCAACAATGGGCGGTATTGGAAAAACGGGCGTGGCACGTCCCATACAAAGTTAGAAACTATTATCGAATATAGTCAGTTCTATGACACCTAGAGTGCTGAAATTTTGTGTGAGTAGATCCAGTGTAAATAGTTGTGCAAAGATGGGCGGAATGTGGTAGTGATCCTTTCAATACGAAATTAAATCCTGGTTTAGAGTATATTCGACACCAAGACTCCTAAATTGTGTGTGAGTTAATTTAGTTGTAACCTGTTTAACCAATATACAAATGGTCGGGATTTGAAAGATAGGGAAATTTTGTTAAACTACACGTTTTCTTTGGAATTTCGTAACACAATAGTAAAGAAAGGTTTTAAAAAGAACTATCCATTCGTCAAAAGAAGTATTAAGTAGAGAAATTATATTAATTATTGTAAATAAGTATATAAATTATATTATTTTTATACACTCCACGAGAGTATTATGTCTTTCTGCATTTGTTTGTAACAACCAAAAGGAGGTGAGATTGACCCATTGTTAATTATACCGATCGACTTAGAATCACTTTTTGAACCGATTTAGCAACGCCCGTCTGTTTGTCCGTCTGTCTGTCCATCTATTCTTGTAATCACGACACAGGTCGCAATTGTAGCCAGAACCAAACGAATCTTTGCACAGTGAAGTTTTTCGGGACAACAACGAACGCTATTTAATTTGAAGAAAATCGGTTCAGATTTAGATATAGCCCCATACGAATTTTACTCCCGATTTGACTCTTTACCCTCTAGATAACACAACAGATTTTCTTCAAAATTGGCAAAACATCTTATATTTAAACTAGGAACACCTGTGGTGAAAATAGTTCAGATCGGTTCAGATTTTTATATAGCTCCCATACAAATTTCGCTCCCGATTTGACTTTTTCCGCTCCAGAAATCACATATTGTATCAGATTGTCTTCAGATTTGGCATAAACATCTTATATTTAAACTAGGAACACCCATGGTGAAAATAGGTCGGATTTTCGCTCCCGATTTGACATTTCTGCTCTAGAAACCACATATTTTAACAGATCTTCTACAAATCATGCAAAACATCTTATATTTAGACTAGGAACACCTATGGTGAAAATAGGTCAGATCGGTTCAGATTTTTATATAGCTCCCATACAAAATTCGCTCCCGATTTGACTATTTCCGCTCCTGAAACCACATTCACACCACAGATTGTCTTCAAATTAGGCGAAATATCTTATATTTGTACTAGAAGCAGCCATGGTGCAAATGGGTCACATCGGTTCAGATTTATATATAGCTCCCACACAAATTTCACTCCCTTATTGACTTTTTCCGCCCCAGAAACCACAAATTTTCACCGAATTTCTTCAAATTTATTGTGAAAGTTAGTCGCTTCATTCCATGTTTGGATATAGCCCCGATACAAATGTTCTACTCGATTTGACAAATTGGACCATTTCATATTAGTCTGTGATTAGGAAACATACAACAATTCTTCCCGTTTTCACTTTTAAACCGAATTGAATTGTATTCATATAGTCGGGCCTCCCGACTTTAGCCTTTCCTTACGTGTTTCAAATTCGAATTCCACCTATTCGATTAAGTAATTTTCGTGTGGTTTGGCCTACACAATTAAATCATTTTACAAATTCCTAGGACCAAATACAAAATTAGTATTTTGACTGGAAAAATACATAAATATAAATACAATATTTTTTATTATTATCAAAACATCAACTCAATTTTCTTTCTGCGAGAACTTTTTCACGCCCTATAAAAACCAAGCACTCTTTTAACTGATTTTCATGGTCCCTTAGATTATGCTTGCAAATTTCGAAGAAGTATGCACGGCCGACCATTTACGATCGTATCCAGGTTGTAAAGGGTGATTTTTCAAAAGCTATAGGAAAGTTTTTCAAAAAAACACATAAAATTCAGAAAAATGCATGAAATCTTTATTTGAATCGATAGTACGGTCCATATAATTTAATGTTTGAAGATTATTTCATGTAAATGTTGACCTTGACTGCGCCTCAAATGGTCCATCCGCTTAGTCCAATTTTGGCATTTCCACGTTTTTGAGTAACAGAGGCCCAATTGCTGCGAACGGCGACGAATCGATAATTGATGGTCATCATTAACACTGGCCGATACAGCTGCGATATTTTCTTTAGTTAGCACTCTACGTAAGCGTGTTGGTGGTTTAATGTCCAACAATGTAAATTTGGTGCGAAATTTAGTCACAATAGCCCGAATAGCCGCTTCGGTGGGTCGATTAAACTGACCATAAAATGGAAGCGCGCGATGAACTTTCTTAACTGAGCACGGATTTTGAGAATAAAATTCAATAATTTGCAAGCGTTGTTCGTTTGTGAGGCGATTCATGGTTAAATTATAGACCAAACTGAAGATGTTTGACAGTGAAACAAAACACGAAACGTGCGTCAGCTGTTTAAACCAGTGTAGCCAAAAAGATAATAGCTAAAAAATCACCCTTTACATTATCGCCATTTTTACTTGTCTCCTCTCAAATTCTTCCTTCCGGAGTATCAAATTAAATCGCAGATATATCAACGCGTTATAGTATTTCCCTTTAGTTGACTTCAAAACAAATATGATTTCTTTTTTAACTAAGAGGTAATAATTTCTGGCAGTATACTGTTCATCACCAAATACACCCATACTGCAAGTAAGTGCACACATGTATGTATGTTGCACCCAGGAGAGTAGAACCGTGAAAGTGTGCATGGTGTGAACGTATTTGCACTCCTTTGAAAGATGACGACCGGTGTGTGAGTTGGGGAGTGTGGGTGGGTGTGTTAGTTGAATATTCTCAACACACGACCATGTGTGAGTGCATATAACATTATGCAAATGCCGTTGGCGATTTTCTTCTACTTCCATGAGTATAAGAAGAACTACAAAAACGAGGAAGAAGAACAAGAAGCCAAAACAAACTCTATAAACAAGATTGACTTTGCATTTTACTTAACATCTCATTAAAACGTACGAAGGACAATTGTGTTGCATGTGAATTAGTTTGTGTCAACATTAATTCATTTTAATGCATACAAAATAGACCGTGCAGGATATGAAAATGGGTATTAGAAATATGTATGTGATGAGCAAAAAATCTCACACAGACATGTGTGAAGCACTTGCATGCGCCACATTGCCTTTGACAAAATAAACCTCTTTGATGAAAAGATGAGGCTGTCAATTGTTACTTTGTTCGAAGGAATCTATTCGAAGTGATTAGTTTTTCATGTGTGTGTACACATGTGTATGTCTGCATATGTATGTGCAGATGCATTTTTTCGAAAGTAGAATGAGCTAAATACTCATATACGAGAGGTCTTTTAGTAACAGTAATGTTGCATTGTTTTACGCAATATGGAAACATTATATGGGCACCAACCAGATTTTGCTATACAACCAGAGGACAATGTAATGGACATTTTGAGAACTGGATAGAACTTATAGCAGATCGTGTTAATAAATTCTTATAGCATGAATAAAATTTCTATTTGTTCAATCAACTAAATAAATATTAAAAGTGGAGAAATGTTAGATTTTTATCAAAGAAGTTTTGGTAACCATAGAACATAATTTGTTTAGGAAAAACTTATATTTTTCTTCATATCATGCCAACTACTTATGTACTGTACTTAATGCCCCTATTATTTGTTTTATTGGCATTGAATAAAATTACAGTGAGCTGCAAAAGTCATGGTACCCCAACCAAAATAAAAAATATGTGGTAATTTCTCAATAAATACGCCACAAATGATTTGAAACACTTTTTTATTTAATGTGCCCACTTCAAATATACTAAAAGAAAATGAAATATTTTTTCACTTAAACAAAGAATACATAAAATATATATCATGTCAACCACACATTTTGAGACGCCATAAGTCTTGGTACCCCTAAGAAAAAATAAATTTTTAAACTAAATTGTTGAGGGATAGCTCAGAAGTCGAAGAACCTCATTCAAACGGGTTGGCACTGATCGCCCCAGTTTTTCGGTGTATGGGGTCTTTGAGCTGAGCTTTGTTAGAAATTGTGCGATTTTGGTTGCGTTTTTTAAATTGACCACACAAATGCTTTATGGGGTTCCAATCACGACTCTGTGTAAGGATTTTAAGGATGTGTGTAGTATTGTATGCCATCCACTTCTTCCAGTGGTATGCTTAGTGCCATTTCTTGTGGAAAGTAATAACTCTTAGGAATATTATGTTTTGCAGGATTTTGGTTCAAAATTTCTTTCAGAATTTTCACGGAAACTTTTCTGTTCATTGTCTCGTCAATGATCAATTCATTGCCAACACCGGCTGACGACTTGAGGTCCACTACCCCACCACCTACCTGCTTGACAGTATCTTTAGATTTAGTTCTTGGAACTTTTTCCGCACTACCAATACGAGTCTATCCGACCCAAAAATGTTAAACTTTGGTTCGTGCGATAAAATTACATGTTCCCAAAACTCATTTGTTTTTTTGTATTCCTTTGTAAAGTCAATACCCATTTTCTGTTTGATTCGCTAACGCCCGACATGCAGTGCCAGCATTATACCCGGCACAGTATCGACACAAGCATCTTTCATAAAGGATTTTTTTAATAATGGGTTAAATTATTATTTTTTGGCACTACTAAGCTTTGGAGGACAGCCTCGTCATGGTTCATTTTCAATTATTTTTTTCTGTGAACCGATTTATAACTTTTGCACAGATGATTTTCTTTTATGTACAATTTTAGCAATTTCTATATAAAATGTTCCCATTTCGTAACAATTTATTATTATTTTTCCTTCCTTCTATCGATAATTCTTTTACAAAATATTTTAATTTTTCTTCTTGCAATGTCTAAGGGCTGTCCACAGAATTACAAAAATAATTTAGCTGATAAATTAAATATTAATCCACTTTCGACCAGGGGTTCCATGACTTAAAGAGTGTTGAAATATTGGGTTATAAAATAAAAATATATATCACAATGGTTTCTACGTAATTTTTGAGAAAATTGGGGAGTTTCTTTATTTTGGGAGGGGTACCATGACTTTTGCAGCTCAAGTTGGGCCAGACCGGGATGTTTTTGAATATCGTAATTAAAAATTTTTATTAGCTATAAGTGTAGCTTAATTTAAAAGTATATTCACGTTCAAGTCCAAGGTGGGAGCTCTGTTTATTCCCACTTACAGAAGTTTCTTATTGACCCAGTTTCCCATTTATCAAGGTAATTTGTTTTTTGTCCCACTTAAAGAGATAACCTAGCGACATTTATTAGAGTTTCTGCATATTGGAACATTTTTATACACTCCACGAGAGTATTATGTCTTTGTGCATTTGTTTGTAACACCCAAAAGGAAGCGAGATAGACCCATTGTTAATTATACCGATCGACTTAGAATCACTTTTTGAATCGATTTAACGATGTCCGTCCGTCCGTCCGTCCGTCCGTCTGTCCATCTATTCTTGTAATCAAAGTACAGGTCGCAATTGTAGCCAGAACCAAATGAAACTTTGCACAACAAAGTTTTTCGGGATAAGGACGAACGCTATTTAATTTGAAGAAAATCGGATCAGATTTGGATATAGCCCCCATACGAATTTCACTCCCGATTTGACTCTTTTCCCGCTAGATACCACATATTAAAACAGATTTTCCTCAAACTTGGCAAAACATCTTACATTTCAACTAGAAACACCTATGGTGAAAATTGGTCAGATCGGTTCAGATTTAGATATAGCCCCCATACGAATTTCACTCCCGATTTGACTTTTTCTGATGTAGAAACCACATATTTTAACAGATCTTCTTCAAAATTGGCAAAACATCTTCTATTTAAACTAGAAACACCCATGAAACAGACCAAATGAGCCAGATCGGTTTAGATTCAGATATAGCCCACATACGAATTTCACTCCCGATTTGAGTTTTCCGCTCCAGAAACCACATATTTTAACAGATTTTCTCATATTTGCATGAGAAACACCCAGGATGAAAATGAGTAAGATCGGTTCAGATTTATATATAGCTCCTATACAAATATCGCTCCCGACTTGATTTTTCCGCCCCAGAAACCACGTATTTTCATCGAATTACTTCAAATTGAGAACTGGAAGAACCTATTGTGAAATGGGTCACTTCGTTCCATGTTTGGATATAGCCGTGATACAAATATTCTTTTCGATTTGACAAATTGAACCAGGACATATTAGCCTATGATTAGGAAACATACAAAAATTCTTCCCGTTTTCACTTTTTTCCGAATTGAATTGTATTCTGATAGAAAGTGGAGTGAATCATATAGTCGGCCCCGCCCGACTTTAGCCTTTCCTTACTGGTTACTTTTACAAACTTTTATAAATTTCACCAAGAGATTATCGACTGGGAAGTCGGTTTTTTAACTTTTTCAGCTTACCTTGTCCTTCAAATGAAGCATCATATATCGAGTCTCTCTTTTGAAGTATATGTGATATTGTTGTTCTTGAAAAATCGAGAGCTAATTAAATCTTCCCTTTCTGGAATTCTAGAACATCTTTCAAGATATCGTTGATACCAGCATTTTAATCTTTCGTTTCGCCATACTTATATGAAGGTGTATTTTATTAAACGAGCTTTTGCAACATGCGATCTTGTTGAAAATTATCCTTATATTTTCCCTAGGCACAGCTACAATGAGAGGGGATCACACAGCTTTTGTCTGCATATGGGGCCCATCAGATGTAGGAGTAAAATAATCCAAAAAGACTTTTAGTCAGTTAAATTTGGCTAAAGATGCATTTATACTAAATGGATTAAATAAAATCTCCCTATCGATACTAAATACAGTAATCAAAACTGATATTTTTTTACTCAAATTCCAATTTCGCTTTGAGGGAACCAAAATACATCAGAAAAATGGTAGTAAACTATTTGCCAAAACAGTCACTCTGTGAATTTATATTCGTATAGATATAATTGCTTACAATTAGGCTTAATTTAAGTAAACTTTTGCCGGGTCACTTTCCTGGCTAAAACATAAGGCGCGTTGAAAGCAATACTAGTCTAACTAACATGAAAGGCCAACTGAGATAAATGCGTTTCAAATTTAGCTGGATATTTATTACGCGGCGAAAGATTTGCTTTTCTGAAGCGCAAATGTGTTGTTATATAGCAATAGCAGTTTAAATTCTTTCTGAATAATATGAAAAATGGGCCTAACTGAATTTGTGTGCTTTTACTGATTAGCAGCAGTGCTTTCTATGCCTAGTATGTATGTGAGTATAGCAATGCATGTGTAAATCAATGGGGGTTGATTGTTATTCTCAACTAGCTGACCCGGCGAACTTCGTTCCGCTTAAATTCGTTAATGCAACGAAAAAAAGAATTCCGAGCATGCACATGCTGCTTTATATAACTATGTCAATTCAAATTCTTTATTAAAAAGTTGTGTTAAATACAATGGAAATAACTAAAGTAAAAGAATAACGATGTGCTTTAATGAAACCGCAATGATTGACTTATCAGCGCTTTTTCACTGAAGTGCTTTATGGTACACAACGTTTTTCGTTTTGTTCTCTGGCGCGTACACGTACAAAGCGGAAGGTTTGCCGACACGTGAGCACGCCACATACAATTGACCATGTGAAAAATATGGGAACTCAAGATTGATTCCACAAACATCCAGCGATTGTCCTTGCGCCTTATTAATTGTCATAGCGAAGGCGAGATGCACCGGAAATTGAAGACGCTTAAATACGAATGGCAAATCGTTCGCAATAAGAGGAATCCGCGGAATGAGAACATCTTCGCCCTTGAATTTTCCCCTCAAAATCGTCGCTTGAATGACGTTTGATTTGAGTGCCTTCGCAATCAAACGCGTACCGTTACAAAGTTTTGGTGAATTGAGATTACGCAACAAAATTATAATTGAGCCGACTTTCAATTTCAAAAAGTGTGGCAGCAAGCCCGGGACATCCAGAGAATTCAAAAATTCTGTCGGATAGTTCGTGACTTCGTTTTCATCCATCACGGAGTCGACGGATTTGTATGAATGCAACTCACCGGAGATATCATTTTGAATGACGAAATTCAAATGATCGACATCCTTGTTTTTCGCAGCCAAAATCGCTCGTGCACTCAGCCAATCATGGTCAACATAATTCTGCGCGATATTCGGAAAAACCTATATGATGAGCTCTTCCGGCGTAGTTGTAATGCTGCAAAAATTTTGTGGAAATTCAATTAAGCCGGTAACTAATTCGACTGGAATCACGCCATTACCCATTGCCAACAATTGCCTAGAGAACTCCTCAGCGGACTGGTCACTTCGTAAAGCAACTCGCATGTTCGTTTTCAAGTGCAATTTCTTCACGTATTGCCATAAAGCCGACGCCTTCAGGCAAGCGTTCAATTCATCTGCTGGAGTTGATCTTGGAATGACAGGCAGCGTTTGACGAAAATCGCCTGACAACAAAATCAATGCGCCACCGAAATTTCGTGTGTCATTCCGTAAATCTTTCAATGTGCGATTTAAAGCTTCCAATGCGCGTTTGTGAGCCATTGTACACTCGTCCCACACAATAATCTTGCATTGTTGCAATACTTTTGCCATCGCAGAGTTCTTTGAAATGTTGCATATCGGTTCTTCATCCACTTGCATATTCAATGGTAATTTCAATGCAGAATGAGCTGTTCGACCGCCTTCTAACAACGTAGCCGCTATCCCCGAAGAGGCGAGTGCCAAAGCAATCTCAGATCTTGATCGAATCGTAGCCAAAATCAGTGAAATCAGGAATGTTTTTCCAGTTCACCCGGCGCATCAAGGAAGAAAAATCCGCCATTTCCGTTATCGACTGCTTGCATAATTTCATCATACACTTGATTTTTCGTTCGTACGAACAGTTCTCAAACGTTGTGCATTACGACTGCGACGTGAAAGGTTTGACCTTCTTATTGGCGGCATGATCACTAAAATGAAAACCCAAAATATGTAATAATATTCGAAGAAATTAATTGAGTTTCATAATTACCGACATATGAAATCACAAAAGAAATGACATTGACATGAAAAAAAATTTAAAACATTCGAAATATTATTTGGGTTTGTTAAACTCACAAAAAAAACAGTAAAATTTTCGTTAAAATCTTCCCGGATTTTATATTTTTCTGGAAATTGTCCTACATCCTAGGTCCTTCCTTGGGCCAGCACGAATTCATGAAGCCCAAAATCGTGAAAATCAGACGATCCGTTATAAAGTTTTGCGTGTTCACACGGACGGCATTCTCTTTTATAAATATAGATATACACTCACGATGGTTACTAGATAGTCATAAGTCGAAAGACTTTTTAGAGCCAGAGCGACTTTGAAGTATTCAATTTGTATTGGACACAGTGTAATATTTAAAAGTAAAATGCTTCCGCAGCGCAAATAATTATAACAGACTGTCTCAAATTGCACTCCACAGACGATTGAACTCGAAAGAGAATTTTTGCAGTACTCAACCCGAAAAATTATGCATCTGAAGATGTGACGGTCTTCTCGCAATTGAGCGATAGGTCTGTTCGTTTATTCCTACAAGGGATATGCGTTGGATTTTTTACATTTACATTTTTCTACAGCTCCATACATGTGCAAATTTGCTTTTTATAGCAATTCCCTTTGTAGGCATCACTTTTAATAGAATTAAGTTGACAGCTCAAAAGATTGATGACTTTCATACTTCATTATTTTCTTGCCTTCCATGGAGTAGAACTAGTAAATTAGCTACTGTGTATGCAAACCTCTAGGCTCGTATGTTTACATTAGACCAGAACGGTATTTTCGAACGAAGCTTTCTTAGGTTGATTTAAAATAACGATTAAACACTTTTAAAGAAATTTTGATGTAATAAATGTGGATTTACTTATTTGAGAATGACGGGATTTTTAAAATAATTTTGATATTATTTAACAGAAGCGGAAATACATACAGTAAAAGCTTATTTGAAAAAATTTCATCGGACAATTGCTGCCGCCAAAAACGTGTCACTTTAATCAGCTGCCAAATTTCAATTTAAATAGCGAGGGATAAACATCACTTCACCTTAGGACGTCATTCCATTTGCAACACCTTGAAATATTCACATTCCATCATATTCATCAGAGAGATCCTATAAAGTATATATTCGGGAACGTGGTAAAATCCTAAGACGATCTGTCGAAATCACGCTAATTTCCGAACGAAATAATAATGCTTGACGGTTTGTTGATATTAGAAATGGGCAAACTTGCTTCAGAGGGATATTTTTTCCTTAACATGAGTATTTAAACAATATTTCTCCTTAATTTTCATTTCGTTTACAATCTTAGATTGTTCATTCAAAATACAAATCACATAGAGACATATATTTATTTCTAACACAAAGTGCTTCAATGCACGTTTAATTTCTAATTTTTCTATTATTTATGCAAGCATTCCCTGCGCCCTTAGTGTTTAATGAAAAAAATAAATAAGTGATATCGGAGTATATGACTTAGTTTCTATTCCGATTTTTTTAACTTATTTTGCGTTAAACTATACTATATATCACACTGCAATTTTGTATACTACTTTAAAACAAATAAGGAAAGGCTGAAGGCGGGCGGGTCCGACTATATGATACACTCCACTTTCTATCCGAACACAATTCAATTCGGTACACAATTGAAAACGGCAATGATTTTTGTATGCTTCCTATTCACAAGCTAATATTACCTGGTCCAATTTGTCAAATCGAAAAGAATATTTGTATCGGGGCAATATCCAAACATGGAATAAAGTGACTACCTTTTAAAATAAGTTCTTCCATTTCAAAAATAACCTGTTATGATCACTTTGAAGAAATTCGCTGAAAATTCGTGGTTTATGGGGCGGAAAAATCTATCAGGGAGTGAAATTTGTATGGGAGCTATATGTAGATCTGAACCGCTCTGATACATTTTCACCATGGTTATTTCTGTTGGAATATAAGAAATTTTGAAAGATTTGAAGAAGATCTGTAAAATATGTGGTTTATAGATTGGAAGCGAAATTTGTATGGGGGCTATATCTAAATCTGAACCGACATTATTCACTTTCAGCATAGCTGTTTCGAGTTGGATTATAAGGTTTTAAGAAAAATTTGAAGAAAATCGGGAACAATGTGTGGTTTCTAAAGCGGAAAAAGTCAAATCGGGAGAGAAATTTGTATGGGAGCTATATATAAATCTGAACCGACCTAACACATTTTTAACACAGATGTTTCTAGTTGAAATGTAAGATGTTTTGCCAAATTTTGAAGAAAATCTGTTGTATTATGTGTTATCTAGAGTGAAAAGAGGCAAATCGGGAATGAAATTCGTATGCGGGATATATCTAAATCTGAACTAATTCTCTTAAAATTTAATAGCGTTCGTCCTTTTACCGAAAAACTTCGTTGTGCAAAGTTTCATTTGGTTCTGGCTGCAATTGCGACCTGTATCGTGATTACAAGAATAGATGGACAGACAGACGAACATTGCTAAATCGACTCAAAAAGTGATTCTAAGTCGATCGGTATAATTAACAATGGGTCTATCTCCCTTCCTTTTGGGTGTGACAAACAAATGCACAAAGATATAATACTCTCGGGAGTGTATAAATATGAATAATATAATTTTCGGATTAAAAGTTGGAAATGAGGGGAATCATGTATATATTATTTGTGGAAATTGTTTGCGTGATTTACGTGATTCACGCGTGATCGGGAGCAAGCTTTTTTTACTCACGTAAGCGTGCGTGAATGTTAGATACGAAGAAATCTTCGTGCGTGACTCAATTTGTTTCCTTCGTGAGCGTGCGTGAACGTGAGCCACTAATCACTCACGCGCCCATCTCTAATTCATTCCCCTTATTCGGTGTATATATTCCTCAGACTCCGTAAAATAAAAGAATTTTTGGAAATTATTACTTTTTAGGGGGAACGGAAAGGACGGCTGTAATGAAAATAGGTGTGTATGTAGCACTAACTGTATAGACTCGAAAAATAAAAGGAATGTAATCCGTGGTATATATAATATTCGGCACGGTTAATCAGAAGAGTGTTGCAAATATAAATGTGTATTGACGACTAATATATTAGAGACTAGATGAACCCCGCCCGCTTCGCCAGGCAAAAAAAAAAAAAAACAAATGGTAAAATTAAAATCAGGTTTCATATTGATTTTTTTCGTGGTCAGTAATATATATGTACCAATTCTCAGCCTTCTATCTCAAAAAACACTATTACGACGCCCACTCCGTCCACAAAACGAAAATCCAAATTTCTGCATCATATTTATCATTTCAGCCTTCTAGCTCTCAACACAACAAAACACTTTTGTCACGCTCACTCCGCCCAGAAAACGCAAATCCAAATTGATTTTTCTCGTGGTCAGTAATATATATGTACCAGTTTTCAGCCTTTTAGCTCTCGAAAACACTACTGCCACACCCACTCCGCCCACAGAGCAACTTTTTAAAAATTCTGTAGCCTATAGTTCATTCCAGACCTGCATCTATCTATACTGAAAATTTCAACAACATCGGTTCAGCCGTTTACACGTGATTGCGGAACAAACAAACAGACAGACAGACTTACACTAATAGGCTGTTTCCACTGCGGTCGCTTCCACGTCCGCGTCCAATAATCAATGAACGCGCGTTAAAGCCTATACAAAAATCATAGGCAGTTAGGTATGGGAAAAAGTCGCGTTCATATTGGACGCGTTTTCCGATAAGTCACGTTTACTATAAATTCGATTATTTTTGCAATCGAAACCCACCCATACCTATTAATGGCAACACCGCAAATTTCACATCCCTATTAAAACAGCTGTTTATCAGCATAAACATAAACAGCCACAGCCATTAGGCGGAATACCATTTGATTCTCATTTTCCACTGCGGTTAGCAAAATAATATCATTTAACTCCATGATAATGTCACAACAAAAAAATATTAAACTTTTCGCATCGCAAAAAAAAAAAAACAAATAAACGCAAACAGCTGTTTGAACGCAAACGTGGACGCAAAACACAATGGAAACACCATTAAAAATTTTCGATAAATCGTTGACGCGGACGTGGAAGCGACCGTAGTGGAAACAGCCTATAAGGTTTTATAATATTAATAGGGATATACCACAAACTAGAGCATCACGGGTGTGACATTTATTTGAAATAAATCTTATCGTTTCATTTACTTTATTGAATTCTATTATGTCCTTTAATTGCACGACTGGGTTCATTCTTGCTAATCAAAGAGCAGTTCACACTTTCAAGGTTTCCTCAGATGGCTACGAAGCGACTTTTCAACATCATACCCGGCCTCTTTATGTAATGATTCTCACAAACGAATGAGAAGCACAACTCACTTTTATTTTGGTTTGTAATAAATATTTGATTTAAACTGGGATATTCTCCTGGCTCAAGACCATTTTGCGTCCATAGATTTTTTTATATTTTAATTTTGTTTTATAGACTGTTTAATTATTTCATTTATTACACTGTGGAACAGAATGAAAATATTTCCAAATATCGAAGGGGCAAAATATAACATACGTGTATCGGAACTTTGAAAGTTTACGTATGGAGGTCACTTCATAGGGTGTCAATATTTCCCCTTTTGGAACATTCTTATGATGAATTGTGATCCTTACATTTTAAGTATAGGATGTGTTCAGCAATATTACTTGAAACACTACATTTCAGTGGAACGTGTTAGCTCCTTAATATAAGTACCTTCGACGAAAATTGGAATTTTAATAAAAAAATTATAATAAATATATCATTTAAAAATTATGAATATCGTCGTTACCTGAGCTATTACGAGTGCTGTAGAAGCAACTGCGAGGTACGCTGTTCTATTTTTGTATTTTTTAATAAAAACAAAATTGTGTTGAAAAGTAATGAAAAAAGTATACTGACCACTGTAGAAAGTTAACCGTTGTAATCTGAAATTATAGAGAGAATTTCATGTTAAATTCATTGGAGAAGCGTCTAAAGTTTATTGGTATAAGCATGAGATTTTCTCTTTTTTCTGTCTCGGAATCACAGGAGATTTCCCGGGATTTATAAAAACTATATAATCTACATATATAAAACTTGTTGACATAGAATAGATAAAATAGTCGAGCGTTTTAGTACGGATGTATTTAAAGAAAATTAGTCAATCCATGTCTTTTGGGTCAAACAATGTTCTATACTTTAACAAATTGTATTGCGGAAAGAAATAGGCATTTGTTTGGTGTGATAAATAATTCCACCGATTTCGAATGTAACAAAAATAAATGTATAATTTTGCCCGAACATTCTTTTGGAGAAGTTTTAAGTGCTGCTATAAACATTTTGTACATTATACATAACTCTCTGTTGGCAGTAGACCTACGTCTAATGAACTATTAAAAAATCGAAAAAAAAAATATTTATTTATTTTCTATTATTGTATAAACTTTTTAAAGATAAGTCTGAATAAAAATTTTTTAATTGTTTTTTTTTGCAAAAAAAATCTTAAATACAGAAAATTAGATATACATGTTGATGGCGCAAGATGTCCGACAATTTCTTCAATTATACGCTATTTGGTGTGTGGCGCCACGCAGTGGTTCAGGATCAAAATCCATCGACCAAAATTCAATAACTTTTGTTTTAGTAGACATTTTTGAGTTCTGTAAAAAACGAAAATTAGACAAGGGCTCAAGGATTATTCTGAGATATCAAAATTAGAAATCGGATATATTTTAGAAATCCACCTAAACTTGACTACTTTTCGTATTTTTCGATTTTAAAGATTTTTTGTTTTTTTTTTTTGTGTTTTTGAAATATTTGTACGTATTTGTTCATAATTCGAAGAAAACATTTTATTTTTTTTTTTCGAATTATTAATAAATAATTTTCAGACTTTGAAAATTGAAAAAAAAGAATTTGTTATTTCTTAGCTTTATTATGCCGTCTATGTTTGTGCCAAATATAGTTTGTTTGTAATAAATATTTTAAAAAATATAATTTTTGAACAAATGTCTGACTTTGGACCAACACAACTGTTTTCGTTCAACAGCATTTAACGAAATATATACATATTTGGAAAGGTTGAAGAGTTCCCCGTATTTAAGGTTAAATTTTGCCTGCACGAAATTGCAGCCTTGGAAGATAGGATAAAAAGATGAGTAAATTTCATAAAAATCGGAGTTCATTTGCCGAAAATATGCCCAAAAAACCAAAATAATATTTTTTTGGGCATATTATCGGCAAATGAACTCCGATTGTTATAAGATTTTTAGTTGTTAAAATTTAGAGTTTCGGCAGAAATGCTTATTGGCATACCAATTGAGCCAAAAATTGCCTTCTTCATAGAACAAGACAATGGATGATAAAGCAGAGAATTAACGTTCACTTGATTTTGTCCCCATTGCTTTATTACTTTATTCAGCTTTAATCCTTGAAAACAGAAACAAAACTGATCTTAATTGATAAAAGCCTTGTCATATCTGAAAAATTTGTGACCGTAATCGTAATGTGGAATCTGTCTAAAAAACCGTTGTAAGTTACGGCTGGGCCAAATTTAACGCCTAGTTGTTTAAATTTGGATACCTTAAAAGCGTTCATTTGAATATTTAGATTTTGCAAAGACAATCGTCTTTCTGATTACAACCAGCAAATACGATTTTGCAGACAATATATTTTCAAATAAAAAACTTGTCTACCCTGTAGGAGCTCTGTATACTGGAAAAAATATAACATTTATAAAGTGGGGTTGCTGTCTTATCAGCGAAGAATAATGAAGAAGTAATACACCGTCGTAACGGTGTATTAAATATTGATGTTTGCTTTCTTGGCAAAATTAAAACAAAATTCAATGAAATGCGCACAGTACGTTGCACGGCAATGGCAGCATTGGTGAAGAGAATTGAATATATAAACATCAACGACTAGCAATGATTTTGAATTTCAGAATTACCAAAAGATAAACCATTTCCACACCAACCACTGTTCGACTCCCACACGTTCATGTGGGGAAAAGTAACAAATGATAAGTTAACAATTCACTTCAATCCGAAAGGTTGAAATTAATAAATATTTGAATATGCGCGAAAGTGTGAACATTGTTGTGATTTCATTATACGGACGGGCATCCCCGAAAGAAATTGCTCGTTTTGCAAAATTCACAAGATTGATGGGTTAATCAATATTTCATTGGTTGTTTGAGCACTCGCTAAATTTGCACCTTTTCTTTTGAATATCAAATGCCAATGAACCATGCTCGCGCGTAAGGGTATGCCTAAAAGCGTTCAATTCAATGGGGGATGAAATTCATGTGAATAAATTTATGTATTTGCAATTTTCATCTTAAAGCAATAAAAAAGTCGAACAGTGGATTATCTTCTTATAAGTGTCTGTATGAAGGTGGTTCTTTTTTTTTTTGAATAAACATCAGACCTGTACCATGCTTTGATATCATTTGGGGAGGGGGCATTTGTGATGTGCGTAACGGAAAGAGAAACTAACAATCAGTTTTAGATTATAATAAAAACCCATATGAAGTCGATAAAGGTATATACACGGAGAATAATCTTGGTTTTTACAATACTTGAAGCTAGCGATATTATGATATCAGACGATGGAACCCGACGAAAAATCCCAGTTTAAGCAGTTGTTCGAAAATCGAATTAAAAAACGGGGAAGGTTTGTTTTTGACTAATACTATTATGTGCTAACCTTTTTCCACCGACGTAATATTTTACAAAAATATGACTCTTTTCTCTTCATCTAAACATTGTGCCTCTATCTAAATTTTCTCTTATTTTTTAAAATTATTTGACGTGTGTTTTTACTACAAGTGAATTTCCTTGCTTAACAGTATTTATTAGATATAATGTCAAGACTTAAAATAATAAAAATGGCTTCTTAGTAGTTTTGAAATAAAAATATGGCTCTAAAACAGTATTTGCAACCAAAAACACTTTCTAACAATTCTCAAATCCAAACAATTTATCCAACATTTAAACGAAAAAAACGTTCGTTGTAAATAAAACTAACCAAATATTTCATTAAACCATTTTAACCCATTGTTCGATTAATCGAAATTTAAACAGTGGAACAAGTTTTGGCTGGGGTTTAATGCGCAAATAGAGATTATTCTATATCAAAACTTGAAAACCTATTGGGTATTGCAGTATATCTAAGTTAATTTAATTTTTTTAAATGAAACGTCTTAAGAAAGTAAGTGTCCTGGCTAATTGGTAATTAAATACTGTTTTCTTTGCTAATTAGTTTCTAAAATTGATATTGTCAAACTTTGATTTCTAACTGTTTAAATGTATACGTACAGTCACCAAATTCAACAGGCTTCAAGAACAACCCTCTCTTAGGGAAATAAACGGACAAGAATACCTACACACATACATAGAAGAAGTATGTCCCTGTATTAATGCTAACATTATTCAAACTTAACTTAAAGACAAACTTTTCAGTACTTCCTGCTGCTGGCCAAGAGCACTGCTATTGCTGTGCTACAACGAACATCTTCCATTTGGCTTACAGATTTGTTGTGGGTACATCCTCGGTGTGGGTGTAAACATCGGTATCGGAGGACACACACAAGTAACTTTTCATTTTAAGGTGCGTGAAGGAAGTATGTGCATCTATGTGTACCTTTCAATTTGTAACCCAATCGCCTTGGAAAAATCAAAGAATAAAAGAGGAAAGTCCATAGGATTGGTGTAGCAAAAGTTCTATATTAATTGTTCTTGAAGCCTTCGTGATATTTCTAGACACTATCTAAATTTTGTGATGGTAGTTGGCTAAGAAGGGAAATATTGTGTATTGCACTAGATTCAAACCTAATTGTAGTACATCATTGAGTTGACCACTACGGATTATTTGACAGCCGCAATCAGAGAGGTCCAATTTTGTCTGGTGTTATTGCATAAGTCGGATATGGTTCAATATCTAGTCTTGGCAAGCTTTAATGACAATCTCCAGTTGGCTTATTGTTTTTAAAGTAAATTGTTTGAGTTATGTTTTCGGCAAATTAAAAAAAAACTAAACAGTTTTAAGATAAACGCGATTAAAGTTTTGAGTAATAGCTAAATGGAAACCGGAAATGGAGCATTTAGAAAATAATATATATCATAACTTCTATATACATAATACTAACTATAATTTGTAGTAAATCATTTCGAAAACTTTAGTGTGGCCTATACAAAAATACAATTTGTCAAAATTAAAAAAATACATTATCAGTGTTCATATGTGTCTCTATTCCTTTGTTGGTATTTACTTGGATCTAAATGTCACGTTTATGTTTTTAACATGGTTTTATTAACAAATTATATAGAACGATTAATAATTCGGTTTCTGCTATAAACCTTTCACGTCGAACACCGAATGGAGGACGAATAGAAGTTTTTGACCGAATCAGATTATTCGGCTTGGATCTGCTGAACTATAATTCAAAGTATAATTATATTTTAATTTTGATTTCAAATACAACGATGCATTTTAACCATTATAAAGGGTGATTTTTTAACTATTATCTTTTTGGCAACACTGGTTTAAACAGCTGACGCACGTTTCGTGTTTTTTTTCACTGTCAAACATCTTCAGTTTGGTCTATAATTTAACTATGAATCATCTTACAAACGAACAACGCTTGCAAATTAATGAATTTTATTATCAAAATTCATGCTCTGTTAAGAAAGTTCATCGCGCGCTTCCATTTTATGATCAGTTTAATCGACCCACTGAAGCGGCTATTCGGGCTATTGTGACTAAATTTCGCACCAAATTTACATTGTTGGACATTAAACCACCAACACGCTTACGTAGAGTGAGAACTGAAGAAAATATCGCAGCTGTATCGGCCAGTGTTAATGATGACCATCAATTATCGATTCATCGCCGTTCGCAGCAATTGGGCCTCTGTTACTCAAAAACGTGGAAATGCCAAAATTGGACTAAGCGGATGGACCATTTGAGGCGCAGTCAAGGTCAACATTTGCATGAAATAGTCTTCAAACATTAAATTATATGGACCGTACTATCGATTCAAATAAAGATTTCATGCATTTTTCTGAATTTTATGTGTTTTTTTTTTTTTGGAAAACTTTCCTATAGCTTTTAAAAAATCACCCTTTAGTTAACGAAGAAAAGTGAAGAGAAACAAAAAAACTACTTTCAAACACTAAGAGAAAAAAATACAAAATGAACCGAACCCGAATTTACGGTTTCCTATAAAAAACGGAATAAGTGCTTAATGTAGCTTCAGGGGAAGAAGTCCAGGTCAACATTTGTATGAACTCGATGTCGTCCAGTTCAATTGACTGTCATGGTCTGGTCAATGCCGTTTCAGAAGAAACAATAACCAAATAGAGCGAACAATAATCATCTATGGATGCCATATATTATCTTCATACAACCGTGGATTATTTATTTCAGTAGACGACAATTTTTCCAAGTGAAAAGTCCAAGCAAAGTTCGGAAAGACTCTACATCAAACAAATGGTCAGACCCAAATACATATAGATGGTAGGTAAAAGATATAATGTGTCATTGTTCTAAAGAAATGTCAAAAAGTAAATTTATTTGACATTGATACTACTTTTTTGTGACATTAATTTAATTAATTTTATTAACATGCGAAATACTGAAGCATTCAATAAAAAATGTACAAATTATGAACTTTAGTTCTGTTCCTGAATTTGAATTAATTTGTAAAGAGCTGTCAAATATCCACTAAAATTCGTTTCTGTTATTATACACTCCACGAGAGTATTACGTCTTTGTGCATTTGTTTGTAACACCCAAAAGGAAGCGAGATAGACCCATTGTTGATTATACCGATCGACTTAGAATCACTTTTTGAATCGATTTAACGATGTCCGTCCGTCTGTCCATCTATTCTTGTAATCAAAGTACAGGTCGCAATTGTAGCCAGAACCAAATGAAACTTTGCACAACACAGTTTTTCGGGATAAGGACGAACGCTATTTAATTTGAAGAAAATCGGTTCAGATTTGGATATATCCCCCATACGAATTTCACTCCCGATTTGACTCTTTTCACGCTAGATACCACATATTAAAACAGATTTTCCTCAAACTTGGCAAAACATCTTACATTTCAACTAGAGACACCTATGGTGAAAATTGGTCATATCGGTTCAGATTTAGATATAGACCCCATTCGAATTTCACTCCCGATTTGACTTTTTCTGCTGTAGAAACCACATATTTTAACAGATGTGCTTCAAAATTGGCAAAACATCTTATATTTCAACTAGAAACACCCACGGTGAAAATGAGCCAGATCGGTTCAGATTTAGATATAGCCCCCATACGAATTTTAATCCCGATTTGACTCTTTTCCCGCTAGATAGCACATATTAAAACAGATTTTCCTCAAACTTGACAAAACATCTTACATTTCAACTAGAAACAGCTATGGTGAAAATTGGTCAGATCAGTTCAGATTTAGATATAGCCCCCATACGAATTTCACTCCCGATTTGACTTTTTCTGCTGTAGAAACCACATGTTTTAACAGATGTTCTTCAAAATTGGCAAAACATCTTATATTTCAACTAGAAACACCCACGGTGAAAATGATCCAGATCGGTTCAGATTTAGATATAGTCCCCATACGAATTTCACTCCCGATTTGACTTTTTCTGTTGTAGAAACTACATATTTTAACAGATGTGCTTCAAAATTGACAAAACATCTTATATTTCAACTAGAAACACCCACGGTGAAAATGAGCCAGATCGGTTCAGATTTTAATATAGCCCCCATACGAATTTCACTCCCGATTTGACTCTTTTCATTCTAGATACCACATATTACAACAGATTTTCCTCAAACTTGGAAAAACATCTTACATTTCAACTAGAAACACCTATGGTGAAAATTGGTCAGATCGGTTAAGATTTAGATATAGCCCCATACGAATTTCACTCCCGATTTGACTTTTTCTGCTGTAGAAACCACATGTTTTAACAGATGTGCTTCAAAATTGGCAAAACATCTTATATTTCAACTAGAAACACCCACGGTGAAAATGAGCCAGATCGGTTCAGATTTAGATATAGTCCCCATACGAATTTCACTCCCGATTTGACTTTTTCTGTTGTAGAAACTACATATTTTAACAGATGTGCTTCAAAATTGACAAAACATCTTATATTTCAACTAGAAACACCCACGGTGAAAATGAGCCAGATCGGTTCAGATTTAAATATAGCCCCCATACGAATTTCACTCCCGATTTGACTCTTTTCATTCTAGATACCACATATTACAACAGATTTTCCTCAAACTTGGAAAAACATCTTACATTTCAACTAGAAACACCTATGGTGAAAATTGGTCAGATCGGTTAAGATTTAGATATAGCCCCATACGAATTTCACTCCCGATTTGACTTTTTCTGCTGTAGAAACCACATGTTTTAACAGATGTGCTTCAAAATTGGCAAAACATCTTATATTTCAACTAGAAACACCCATGAAACAGACCAAATGAGCCAGATCGGTTCAGATTTAGATATAGCCTACATACGAATTTCACTCCCGATTTGAGTTTTCCGCTCCAGAAACCACATATTTTAACAGATTTTCTTCATATTTGGCAAAATATCTTATATTTGCATGAGAAACACCCAGGAAGGAAATGAGTCAGATCGGTTCAGATTTATATATAGCTCCTATACAAATTTCGCTCCCGACTTGATTTTTCCGCCCCAGAAACCACGTATTTTCATCGGATTACTTAAAATTGAGAACTGGAAGTACCTATTGTGAAATGGGTCACATCATTACATGTTTGGATATAGCCGTGATACAAATATTCTTTTCGATTTGACAAATTGAACCAGCACATATTAGCCTATGATTAGGAAACATACAAAAATTCTTCCCGTTTTCACTTTTTTCCGAATTGAATTGTATTCTGATAGAAAGTGGAGTGGATCATATAGTCGGCCCCGCTCGACTTTAGCCTTTCCTTACTGGTTTTTAGATGGAAAACGCAACAATAAGCCCAACGGAAATATATAGAATTTATTTTGAAAAATCTCTTTTTGTCCAAGGGCTTCTTTCGTGATTCTTAATTTTCAATTTGTCGTAACTTGTGAAAGAAATAGTTTTTATAATACATATAAAATACTTTTAACAGTAGAATATATCTGGCAAAAATTGTAAAAATTTGAGTCGTCAAACGTATTTTTATACACTCCAGATAGTATTATGTATTTGTGCATTTGTTTGTAACACCCAAAAGAAAACGAGGTAGACCCATTGTTAATTACACCGATCGACTTAGAATCACTTTTTGAATCCGTCGTCCGTCTGTCCGTCCATATATTCTTGTAATCAAAGTTCAGATCGCAATTGTAGCCAGAACCAAACGAAACTTTGTACAACGAAGTTTTTCGGCATAAGGACGAACGCTATTTAATTTGAAGAAAATCGGTTCAGATTTAGATATATCCCCCATACGAATTTCACTCCTCATTTGACTCTTTTCACTCTATATACCACATATTTCAACAGATTTTCTTCAAAATTGGTAAAACATCTTATATTTGAACCAGAAACACCCATGGTGAAAATAGGTCAGATCGGTTCAGATTTAGATATACCCCCCATCTAGAAACCACTTATTTCACTCGATTTGCTTCAAATTTGGCACAGTACCCTATAATTCAAGTGGAAATGACTATGGTGAAAATCGGTCAGATCGGTTCAGATTTAGATATAGCCCCCATACAAATGTCGATCCCGATTTGACTTTTTCCGCTCTAGAAACCACATATTTCACTCGATTTGCAGAAAGTGGGTAAGATCGGCTCAGATTTAGATACAACCCCATACAAATGTCGCTCCCGATTTGACTTTTTCCGCTCTAAAAACCACATACTGTGCCCGATTTTCTTTAAATTTGGCACAACATCTTATAATCCAACTAGAAACACATGTGGTTAAAGTGGGTAAGATCGGTTCAGATTTAGATATAGCCCCCATACAAATGTCGTTTGACATTTTCCAGTCTAGAAACCACATATTGTATCGGATTTTCTTTAAATTTGGTACAACATCTTAGAGTGGGTAAGATCGGTTCAAATATACTTTTATTTATATATACACAAATGTTGCTCCCAAATGTTTAACCGATTTTGGCCAAACTTTACGTATTATATTTCACCTATAAACATACACGTAGGTCACGTCGTTCCATGTTTCAATATAACCCCATACATATGTCCTTTCCGATTTATCATTTTTGTCAAACACATACATTTACAGGATACAAGAATCCTTCCCGATTTCACTTTTTTACCGAATTGAATTGTAATAGGATAGAAAGTGGAGTGTATCATAGAGTCGGCTCCGCCCGACTTTAGCCTTTCCTTACTTGTTATTTAACAAAACAGTTCGGTTTCATATGGGATGAACAATATATGAAATTAGAGGTTTATACAGCCCAAGTTTCATTTAACAACTTCAGTCGTTAGCTTGGTACCTTTGTTATCTCTTTTTTCCGATATACGAGGAACGTATATCAGGGCGATTGTAACAAATTTCCCCTTTAATGTTCGAAAATTCTATGATTTGAGCTCCAGTCGTTTTGTCTGGACAGTGAACAGTCGCTCAGTCAGCCACTCAGTCACTCAACAGAGATTTTCTAAACTTTAGTCAAACCCCTCATACCCAAGCAGCAATACGACCAAAATGAGACTTGTTTGTCGATAATTACAGGGCACTCGACTATCCCGTCACAAGTGAAGGTACATCGGTGTGTGTGTGCGTGTGTTTCTGCAACCGGGGGGTATTGTGTTGGTAAAGTACTCTTGTATCGGATGTAACTGCACAAATTGTTTATATTATGCATGTGTTGCTGTGCCTGGTAAGGTATCAACCTTTAATTTGCCAATGTTCTCAGCACACCGGTCGATACCACCCTTCGAATGCAACCTTCTTCGCAGCATCCGAGTTATCCCCGCACACTGTCTTTGTAGGTGTGCGTACGTGTTCGTTGGTTACAAACTCTCCGAACGACATCAATGAATCAAGTGTCCTTTTTTCACGTGTTGTACTGTAATTACTTTGACAACACCTACGTATGTGAGCACGGGCCAAATTGAGGACGGTAAAGATGCAAAAATGAGAAAACAGAGAAGAAGGGAACATGCTTTGGTTCATATTGTCCCTATTGGGTTACCAGCTATTTCTGCCAATATTGATGACGGTGACGATGTCCTTCTGCCGTTATTTGTCCTCACATATGCATTGTGTTACACCAAATAGATGTAACGAAGAGATTCACGAAAGTTTCGCAAAAGGCATATGGATAGTTGAAGATTCTTTAAAGCGTTGACATGAAACAAGTTATTTTATTAGATTTTCTAAAACAATATTGAGTAAGTTGAAAATTGAAAACTTTAAGACAAATATATTTTTCAATTCTAGCTGATGCTATTAAATTTGACTGCTTTTCGACCCTGGAGAGACCCACATTCCGAAATATCATGGGAAGCAAATATGTGTAGCGGTAAGTAGTACTCTAGCTAAACCCACCTTTATGTATAATAATAGGTTGTAGACACAGATAAAAATGTAATGTCCGAGACATATAAATTTATTTTTTTGTGTTTATGTACCCATACTGATTCATAAAATCAACACATTTTTTAATTTTTACTAAAATTCCAATTTTTTCGAAAGTACCTTTATCCGGTTATGTGATCACAGAAGCATCACCTTCTCGTGTAAGCCATAGATATGGAACGGTATTAAAAAAAATTAAAATAATAGATTTTTTTTGTTGGCAGAAAAAACCCATAAAATTAAGAACAAAATCAGAAAAAATATTTGATGCATTTTATAGCTACCATACCTTTACAAAAGAATTTTGCATTTTTTATTTTCGTTATTCTGTACATTTTCTTCGAGAAGGCCTTGTTGTCATAGAATGTCAGTTATTAGATATATATTTAGATATAGTGGGTGACACAAATGATGTATTAAAAAATTAAAAAAAAAATATATATTTTTAAAATTCTCTTACAAATATGGTCATAACTTTTAAATTTATCCATATGAAATAAGTATTGGTTTACCCTTCTACGCGAAGGATACATTCAGAAGATTTGTAAAGAGTGATTTTTTTGAGGTTAGGATTTTCATGCATTAGTATTTGACAGATCACGTGGGATTTCAGACATGGTGTCAAAGAGAAAGATGCTCAGTATGCTTTGACATTTCATCATGAATCGTCTTACAAACGAACAACGCTTGCAAATTATTGAATTTTATTATCAAAATGCGTGCTCTGTTAAGAAAGTTCATTGCGCGCTTCCATTTTATGGTCAGTTTAATCGACCCACTGAAGCGGCTATTCGGGCTATTGTGACTAAATTTCGCACCAAATTTACATTGTTGGACATTAAACCACCAACACGCTTACGTAGAGTGCGAACTGAAGAAAATATCGCAGCTGTATCGGCCAGCGTTAATGATGACCACCAATTTTAGATTCGTCGCCGTTCGCACCAATTGGGTCTCTGTTACTCAAAAACGTGGAAATGCCAAAATTGGACTAAGCGGATGGACCACCTAAGACGCAGCCGCGGTCAACATTTAAATGAAATTATCTTCAAAAAGTAAATGTCATGGACCAATCTAACGTTTCAAATAAAGAACCGATGAGATTTTGCAAATTTTATGCGTTTTTTTTAAAAAAAAAGTTATCAAGCTCTTAAAAAATCACCCTTTAGAACTGACTATCATGCTTAGCCAAATATTGAAGGTACATTGGAATCTTAGTACATTTTTTCCAACATGCTTTTCTGCTGAATGATCCAAAATATGTTGTGTAACAGCAACTACCATCATCTATTTTAAAATATTTTTATCAAGCTTCGCACAGTGGAATATCTTCATACAAGCTGCGGCAAAAATTAGAAGGAATAGAGCAAGGACCTTGAAATTTCGCACAAATCTCTTTTATCGTCAAATAAGATCAAAAACTAGTTTAAATCCGCCCAGAACCACGCCTACCATGTAATATTAAAAAACGTCATAAATTTCTTATTTTTATATATATGTGAATACACTTACCAGTGATTTAATTTGAGTCCATAATTAAATGCAAATTGTCAGTGCCACGACCAACGATCACATAAAATTTTTGGTTTTTTACGATTTCGAAATTTTTTATAAAAAATATTTTATTTTTTAATCGACGACATACAGCTATTATTGTTTTATACTCAACTAAAGATTAATATCGATCCCATGCGCTCGCATGCCATAAAACCTTACATCCCTAAAGTATGCTTTAAATAAAGTTTCCAAAATACATTAACAGAGAACAACGAAGAAAGTATTGCTTCTTTTTTTGCTTTGAAGCTTTTAACATTGCAGTAATTAAATCGATGTTGGCAGCTATAAGCAGAATATTCTTTTTAAAATGAATAAATAAGACAATAGTTAAACTATATTTGTAAATGCCGAGGCATCAGTCGGCCTCGCGAATATAGTTTTGTACTGTCGAATAGATTCAACCTGGAAAAGAAAGCACAAACATAATTACACTTTTTTAAATGCAAAAAAACACCTCCTATTTTCTACGAACTAAACGAAATTTCAATACGATGCATGGTTTCCGAGATACATCCCAATAAAATAAACTCTCTTTTGATGAAATTTGCAACTATTTTACTGTGAGCTTATAACACTGTGTGTAATTTTTTAAGTCATGGAAATATAACCATATACTCTCTGATTTAAAGTTGTAGCTCTTGGCATAAAGAACAACAATTGTGAACATATAAAATCAAACATGTAAAGTAAAAGTAAAGTTCGACCCGGCCGAACTTTATATACACTCCACCATGGATTGCATTCCGCAGAGATTTTCGTTGAAGTGCAGTAATATTACAAAAAACTAATTTTTTTAATATAGCCAAACCAAAACAAAGACAAATATTGAAAAAATAATTTTTTATATCCATTATCTCACGTACATAGTGCAAAATAACATAACTTCAATGTTCAACCAATTTTTGCAATAAAAGTAAAAAAATACGACTCTGGAAAAATCTTTTTATTTTGAGTGTCTGTGCAGTCAGAGGAATGTATACACCGAATTCCATTATTCTAGCAGCGGCCATTTGGTTGGTAACATTTTTATCCCCATTTACCCCCTTAAAAGTACGACATTCTAAAATCTTTTTATTTTACGTGTCTATGCAATTAGAGTGATGCACACACAGAATTTCATCATTCTAGCTGTAGTCGTTTAGTTGGTACTATTTTTATCCCTCTGGGTACGTTGTATCTCTTGAAAGTACGAATTTGTAAAACAAAATTTAATTTTGAAGTGTACGCAGTCAGAAGTATGTATACTCCGAATTTCATGACTCTAGCTGCGGTCATTTGGTTGCTACTATTTTTATCCCCTTTTTCCATTTAAACCCCAAAAAGTACGAAAAATCCAATGTCTACGCCGAATTTTATTACTCTAGGTGCAGCCGTTTGGTTGGTAACATTTGTATCCCTCTATTCCCATTTTACCCTTTAAAAGTACGAATTTTGAAAAATACTTTTATATTATGTATCTACTCTATTAAAGGAACGTACACACCAAATTACGTGTTTCTAGCTGTTGTCGTTTGAGAGGTACGATTTTTATCCCTTTTTGCCCCATTTCACCCCATACGAATGAGAAGCACATTATGGTACGACTTTTTGTTATAGGGGGAATGCGCTTATCCAATATCAAGTAAATACAAGCAGACATATTGAAAAAACATGACTAAATACTGTAAAATATAGAGGATTATTTGGGTATTTTAGTCCTTGTGAGGGAAAATTTTTTCCGTTTGTACCGATTTCGCCCAGTTGCAATCCCAACCGATCTACGACTATAAGACACATGTATGGAAAATTGTGACTTCCTAACTCCTTTCGTTTAGATGCTAGCGTGCTTTCAACAGACGGACGGATTTAGAATTTTATGACGATCAAGAATATATACATTTTATAGGGTCTCAGGTCGATATTTCATGGTGTTACAAACGGAATGACCCCCATCCTGGAGGTGGAGGGTATAAAAACTTCATCTTCAAGGTAAAAATCACAAAGGTCGTCGAACAAATCTTATAGATTGTAGTGTGTGTAGGTTGCGTATAAGTGCTGTTGATTAACGATAATATCAGTCATACGCACTGTAGTCGGACTGTCCATTAAAACATATAAATAGTACTGCAAGATATATTTTTCCTACATAAACGGTGTTAAGAATCATTCCTAGGAAGTTCATATGTTTCAGAAAGTTCTTTACTGAGGTCTTAGGTACATTGTTGTAGTTCATTACTTCCTTGAATTTTGAACTTTTTGCTACCTATGGTCATGAACAGAGGAAAAACATTAAAAATCAAATTTTTTAAAGTTTTTTGAGATTTTGACCTCGAAGATGAAGTTTTTTGATTTTGTACGTTCATAATTTTTGTTCTTTATGACAAGACCTACAACTTTGTATGAGCCTGGGAAAATTATCACTTTTTGCAAAAATGACACCGAGGCCCCAAATCTGTGGGGGCCATAAAAAATGCATGTCTTTGGGTAAAACTGAGAGACATGGGTGTTTTTTGGTCTTTCATCACGTATTGGTGGGCGTATATGGTTATATTTTTTCGTGTTGCACTGTGTAACCATAGTCTGATTAGATATTTATCACGAAGTAAAAACTAGAAAGTATAAATACATTTTGGGTATGATAGGTTGAGTAATTCTTGTAATTCTCTCACTTTTTCCTCATCAAATTTTATTTTTTTCTGTGTAGACAGAAAACAAAGTTTTTAAAAAGAAGTATGTGACATTTATTAGGCTCATCATATACTTTTTTAAAAAACTTAGTTTATGTTTAAGAAAACAGAAGCAAATGAACTCGAACATGCGTTACGGTGGTGTCTGAGAACAGAATATTACCGAACATCCGTGTGGAAGTTACATTGATTTTTATTTAACATAAAAAAATATGGGCCATTTGTGTGGAAAGTACAAGAAGGATCATGGCAATTTCCATCTTCGAACTTAAACTAAGTTGATAAATATTAAAATGCTCAAAGTTTGAATTGATTCCTTAACACATTTCGAGAGTTATCGTGTACACCAGCCAGACAGACAGACGTACAGACATGGTTCAAGCAACTTAAACAGTCGTGAAACGGTGTGGTCCAAACACACTTAGGTCTTAAGCCAGTGCTTTACAATTGTTTTCTGTCCAAAGTGATATATACTCTGTAGATTGAGGGTGTAAATAGAAGTATACTACGGTAAATGTTCCTTATTAAATGAAATATATGCGGTAGCTAATACTATATTTGATAATGCTTATTTTATCTTTCGTAAGAAGTCTAAATTCTCCTAACTAGCACAACCCCGGAATAACACAAAATACACAATAAATTAGTTGTATGGATTCCATAGACCCCACGTATTTTCGTATATACTCTTGATACAAAAGTGAAACATTAAATGACATACATACAAGAGTCAGGTGTATATAGTTGACCATGCGACTCCCTACAGGAATGTATTCATCTGTGGAATATTTGTTTCTATTAATCACGCTGAAAATCTATACTTGCAACAATTTGAAATCCATTTTAATGCGGTGCCGACGAGTCCAATAGAGTCACTAAAAAGAGATTTTGAATTTGTAAACGATTCAATTATTCAAAAAAAGTATTTTAAATAATTATTCGCACCCTATGGTAATGTATTTAGTAAAATAGTTTAATAAAAGAGGAGAATATCTAAATAGTAAATATACTAAATTTCATTCTTCTATCTGTAGTTTATTCATAGTTTAAGAAGGAAGTGGTTCTTAATATTAAAATGATACAAATAAAAGCCAAACAATTTAAGAATTTTTAGCAGAAGTTCATGGGGTATGAATAAGAGTTTAAAATATTTTTCTTAGAAAAATTGTATCCTCTGCAAATTTGTTGTCCTTTTAAGGGGCAATAGGAAGAGGAAATGGAAAACTAAAAACCTTAATTAACTCAATTTTGTTTATAGTTCCAGGCGTATATAATTCAAGGTTAATATGGACAGTTGGACGGTGTATTAAACAACAAAGTGTAGGGTTCATGTAATTATTGCTTTCATCTTATATGCCTTGCTTAAGATATGAACTTTCAGCTTCATTTTCGTTGATATTTTTCATACAGGCCTGTATGACTCCCTAATTATGGACAATGTATGAATACGGGCTTTATGATACGTACTTTATATGATGCATGGCATATCACTCACAGTGGCTACAGATGCAAATTTATTTTAAAATATGAATAAACATAAAAATTATCACATGCACTTCATATCTCAACAAGTGGTGATTTACCGCACTCTCATGACTACAAAAAATCTGTAATTCAAAAAACTATTTATGACATGAATATGTAAAGACTTGAGAGCCATGGTAGATAAAAGTTAAAGTCTCTAAATATAATTCCGCAGTGGCTTATGTCATATTACCTAAAACTAAGGTAAGATTTATTGTATGAATGACGACCGAAATAATTCAAATTACAACGAGATTGGCTCTAATGCACGTTATCTCGTTGGAAATGTATAATTTCTTCACAATATATAAAAATTGATATCGCTCGTAACTTCTCGATATCGAATTAGCGAGTTACTAACAAAATGCATTAAATTTTAAATCCATGATAAAAGTACACAAGTATGCTGAAGGTTTATTAAATTCCATACCTTAGAAAGATGGCGAAATTTAAATCGAATATATCTCATTTTACAGTCAATTTTCTTCGGCCAGCTTTGCTTTCAACGCATCATATATCAGTTTGTATGTGGGTGAGTTTGTATATGTGAAGGATATATTCTTTTAACCGATTCTCGAAAACTATTTTTAGAAAATAGAAGCAGAAGCTAATTTTAGAAAACAGAAGCGAAATAAAATACCAAAACCATCATTTTGAGGAATGGTGTTTGTTAGGAGCAACATTTCTCCCTGGGATTTTAAGAATAATATATTTTTGTTTCTCCTTAAACAGGCTCAGTAAGAAAACATCCTTCCATTCGGAGCCACTGTACCGTGCTGCTCATGTACGAACATTCAGCTGAAAGATGAAAGGCAATTATGACTTTACAGCATTCGTAATGCAATTTTGCTTCCTTCATTTTCTCAGCTCATCATTCATCTTTCACTTCCCAGCCATGTAGTTTAAAACTTAAAGAAATATGTTGATCATCAATAAATTGACGAGCAAAATTACGATGCACTGCAGTGTATCTTTGGATCGATTCTTTTTGTATCAAAGAAAATTTAAGTGAAGTAATTGTTTAATATTGTTTAAGAAAAGTAAAATGAAAATCTAGGGCCAATTAGCATATTTTCTGAGAATTCAACTCTAATGTGAGATGAAGAAAATTAAAACATCTTCATTCAAAAAATCTGAAATTAACCAAACTTCTGTCATTGCTCTTCTTTAAGTTAAGTTGATTTTTGTTTAATGAGATTTTCCAAGGTTACAAACAATAGTATTGACTTTTGTTCAATGGATGCTATTTATGTTCCATTGAAAAATGTTCATCTATTCAATTTGTTAAGTTAAATGTAACAGTGGCGTAAGCTGCATAAAATAAAAATCAGTTACTAGTAAACTGAACTGCATTTTAGATCCATCATAAAAGTAAATGAAGGTCAGATGATATATTTTGTTCGTAGATTTATGAAATACGAGAATTATCTCTTAGATTTTTTTAATGAGGAATACGGACGCGCCGAATGGACGCTACAAACATTTTCACGTGTAGTAAAAAAATTGTGATTTTCGTTATAACACTTCAACTTTCAACAAGTTAACTTCAAGTTTCACAATAGTAATAGTTATCGAAATAAGGAAGGAAAAAATAAAGCTGAAAGCTATTAGTGAGGTCTGATTTCATTTTCTTGGTGGAACTTTTTGGGTACCCATACCCATAGGAAAAAGGCATGAACTTGAACTGGTATTTGCCAGAAAATATATATACAAAAAATAAAAACTAAAATAATAAAAAAGTAAAGTCGAGGTTTGCAAATAAATGCAGTTACAAAATTATTGGGGTATATCGTACGTTTGACTCGTCTAAGGGCCTTCTTAGGGCAGAGCGATTTAATCAAATTTTATAAAAATGTAGTTTTTGTATGGCAACGCTCTTAACCCACTAACCGGCATTTTTTTAAAAATAAATGTTCAGATATTTTTTCTGGGATAATTGTGCTCAAATAACCTCAGAACAAGAATCAGAAAGTCATTTACTAATTTAGTTCGAGAGCCAGATGATAAAAGGTGATGAGTGCCTTGCGTCCTCTATACACAAAACAATTTTTTTGTCACATTCACAAGTACATATGTTGAAACTAGATAGTCGCACCTTATCAAACAAGTATAATTTAGTTTGGAATAACAAGAATTTACACGCAAATTTTCACGTGTTTTTATTTTTTCGGACTTCGTGCACAAAACTGAAAATAAATTCTAAACTATACGTTATAATTAGTTTGGTATTATACAAAAGTGTTACTATGTCTGTAGTTCGAAGTACCATTATAAGTTTTTTTAAAGAATAAGCAATTATTGAGTAAAACGAAGAGTGCACTGTGGCACTCCAGAAGGTTAGAGCCTTAAAGAGTGGAGACGGAGTGGCGAGGCTTAAGAGTGGACGGTAGGTATGTTCGGATAAAATGTTGGAAGGAAACCCTTAAACCTTTTGGGGCTGTTTTTCTATTTTTACCCCTTTTCTCGATTTTTGACTACGATGAGGAGCAAGTGGCTCATCCATGCAGTTGTTTCCGAATCGCACAAAACTAGGGGTTCAAAATTTCGTGTACTATCCCACCTACACACCCACCTCCTACGAGACAAACATGCAACATTGTTGTCTACAAAAATTACTTTTTACTGGATGATTCCTTAATAACGAAGAATTCCGCATTAAAGACGCTGCAGATATCAGGAAGCCGGAATAAAGAAGCTAGACCAGTTTTTTCGAAGAATACACCGGAGACAGCTCCACATATATCAGTCTCATATTCGACAAATCGATATCGGGATAATTACATCATACAACAATAATGTTGCCAAAGTGATATGTCTATAATTTTCTGATGTATTTTGGCTTTCTTAAATCGAATTCATTTTAATAATGAAAAAAATTAAATTTTCGCCAAAAGTTGGGAATTTTTCTTTCACATTGAAACAGTGGTTTAGAAAAAGTATTAAGAGAATTAAAAAAGGTTTTTTTTGGAAAAAAAAACACATTTTTTGTTGGCACGAAAAACCCATACAAATAGAAAATAAGCAGTGGTTTAGAAAAAGTATTCAGAAAATTAAAAAAAAAGTTTTAAAAAAAAAAACACATTTTTTGTTGGCACGAAAAAACCCATACAAATAGAAAATATTTTAAAAAATATTTTTTGTTTTATTTTTAATAGCTAATATTCTAACTAAGAAAACAATCAAATAAATGTTAAAGATCTATGGAAAATGTAGAAGCTTTGATCTTCTTTGTAGACGTAAAATATTATATTTCTTATTTTTTGGTTAAAGAACAAAAAGAACTATTTGCTTTTCAAATTAGATAACAGAATATTATTTTGTTTATATAGAAGGAATCTTAACGAATCAATATTTGAAGAAAATCTATGAAGTTATGGGTCTTATTGTAGAAAGAAAGAAATAGTAGAACTGATCTAGTCATATGTACTTGAAGACGACATACATTTCTGCAAGAATGACCATAACTTCTACATTTATTCACAGATTTTTTAATATACCTTGCTTTCTTCTTAAAATTAATACAAAATGATTTAAAAAACTTTTGCGTCTACATTTGCCCATATAGACATTATTTTTTATGGTTTTTTTCATGCTAGCAAAAAAAGTTTTTTTTTTCTGAAAATTTTTGAAGACTGTTCCTAAACCACTATTTCTATGTGAAAGTTAATATAGTATCGAGTGTCATCGGACTTTTATTGCCAAAATGAGAGTACAGAACTTAAAGGTACCTTCGGCGAAAATTGGAATCTTAGGAAAGCAATTGTTAAAAAAATTATCCATAAAATAAAATATTTTCTATTTTAGAAAGCCGATTACATCAAAAAATGTTATACATAGCCCTTCTGCAAAATTTTTGTGACATAGTGTTGTTAGGGGCTATTGAAACATTCCTTAGGAACATCTTCCTCTATTGGGGAACAATATTTTCTTTTCCTATTTTTCCGATTGAGTCAGAAAATACCAAAAAACGATACCAAAAAACGACTACAGCTCTGAAATGAAATTCAGTATGTCATTCCTCTGACAGCGCATATACGAAGAATGGGATGGAAATTCTATCAAACGTCTATATCTGGTGTCAAAACGCTCATCTGACTGTGTGGACGTAAGTAGCGAAATCGGTCCAAAAAGAAAATGAATTTCCCTAACAATGACTGACACCCAATGCCCCCTAATGTTTAGGGTATATAAAATAATCTAAATGTCAATATTATAACAATGAAACATTTGCCTAATATGTTACTGCACTTCTACATAGAATCGACAGCCTCTTATCTGCTGATTGTACTGTGGTATACACTCCATGGAGGATGGTATATATACTACTCGGCGTCAACGAACTTAACGCTTACATGTTGTAAAGACACACAGTGTGGAAGAGCTAAATCGATTCGTGTGGTGATTCTTAACCAATAGTTAAATGTACAAAAACCAAATAACCTCCGCCATTAAGTAGAGTGACAATCGCAGATAACTGTTATTTGTGCTTTGGCCTTTTTAAGGTTGCCATTATCTCTGAATAGAATTATAACACTCGATTGGTATTAAGCGAATATTATTAGGCTCATGGTTACGATTTATACGTTTACCTTGCAACGCGACTAAAAATATACACCTACACACACATACACATCCTCCCAATCCGGGAACTTTGATTTAGACACACATACCTCTAAATAATTATAAATTCATTGCTTTTTCATAGGTATGTGCTCATAAAATTGTTAATGGAAAAATACTTTATTCCATGCATGATTTCATACGAATAACCACAAACTTTGATATGCAAAGAGAACCACTTCCGTGATGCTATGCAGGCAGCGCATCATCATCATCGACATAACCATAGCACCTCAGCGACACCACCACCACCATGGGACTTAACAAAAATACCCATATGTATCTACTTTGGTGGCGGGGGGAAAACAGCGCAAAACGCCACTACACCATTTTGCACTAACACAACTAATCGCTAAAAATTTACATTTATGTGCGAAACAATCTACACACACATACATTGGTGTACATGCGTGTATGTCTGTTCAGTCTCCTACGTGCGTATGTTCGTTATGGAATCCATACGTTTGTATTGTATATGGATTGAGCGAGCAGCCAGCCTATTGCAAAATTCATATGTGGTAAATACATGTGAGGTACTCGGCACTCGGCGCGGCATAAGTAGGAACGTAGGAACATTTGCGATGTGGCACCGCACCGCGTGCGTATGCGAGGGAATGAACCCACTGTAGTGATAACAATTCAAAACTGAAAATCAAACCGGTTTTGTTTCTCAGTATACCAAATTTTTAGAGAGAAGTTCAGTGTTGTGGGGGCATGTTTCCTTTCTCTACATCGAGTGATGTTGACACACCCACTGAGAAGTACGATTACCTTTGCTGATTCTGGGGGTTATTTGCGACTGAAGTAGTATAGTATTTTGCAAATATAATAAACACTAAGGCGACCTAGCCATATCAGTCAAATTCTTGAATGCACGTTGACTTCCCAACAAGGGGCATTCAAGTTTTCCAGATACTAGTATATGTATAATGGTTGCAGATCACTTGGGAAATCGGTCCAAGGGCTGAACGTATTTAACAAAAGCTCGCTACTTCGACTGAGAAAATTTTCACATCTTTCAGTTTCTACACTAATAAGGTGGAATTTATAGCATTCCGTCTCGCTATTTACTACTCTTTTTTGTTCCGAAGGTGATCCAATGTATGTCCTCTAAAAGTAGATTTTTTGAAAAATGCATAAAAAATACGGCTACATATCCATTTATGTGTACACCGAATTTTATGATTCCAGCTACATCACTTTGATTGGTACATTTTAATCCCTTTTTTCGTGCCCCCTTAAAAGTACAAATTTCGAAAAATCCCCCTATACTGCATATGGCGTAGTGAGAGTAATGTAAATACCGAATATAACGGTTATAGCTGCAATACTTTGTTGTTACAATTTTAATACCGCTTTCCCCATAAAACTTTATTTAAGTTGGTATCATTGTTCAATTTTATGTATAGTTGAGCTTTTATTTTCTAATTCTTCTGGATAGTCTGAAAATAAAGTTTGGGTTGTTTAAAGGTGATCTGTGAGATAAACGCTCCTGAAAATACCCAAAAAAATCATGTTTTCCCTTGTTATTTTTTGCTGATTTTTTTTCTGAAATAATAAACCCTTGAAAGCAACTTAAATAAATTTTGATTCTTGTGTCAGAGTAACTTATTGGTCGAATTATTGGGTATTTATAATAATTTTAGTGTTTTTTTCATAGTAGCAACTGAAAAAAATTTTTGTATTATTTTATAAAAAATAACTACCAGCAGTTAATACCTTTCGAATTATGCCTAAATGATGAACATCGGAATGAAATTGACACCGCAGCGCTCATTTTTGTACAAAGAGTTTAAAACTTTTGGCTCTGAAAATCCATCAACTGTATTAAATTATTTTAGAAACATGGAGTCAGTGACGTTATTTTTCGACCGATATTCATCATTCAGGCATCATTCGAAAGGTATTGATTCCTTCCATTTGTCCTTCTATTTATTTTTCATAACATCTCTTACAAATGTTTCCAAGAAATATGAGTTTTTAGCTGTCACCTTTAAAAACAAAAAAAAAAAAATAAACGTCAAATAATACGACCAATGAGTTATTCTAAGACAAGAACAAAAAAATTATTTAAAGTGCTTCCAAGTGTCTGCTAATTCAGGAAATAAATTTAGACAAAAATGTAACATAAAAAAAATACTATCGATTTTTAGAGGAGTTTTCGGGAGCATTTAGCTCACAGGTGGCTTGGCAGAGTGACGAAATATTTTGTAGATCATCATTAAACATTCCAAACTTCATTTCTGTGGGGTGATCGCCACAATTTATTTCCGTGACCCATAATTTTTGCTCTGCAATATATATTGAGACAATTTATTTGAAGATGAATTGTTTGCTTTGAGCGCAAACAATGAATGGAAATTAAAAAAAATAATTTTTGGTTAGATATTTATTTAAATAAATATTGTAATTTATTTTTTGACGATATATCAGAAACTACTGAAAAGTCAACTCTGAAATTGTCAGAGTAGTTAGAACACAGATGTAGATATTTGCTGAAAAAAAACATCAAAAAACAGAAGCGATATTTTTTCAAAATAAAATTTTCAATATTTATTTTGTTTTGCAGAACAAAAGTTACAGTGTTGCTACAGTTTTCAGTATTAAAAAAACGACAACATAAAATTTTGCAGTCCGATCACAAAATTTCATCAAAATCATTGTTGGTTTTACATGGAGCATTTGAATTGCAACTTTCTCGACTTCGAATTTGATTATTTTGATATAGTATTTATTTGATTATTCGCCATGGATATACGCACCCCACAACAATGTCGCTAAATGACTCGTTTAATATATATAAAACCATTTATTCACGAGCATTACTGTACTTTTGGCAATCATTTAAAAATGTTATGTGGCCCAAACATGGAGGGCCGTACAGTAGCCTCCAAACCTGATAGGGAGCCAAATATTGGGAAAATCATCTGCTTTAATATATTGCATTTCGTCAATATATCTTTTTCTGTTTAAAAGTTACAGAATTGATGAGTTAATTTCAGAATCTCCTCTGGTGAAATTCCGTCAATATATGTTTTTATGTTTAAAAGATGCAGAATTCATGAGTTAGTTTCAGAATCTCCTCGTCTTGGTCATCTGTTCTGGGACAATATGTTTTATTCATTGAGCCCAAAAAATGTTGCAAGACACTGAACGAAATTCGGCGCAAAAACAACGAATTTTCATAAGCAGATCCTGAGCCCGTTTGAGTCGTTGTGTGAGTCATACCATACATAATTGTCAAACAGTACTGAATTAAAATAAAATGACACCAGTCACCCGTGATCTGTAGAAAGATCTCGCTAAATGAATCACACGTAACATTTGATTTGTAAACAATGTCAAAGTTTCACGTAACAACTTTTCGAAACAATCAAAAACCCGGTTTACGGATACGCAGATATGCTCTACTAACGACATCGACCAGGTATGTGTATGTCTGTCTATTCGTATTTAGGTATTAGTTTTTCATCAATGTTGTTGTGTTTTATAATTTTTTTCACGTTTTAATTTAAATGCAAATTTTCAACTCATTTTCAACATATTACGCCGCATATTTTACATCCGCCGCCTCTTACCGCAGCCCAGCAGAAGCACACAGGAGCAGATTACTTCCAGCCGCTGGCGACCAACAATGCTGAGGGCAACGATGATATGTTTCTTATTATTTCCCTGTGCGAGGACTCGCGTCTAACCCAGCATTCGACGTTGCCATGATGATGTCAAGGTTTCGACTTTTGCGCTTATATTGATTTGATAGATTTTTCGTTCGTTGTAGCGTTATTTTCATGTTGTTGTTTGTTGCTGCCAAAGCCCCCACTTAAAACCTCAACATATTGTACGTGAAAGCTGTTAGATTTTCATCACTAAATATTACTCTTGTGCAATATTAATGTGGGATGGGTGGCAAGGGTGTGGTACATATTTTAGCATAACTAAACATTAAACATACACACACATATATACATTCATACGTGTGTATGATGAATCGTTCCTACTCGTACATATGCATATTATGTTTCACACAATGACTTGATGCTATGCCCTCTTCTGCATATTCAGGCTGTCATCAAGTCAATAACAACAACGTACACATACATACATACACATTAGCATTAGATACAAGCATACATACATATATATAGGTATCGACGTACCCATAAATATACAAATGAGTGGGAATGTTACAGGCGGTGCAGTCGCATGCCTAGTTTGCTCTTTACCACTCGGTGCTATACATGCAAGCAATGCCCCGATGCGACGTATGGCAAAGCTTCACATAATTTTTGAGAAATTTGCGGCCGTGGAAAAGCTCTCTCGATATAAAAAATAAATAAATCTTAATACACGGGTATATATCATCTGATTGTTTATCCTGTCAAGCTAAGCACTACGTCCTTATAGTTATATATATTTTATGACGATCAAGAATATACAGTGAAACCTCCCAACAGTGGACTCTGCCTCAGGAAGATACATGACTTCAATGGACACTTATTAGAAAATCGAAGTTCAATTTTCAAGGTATATAAACCTCCCTACAATGCACAAATGTCGACCGGCCGTGGCTGACCACTGTCTCAGGTGGTGTTACAAACGGAATGATAAACTTAGTAAATGCCATACCTTGGCGAATGATGTACAAACTATGATAGTAGGGTATGGAAACCCTATTAAATTTGTTTCAGCCTTGAGATGACCAATAATGTAAGACGGTAAACTCGTAAACACCATATGTCAAATTTCATGGAAATAGTCCAAACTGAAGTGACGTTTTTTGACTATTATTCTGTTGGAAGAAGTCATCAAATTCTAATTAATTTACCAAAATGACAGTTGTGCGCCTATTTGAAATTCCCCCGTTTTAATATCATGATGACCCTTTTGAATTGCCTGAACATAAAACATCCATAACGAGAGACGACATATTAATGCCAGTTCGTTTAGGAAATAATACTATTGTTGGCATAGTAGATCTTATTCTCACTGTTTTGCCAACGCCAACACCACTACTCGATGTTGGCGGCGACGGCGGTAGTAATGTTGTTGCTGTTAAGCTCTGTTAGTTGTTAATTACTTTCATTAAATACTGCTCAACTGCAGTTGAAATTGAATTTACTTTTAATTAAAAATTCACAAAAAGATGTTTTTCTTGGCAGAGTAACATCAGTTCAAAAACAACCAATGCAAGGAAGCTTTTACTACAGACATATAACGTAAGTTATGTATATGTGTAGGAAGTTTAGCACAGTGCTACATCTCAATGACCAAATACCTGTCAAAAATTATTTTTTTTTAATTTTTATTTTCTGTTTTCCTAATTATCGTTATTTGAAATAACCGGAAATAAGTTATATTTAAAAAAAACTCAGAATTTCGGTAGTGTAATTATTATATAATAAAATTATAATATATAAGTATATATTTATAATTTGCATACGTTCTTCGTTCGTGTACTTTACCATGATGATCAGTGAAATAGTGCGTTCACAAATTAAATTCAAAGTTGTCAAGTAGCTATTGGAAAACCCTATAGATATATTTATTATATTTCACTCGTTTACCTCTAAAAGTGGGATTTCGTTTTAATTGTTTCTAAGTCATGGAAATATAACCATATACGGACACCACTACGTGATAAAAGACCAAAAAGACCCGTATCGCCCAGTTTTGCCCAAAGTCATGCACTCTTTTATGAGCCCCTAAAGATTTGGGGCCTTGGTGTCATTTTTGCAAAGCAAGTGATCATTTTCTCAGGCTCATATCTTGCAAACCTCTGTCTGTAATTTTTATTTACTCTCGGAGGCAAAGTTGTAGCTCTTGCCATAAGGTCCAAATCGCAAATTTCGTCGATAGGCTGTAGTGTGTGTAGGTAGCATATACGTGCTGTTGATTAATGATAATATCACTCATACGTACGGACTGACCATTAACAGAAACTGTGCAGCAAGATATATTTTCCTACCTAAACGGCGTTAAGAATCATTCCTAGGAAGTTCATATGTTCTAGAAAGTTGCTACATCTTTAGAAATCTCTCAAACGTGGGTAGCTTTAGCTTTATAAATGGTCAGCAGATACATTTTCTGGATAAATGGCAAACAGGGTTAGTGGTTAAGTGGGAGTTAACGCCCTGCCCAATAAGCCCCAAGGTTCGAAAGTATTTTATTAGTTCTTGTTAATGGAATTTTTATGCTGCTGTATTGTAGTTATATTTGACAACAAAGTGCGGTAATTTTACATTTATTTTATTGACCTTGAAAAGGCCAATGCACATGTGTAACTAGAGAACGTATGTAGAAAAACTGTGTACTCAAAGTTTTCATTTGGTGATCCTTTCTCCTTTTTACGGGACTTTTAATTTCCAAAGGATATAGATGTTTAAATAATTTATTTTCATACTTTAACAAGTCATGCAAAAGAAATATGGATTTCAAATGAAACAGAAGAATATCTACTAAACATTTTTTAATATAATAATGCTTCTATCTGTATTAATTTAGTATTTACAACAATTTAAAGATTACCTCCATTATTTTTTAGATTATTCATCTTTTACTATTTAAGGGGGAAAATTTTAAATGGTTGTTAATGATAAATTAATACTGACAGTGGCATGAAGTTTTTAGTATTTTTAACATGCATTCTTCTCATTCATTTGATACCCACATCTCCTGTGTATGGTTCTCGGAAAACTATTAAGACAAATATATCCTATAGGAATTAAAAGTCCTTTAAAAAGGAGAAAATGTCATAAAATCAAAAACTGAGTACACAGTTTTTGTCTTTTGGTCCTGTTCAGGTCCAAAAATTACTATCGCACGATTTAATAAAAATTAATCTTAACCCTTTGGCGACCACAAACAAGTATAGTTACCCAGTCGTTTTTAGCAGTTATAATTGTCCAGGTGAGTAAAATACCAAATATGACTAGATGTGTTTTGTATAGGAGGCTCGTGGAAACAAAAATGTAGTGTGTGGTAATTTTTTATCTGCCCCTTACCCCTGGATGCAACAGAACGGTTCATGGAATGTGTTAACTCTGCTTCAGGTGAAATAACATATTTGACCATATATGAAATACAATTTTTGTTTTATTTCCATTGACTTAAATGCATATTATTTGTAAAATTGTATAAAAGGAGAATGAAAAGAATATTTAATTATCGAAATGATAACATAGATGTATATGGTTTTCGATTAAATATTGGTGCAATTTTATCCATCACAGCAGACGAAACAGCAAAGTGTTGCCGCCATAACATATAAAACCTTTATTAGCTATATCTCTGATAAAGTACGTTTATGTATAGTGATTCCTAAAAATCGTTTATTAGCGCTTTAGTGCACTTTAACTAAAGTGATTTTTAAAGTTAAAATTAGATGATTTTATGAATGATGCCGTAAAGGTTTTAGATACAAAATGGCTCGAACTATGGAAAAGACACACAAAGAAAAATAATTCTGTACCTAGCCGCAATAGTCACAGAATTAACAATATATGATATATATTTATAAAAATAAAAAAATAAGATTTAAGATTTAAGTAATTACAAATTTTTACCTAGAAAAATTTAATTTGGAATCATTGAAACCACCTCTAAACATAAGAAAAATCTATACTTTAAGAATTTAAAATTTTACGATTAATTTCCTACGTGAAGCTATAAAATCCTACGCCAGGATGTGTAGTTATTATACCAATCGACTTCACTTCGAATCGATGATGTTTATAAGGCCTCCCCTCAGTGTCAGAACTTCGAGCATTTGTATGGAAGTTAAAAGGCTTTTAATTTTACTTAGCGCCGAATTACATGTATTTAAGTTCCTAGCATTTTGTGGGGCCATTTGTAAAACAATTGTAAAAAATGACGAAAAGCCTGAATGGATTTAAGACACAGTTATAAATAATTTAATTTTACTTAAGATAGGAACTATAGTGTGGGAGTGCATCATAAAACTTAAAATAAGTTTGAGGAAAATGTTACTTTGTGCTAAGTTTGAATTAATTCCTTATCTCCTTTCTACAGTTATCATGAGCTCCACCCAGCCAGACCGACGGGCGGCCGAATATGGCTCAAGCAGCTTAGAAAGTCATTCGGTCTGAACATACGTATATTATTTAGTCTTTCTTTCAGTGTACTCTGTAGTGTAAATGTGTAAAAATACAGGTCGCAACTACGGTTAAATAGCCTCGCTTTGAACATTTACTTGCTGATCTAGCTTGGATCTATTGTTTCCATTTAGTAGTCTACATATTTTTCAATCGATTGGGAATCGTAAAGCTGTGGAATTACTAAAAAATCAAAATCGTACTAGGAAGCATTTTCTAAATATGGATCTCACAAAACTTCCTGGCGTGGTCTTTTAATTGTCTCCCATTTTCATTAGAAATTAAATTATTACAAATATATTTCATTATTCTAGCCACTGTTCTCTTATGGTCTAGAACAACCTTGCTGCCTGGTCGTGTTTTTCTTCGACGCCATCCATCGTCATCTTGTTCAGCATTTGCAACAATGGCAGCAGTAAAAGCGGCAGTGGCAGTGGTGTTACGTTAATTTCTTTAAATTATTGCGCAGCACAAACATCTTCGGATCCTGAGGGAATTGCGTTTGTGTCGCTGAGAGTGTGCAGTGATAGTTCTTTCACTTTGACGCTTTTAATGCATTCTAGAAAATTGCGTGGCAATGGCATTGGCAATTAGACAATGGCTTTACTAGCAGTATTTCTGTTTTAAAAACAAAAGCACTGGACAAATATCTGCGAAGTGTTTTAGGTGGACGGTTTGTCAGTGACTTGCTAAGGAAGTTAATTTTTGGACAATGAGTAGGTACTATGAGTAGAAATGTCGTACAGTTCTCGACCGAGTTGAATCTTCTATACCAACGATGCCCAAAAGACTGCGATGAGAGCTATAGCTGCATCAAAACATTAACAAGTCTAGTTAATGTTGAGTAAAACGCATTACTCTACTAAGTATTAATACGATGGGCCAAATCTTGGAGAGGATTCTGTACAACAGGGTAATACCAATAGTTAAAGAGGGAGGAGTGCTCTCTCTGAATGACAGTTCGAATTCAAGAAAGCGAGGTCTGCAAATGAAGCAGTGAAAATGCTGTTAGATTAGGCTACAAATGTCATCGCAGGTACATAATGGAAGGGTGATTCGGAAGAATATTGATACTGGTCAACCTAGACGTGAGGAACAGCTTCAACTCAGAAAAGTGGACCATTCCTGGAAGCTTCAATTATCAATATTGGGAACATAATGTACTATATAATAATGAAACTCCTCCTTCCAAACGGGGTGAAAATTGTACGTTTTACAGACGATATTTCTATAATCGGCCAAACTCATTCGCCAGTTTGAAAAAGTCACTGGTGCGGCTATTACACTAGTGCTAACACGTCTGTACTCAGTTCACTTGCAACTAGATTCTCACAAGGCTGAAGCGGGAAAAATTGCATAAAGTGGAGTATGTAAATGTTACAGTTGAGGACCAAGTCATTATATCCACCCGGTTCTTAAAGTATTTAGCAGTCAATTGATACAAGGTTGATATTGCAAAAGAAAATCCAATGCATCAGCGATAAAGCAGCTAAAACGCAGGCCTCATTGGCCAGTATGCCAATATAGGAGATCCCAAACTCGTGAAGCTATTCATACTGAGTATGGGCGGGGCAAGGAACATAAATTCCACTAAATTCCACCACTATCTGCACACAGACATAGCTGGCAGGAAGAATGAAGACACAAACTACTACTTGAAAAAGTTCCTAAATAACCATGGAGGTTTCCGGAAGTATGTGTACAGATTTGGACACTGGACATAACTCGACTATATGCCCAAGCTGGATGAAGAAGAAGGCACAAAACACGTCATACTCACTGCCCAATATTTGAAGGACAGGGTAGTACAATAAATGCTTCAAAGCGAGACTAACTGACATACGTAGTACCAAAGAAATATAAAGAAATTTGTTTCTAAAACAATGTTTTTTTTTTCAATTTTCTGATTTGGCTATATACTCACACGTTAGTTTGAGACTGCAAAAGTGGCTATGAACATAAAAAAATATAAATGAAATACTTTATTTGAACTGGGATATTGTCCTGGCTCAAGACCATTTGGCATCTATATTTAATAGAATGCAAATTTATTTACAAATGGCATGGTGACATTTATTACTTGGCTGCAGACTACCACGATCATGATCAAGTTGTAATTCCCTACCACGATTTTGTTTAAAACATTTTTCTAGATTTATGGCATATCGTACTATCAAATTCCATCACTTCGACGTTAATAGCATTTTGCTTCCCAAGTTATCAGGTTCTAAATACACAAACAGAAATTAAGTCGGATCCGTTTTCTAGATCGCGAGAAAATCAAAAATGACATACCTGAAAATCATTTTAACCATATTTCACGCGAAAATGAAATATTTCCAAAAATATCCAATTTGTATTTTTTTTCATCGTAGCCTACCGCAATATCCACTTTTTGTTAAAAATTTGGAAATAGGGATAAAAAATGGTACCAATCTGACTTATGAAGCAGGAATCTTTAAATTAGCTGCCAACATTTCATAAAAAAATAATGTCTATGTGCTTATTTCAACATTCATAGTGGCTATGAACCATAAAACCGCGAATAATAGGAAATTTCGAAAACTTTTTAATCGTAGCAATTAGCAATCCTCTTTAGATTAAACTGTAAAAGAATGATTCATAATTACTCTTAAAAGTAAGGAGAAAATCAATTTTTTCGCCCTCCTGAAAAGTTGAGTTTTTGTTCATAGCCACTTATGAATAAAAAAAGCCCTCGATATATTAATGAATTTATATTTTTAAATTTTGTTAACATTTTCCAAACTTTCAAAAAATATATTTCAATGATAAAAATATTTTTTATATCAAAACAATGTAAATATAGTAAAATATATCTGCCCGAAAAATAATATGTAAATAGTTTTAATTGTGAGAATATACAAAAATAAACGAAAGGTAAAATAACTTCATTTTTGTTTTCAGGTTTATGTTTGACATTTGCTTTTGCTCGATATTAGAAACTTCTACCAAAGTAGTGAATCTTTAACGCGAACTGTAAGAAATTTAAGTGGAAAAATTTCGAGAAGACATCGGCCTTCAGTTCAGCCTTCATGAAGCTCATTTTCATCTCGTTGGCTATGTCAACAAGCAAAATTTCCGGATATGGGGTTCAGAGTACACACAATGCATCCACAATGAGATACTGTTTGGTGTGGATTTTGGGGCTGTACTGAAAAATAGAACCAGAAATTTGAAAACATAATCAGTACTTTTTTATATCCGATTCTAATTTAAAGTTTTATAAAACACCCTATATTTCGATTAGCCGTAGATAGCACCGTAAATCAGTATAAATTATTATTATCATAAATATTATTATTATTATCAATATTATGAGAAATAAAAAAATTTGTGTGTAATATTAGGACTGTTTTTCTTTAAGCCGACTTAACAATATTACTATGTAGAAAATTTGAATAAATGATGATATATTATCTTTAGAGTGAGGATATAATTACCCTTGGATTTTCATTCATTACGTTGATGCAAAATTGTACACTAAACACTTTTTAGGTTCAACCCTGCCTTGGCTTTTTATACATTTTTTAGTTAATTTTTTAAAAGTTACATTTGTTCTGCCATAATATTTTACATATTTCCGAACGTTTACTTTTCGTTACTGTTTCATAGTTAAGAGATATATTTTGTCGTCTTTTAAGTCTACACGGCGCAACTGGATGCTGTTTACCAACACAAAGTGTTGGCATCAGGAAGCGGGTGTTTGCCGCGTTATTGTTTTAGTGAGATTTTCTTTCATTTATTCATTCCCATCGTTTGGTAAATTGTTGTCGCACTGATTGGTGCCGCATTGGCGGCAAAGTTTTTGCCTCTTCAAGTGCTTCGATGAGTATGCTTCTTCCCTTCATCCACGTCCTCACGACCCCTTGTCCACAACGTTCGGCAGTGCAACTTTCACAACAGCAGCCGCAACAACAACTGGGTTGTGCCTCTGCCTCAATTCACCAAAGTATAAGTTGTCATTTTAAGGAGTTTCGCTCAAGAGTATTTACAATTTAAAAAAGATTCATTTTGTGATGCTATGGATGAAAATCCTATTCGGTAGTTCACTCACTCGCATCTTCTTCTGCCAGGAAATGGAATGGATATCTGCTGCAGTGGGATGGCATGGGTTGCCACTACACATCAGTGTAGTAAGTAGAAACAAAGACTATGTGTGGCGTTGTTGTTGCCAAATGCTGGGAGTTTTGTAGGCGGATTTAAATGCGTTTGTAATTAGTTTTATGTTGTATCTGTGTATGTACACACATACAGACAAACAGACTTGTGTGTATATTGTTGCTCTTGCTGTTTTAATCATTCAGTCAGACTTGGGATGTTTGAGTGTGCCGGAGTTTGTCGAGCGTTTGTTTTCCTGGTTTGTTGTTGTGTCTCTTCATTTGCGTTTTTGTAGCTTTTTGACTGTCTGCGACAGTACTCTTAGTTTGGCAAAAGTTTTTGCAATGCTGGAGATACACTCGCAGTTAAATCTTTGATAGTCATGTTTTTTCTTTGTTGGACAATTTCGATCATCGTGTTCATATTGAATAAGAAATGGACCATTTGGTCATGGTCCACATGGACGACCACGTCCACATTTAGGCCGGCGCAATAAAAATATTCAGTGGTTATACTATTTTTCTTATATATGTATCAAAGTAATTTTAAAACGATTTTTTCCCTTGATCAAAACGTTTGCATAAATAAAAACAAATTTACAAGAAAAATTATTTAATAAATTTTCAGTAAAATAATTATAATTCTTTTTAAATAACATGGTGATATTTATATTTTGACTCATTGCTTCGTTCATGTACTAATGCTAACACAACTTCCAATAAGATTGCAAAAAAATGTATATTTACTCGAATGTTTTTCCTCGAGTGTATTTCTTTGAATAACATCCAACATTCAGCCATTGCAATTGTCTAATTTTTCTTAAGTTACAATTTGCATAATTAGTTAGCATTTTGTTGAAAAACGTCGCAAATAGAGTATGTTCGAAGCATGTAAATCTTGGCAAGGACATCACTAGAAATGCACCCAGAATAGCATTTGCAATTTAAACAAAAAACTTTGGCGCAAAAGCCAAGAAAGTTGTCGACAAAGTGGAGGGGCGACTTACGTCTTGTTGTTGTTTAGAAGACAACAAGTGGGGATCAATCAATAAGCTGGATGCGATACATTTCTTGTTACATATATGTTCTGAACGTCTGTTGAAGACAATTTTCGTTCAAATAGTCAAAAATTTCGCCCACATATATAAAATTCGATTGATTAAAAATGTCGGCGTTACGTTCCCAGACAATGTATATTGCATTTTTGTTCTTCGGATTAAAACGAGTGGGGATCATGCAATAACCAAAGCGCGATTTAATTTTGATTCAATATAACTTATTTATAATTCCTATCCGGTTCTAAATGTCTTTGGCTGACATTATACTTTTTTAGTAATAACTGTCGCCCGCATATTGCTTAAAAATCGCCTTTACTTTTCCACTCTTTACTTTTCTGGAAACTAAATATGATACGAATATATTTAATTACTATGATCAGTTTAATCATAGCTGTTAAAATTTAACAGAAAATAATTTTTTTCAATAGACATTAAAAATGCTTAAATTTGGCGATTAATTTTTAGGATATTTAAGATTTTTTTGAAACATTTTCTTATTATTTTCTGATTTAAAAGTAAGATCCCGAGCTACATAGTCTAGTATGTCTCTTTAAACTTTAAATACCTCGTTCCAAGAACGCTCAGCATTCAGTTTGAAGAAAATTCTATATTTTCCATCGAGACATGTTCGACCGGGCCGAATCTTATATACCCTCCACAACGGAGTGCATTCCACAGTATTACAGATTAGAGGCTGTCGATATTACATAAAAGTACACTACCATATTACAAAAATTATGATGCTTCATTATTATAATATTAATAGTCCTATTTATACATAGATAAATATGAAACTTTAAGTGTTATCAAAAAGTGAACATGGGACAGCAATTTTCAAAAATATGCTCTAATTATTTGGTGTATTGTCATTCGTTCTTAGGTATAAACAATTTTCCTCAAGCCCGATTTTCACTAACTGTCTGTACCAGTTTGATAGGAAATATTCTAATATTGAAGATCCAACATGTTTCAGAGTGGAATATACACATATACATATTTTTCATGATTTTAGCTACAGCAGGTTGCTTGGTACCAGTTTCACTCTTTTTTCCATGTTGACCCTAAAAGAACGAATTAAGAAAAATTCCGCAGTCAGACTAGCGCAAATATTGAATATCATGATTCTAGCTACAGCTGCTTTATTGCCAAATTTGATCATAAAGGCACGAATATTGAAAGAACTCTTCATTTTTCGCGTCTAGGCAGTAAAAGAAATGTGCACCCAAAATTTTATTATTATAGCTGCAGCCATTTGGTTGGTGACATTTTTATCCCCATTCGCCCCATTTTCCGCATAAAAGTACAAATTTCGAAAAAAAAATACTTTTTGTTTCGCATCTTCACAGTCATGAATTTCATGATTTCAACTTCAGCGATTTGGTTGGTACCATTTTTATCCATCTTTTCCAATTGTATCCTTTAAAAGTACGAATTTTGATTTTACGTATCTACGCAATTTCATGTTTCTAGCTGTTTTCGTAACATTGGTACCATTTTTATCCCCTTTTGTCCCATTTCGTCCGCTAAAACTTTTACTACCGTTTTGGTGCTTTTACGCTACAAGAGGAATGTGTGCAACAAATTAAAGCTGAAATTTTAAAAATTGATAAAATAGTCAAAATATTAGGGGATATTTTTAGTGCTTGTTAGGGTAAAAATTTCCCTCTAGGCCGATTTCGCCCACTTTCAATCCCAACCGATCTGCATCCGTATGACACATTTATGGAAAATTATAACCTCCTACCTCATTTCGCTGATTAGAATAATTAGATATTAAACTTTTAACATTTCTAAGACCACTTTAAATAAAATTTTTATATTTATAGAACTTGTACACATTTCTTCCAATGAAGTTTTTTACAAGCCACTTTTGATAGAGCCACTATCAATAACACCATGCGACAATTATACATTTTTTATTGGATTTGAATGTATGTAGAAGATCTGCGTTCACAGTTTTTAAGTTTCTGATATTTTCTCTATTTTGAAGGGCTTCAAAATTTAAGGAATATACAAATTTCTAAAAAATCTTTTTACCATAAGTTTATGTCAAAATGGTATCAAATGAAAAAGGACAAACTCTAGATATGGAAATAGTTTTGTGTTCTTATTCAGGCCGAAAAACTTGTAAATATTAAATTTAAATTAAATTTTGTTTCTTAGATTTATTAGTTAAGGGGTAACAAAATATCATATTGTAAGTGTAATATATTGAAAGTGTGTTGATTGACATTCCTGTAAGCTTTTGTGCAATAATTTGTGCTTGAAAAATTCTATACACTTAAAACTACAGATCGTATATAGAAAAATTGTTTACTCAGTTTTCCATTTTTCTCTTTTATAAAGGACTTCAAAGTTTTTGGGATATACATATTTATTTAAACATTGCTACCCGTTATTATATCAAAATGGAAGGGTATAAAAATGAAAGAGGACAATCTGTAGAAATGGAAACAATTTTTTATTTAATTTTAGGACAAAAAAATTAGTTAAAAAATGCGTATTTGTAAAATTTCTGTATTGGTAAAAATTCCGAAATGATTTCCGACCCATAGTCGATACTCATCGATTTCACATCTACATAAATCACATGATATTGTTTGAGACTCTTCTGATGGAGCCTTAGGTTTTGATATTGAACTTAGACTTCACCGAATCACGAAACGAATGCAAAGTGATTAATTCAGCTATCTCTTATGAATTTTGTTTTAAAAACGACAAAAATAAGTGATAGACCTTTCATTTCCCAGAAAAACAACAATGCTTCCGAAGAAGATCCAAGTAATTGTATATAATCATATATAATAATTTTGGATTGCATATAATTACCATAGAAGGAATGCTCTTTAACTTAAAAGTTAATTTTCATTAGCGATTCTGTACCGACTTCAATATTTCCATTAAAACTAAAAATTGCAATTGATTCTCTAGTACTCTAACGATCTCAGTTACCTTTTGGTATTGGCTGTGAATAACATTACCCTTTCAGCTCCGAATTTTGTCTGTGATAAATACAGAAAAATGGATATACTTGTTGATGAAGTATTGATTAAAGATTTCTAATGCGTTTTTGGGTTTCTAATTTACTCGATGAATGTAGGAATTTATAGCTACAAATTTTAATTAAGAAAATCAAGAAAATTAACTTTAAAACTTCACTTTGATTTTCGCCTTCCTACGCAGAATAACGCACATTTTTCTCAGTCTTTTCTGAGTCAAGGAAAATTATGCTGCAGTTAATTTATTTATTAAATTTTAATTTGTTCGATTCGTAATTTTTACTTTAGCCTTTACTGGCTTGTGCTACATTCTGCAAATGTATTTCATGTTAATAATCACCACCACATTAATTTAAATAGAAGCCACTTTAGGTTCGATATCCTAAAATCAATTCATCCCCTTCTTACAATTTCAACAAAACAACTTTCTCAACATCCTGTAAAAGTTTTCAACTACAAAAATACACAAATAATACTTTTGACAACAAATATGAACTACAATAAATATGCAACACAACAACAAATAAAATATGACCAAACACTAGAAACAACAAACTACAAAAATATGCACTTTCAACAAAATGTGGCAAAAACAGGTAATCGAAAAATAAGGACAACTTTTGTGTAGTAAAACAATTTAATTTAAAACTTTTGCGACACACAAATACCCCAATAAAAGAATACATCTGCACATGCAAACGATAGAAAAATTATGAGTGCAGACGCTTACACTCCACACGGAGTTATTTCTTTTGCGGGGCATGCAACCTCATAGTTCCGTCGACGTAAAAAATCTGTTTTCATACCGAGTGTTTACACCCGAGGATAATGCGTATTTGCGTCTATATGTGTATACATGTGTGTGCTTGTGTGTGTTTATAAGCAGACATTCCCGTGCACTTGTATGAACTTTGGAATATGTTAACAATAAGTTTCCAATCTTAGTTTTGCTACAAAGGATATACTTTCATTGTTCCACATAAACATAATTATGCACAGTATTGTCTCAATTAATTAGCATTTTATTGTTCCATGGAAATTATTTGCAACTAATTTATGTAGGAAGAAGATTATAATTTTGGGGTTTGTCATTTCATTCTAAACACTTAGGGTCCAGTTAAGACCCTCTAAAGTATTCTGGCAGTCTTAAAGTTGCAACAGGATCTGGTATCGTATTTCCATTCATCTGAGAATTTCATGATTCTAGCTTCATCCAAATTATTGGATAAAAACGGTACTAACCAGCTAGAATAATGAAATTCCAAAAAAGAGAATTTTTAATTTTCGTATTGTTAAGGGTAGAATAGGAAAATATGGTTATAATATTTATACCGACCAAATTTCTCCACCTAGAATAAAAAAACAAGTAAGGAAAGGCCAAAGTCGGGAGGAGCCGACTATATAATACCCTACACTAAACCCAGGTACTACGTGGAAGCAATTTTATGTAGTTCATATAAATTATACAGTCACATTTAACGAATATGGCAAATAATATGATAATTTTCCAATTTTCCGGCAGACAAATACACATTTTACAGTAGTAATAGGATGAATCGGACCGACATTTGAAATGGGGCCTATAACAACATGGAGTAATAGAGTAGAATAGGGGCCCATTTGGGTTATTCTAAAGTATGGACACATATATTTGACTTTCATAGTATGTATTCTTAGTTGAAAACCAGTAAGGAAATGCTAAAGTCGGGCGGGGCCGACTACATAATACCCTACACCACTCCCTGCGTATATACCTCGCTTTGATTACTAAACCCAGGTATTTCATGGGAGCAATTTTATGTAGCTCATATAAATTATACAGTTACTATAAATTCTTCGTTAGTCAAATTTAATGAATATGGTAAATAATAAAGTCATTGATCCAATTTTCCAGCAGATATTCCGAGTAAAGCAAATATAACATGATATGGAAAAATTGATCAAGATTCAATGATTATACAGCGGTAATAGGATGAATCGGACAGACATTTGAAGGGGCATATAAGAACAATTGCGGCCTGTGCCTATATATTTCTCATTCACGGTAGGTATTCCTAGTTGAAACATATCATATTCTGCAAAATTTGATGAAGATCCGATGTAAGAAGTAGTTTCTAGAGCTGTAATAGAGCAGAATGGGACCCCATTCGGGTTATACCAGCGTATGGACAAATGGACATCTCCAAAACAAGTAAGGAAAGGCTAAAGACGGACGGAGCCGACTATGTGATATACTCCACTTTCTATCTCATTACAATTCAATTCGGTAAAAAAGTGAAAACGGGAAGGATTTTTGAATCCTATAAATGTATTTGTTTGTTTATTGAAACATGGAATGATGTGACCATGTATGTTTATAAGTGAAATATAATATGTAAAATTTGGCCAAAATCGGTTAAACATTCGGGAGCAACATTCGTATGGGGACTATATCTAAATCTGAACCGATCTTACCCACTTTCAGCATAGGTGTTTCTAGTTGGATTATATGATGTTGTGTCAATTTTAAAGAAAATCGGGTGCAATATGTGGATTCTAGAACGGAAAAAGTCAAATCGGGAGCGACATTTGTATGGGGAGACTTTCAGCATAGGTGTTTCTAGTTGGATTATATGATGGTGTGCCAATTTTAAAGAAAATCGGTTGCAATATGTGGATTCTAGAACGGAAAAAGTCAAATCGGGAGCGACATTTGTATGGGGACACTTTCAGCATAGGTGTTTCTAGTTGGATTATATGATGTTGTGTCAATTTTAAAGAAAATCGGGTGCAATATGTGGTTTCTAGAGCGGAAAAGGTCAAATCGGGAGCGACATTTGTATGGGGGCTATATCTAAATCTGAACCAATTTCCTCCAAATTCAATACCGATTGTCCTTTGCCAAAAAAAGTAACTTCTGCCAAATTTCATGATAATCGGATAGCAATTGCGACCTGTAGAGTGCGAACAAGCTTAGATGGACAGCAGACGGACAGACATCGGTAAATCGATTCAGCTGGTGATTCTAAGCCGATCCGTATACTTAAAGGTGGGACTATCTCGATTATTTATTGGTGTTACAAACATTTGCCGGAAAACTAACTTATAATACCCTAGTCCACGAAGTGGTGTAGGGTATAAAAAAATTGAGAAAAATATCCGATGTAAAATGTGCGTCCTTGAGAGGTAAAAATTAAAATGGGGTCATTTGGGTGCTACATTAAAAAGTGGTTCCATATAGATCACTTTCAAAGGAGGTGTTCTTAATTGAAAAATGACATGACATGCAAAATTGTATTGAGATCTAATGCACGATATGGGATCTAGAACTATATTAGAGTAGAATGGGGGCCCAATATGTATGGGGGTTATACCAAAATATGGACCCATATATTTGATTTTCATAGTATGTATTCCTAGTTGAAATATAATATAATCAGCAAAATTAAAAAAAAATCCGATGTATAATGTGGGCCATAGGGAGATAATAATTCAAACGGAGGACCATTTGTAAAGACGCTACATTAAAAAGTGGGCCTTTATAGATAACTTTCACAGTAGGAATTCTTTGTTGAAATATAACATGATCTACAAAATTTTATTTTATTTAATATCCATTGTAAGATGTGGGACTGGGGGCCCATTTATATTGGGGCTATACCCAAACATTGAAATATATAGCTGGCTTTCAAAGTAGGTGTTTCTAGTATAAATGGATTATTGTGTGGAAAGCAGTAATATTGTAAATCCGAGGTACATTTGTATGGGGGCTATATCAAAACATAGACACATGTGGTCCACTTTCTCGTGAGCTGTTTCTAGTTCAAATATAACACGATCCTGAAAATTTAGCCATGATCCCATGTAAAATGTGGATTCTAGAGCAGTAATAGTGTAAATTATAGGGATATTTGTACGGAGGCTATATCTAAATCTGAACCGATTTCCTCCAAATTCAATACCAATCGTCCCAATACCAATCGTTCCAAATTTGATGACAATTGGACCTCATTTGCGACCTGTAGAGTGCGAACAAGCTTAGATGGACAGCAGACATCGTTAAATCGACTCAGCTGGTGATGCTTAGCCGAGCCATATACTTATAGGTGGGTCTAGCTCTTTGTATAACTTTGTACTTTTAGCGTAAAAAGGATGTGATAAGGGATGAACAGGTACCAAACAAAGCGATGAAGCTAAAATAATGGAATTCAATGTATACTCTGACTCTAACTACGTAGACGCGTGAAACAAAAGGTTTTATTTCAGACTTTTAGTGTCAAAATAGTAAAAAATGAGTAAAATGGATAATATTTATGGATATGGATACAGTTTTTATACATAAGAAGAAGTGTATAGTTATTTTGTCATTCCGTTTGCAACACTTTGAAATATTCATCGGGGACGCAATAAAGTATAAATATATATGTTCTAGACGTCCGTCTGTCCGTCACGGTAGGCACGCTAATGGTTGCAGATCGGTCAAGGACATTAGAAATTAGAAAATTTGAACAATTTAAAAATTGATACATAAATTCCCCTTTGAGCGGGCACCAAAAAGTATTGTAATTCATGAAATTCAGTGTGTAGGCATCTTAAACTGTGTGGATGGGTGGAGTTTTAAAAGGGTAAAATTGGTCCAAATGGATAAATATTTTTTGATATTTATACTAGGATGGGTAACGAAAATAAAATGCTGCGGTCTCCCACAAAACTGAAGACTGGATTGTTTAATGATGATCTGCTAAATATTTCATCACTAGGTCAAGCCGTCTGTAAACTAAACGCTCCTGAAAACACACATAATAACCTGTAATATTTTAGAGTATTTATGCATTTTTTAATATGTCTGCTTGGACTTACTTGATATTGAGTATGCGCATTCCCCCTATAACAAAACGTGCACCATAAAGTCATTTTTATTCGTAGGGGGTGAAATGGGGCAAAAAGGGATAAAAGTGGTACATATCAAACGACAACAACTAGAAACACTTAATGAAGAAGATACACAATAAAAAAGTATTTTTTCCAAATACGTACTTTTGATGGGTAAAATGGAAATAGAGGGATACAAATGGTACCAACCAAACGGCTGCATCATAAATAATGAAATGCTTCGAAATTCGTACTTTTTGGGGTTAAAATGGAAAAAGGGGATACAAATAGTCATAAATTCGGAGTATACATTCCTCTGACTGCGTGGACACGAAAAATAAAAGTTTTTTTCCAAATTCGTACTTTGAAGAGATACAATGAGTACATCGGGATAAAATAGTATCAACTAAACAGCTATAACTAGAATGATGAAATTCGTAAAATAAAGAGATTTTAAAAAGTCGTACTCTTAAGGGGGAAAATAGGAAAAAATGGGATAAAATGGTACCAACCAAATGGCAGCATTCCTATGACTTCATAGATGCGCAAAATAAAAAGATTTTTTCGAATTCGTACTATTTACTTTTACGCAAAAATTGTTTGAATCATGAGGTTAGGATTAGAGATGTGCGCGTGAGTGATTTTTGGCTCACGTTCACGTACGCTCACGAAGGAAAAAAATTGAATCACGCACGTTCACGCACGACGATTTTTTCGTTACTCACGTTCACGCACGCTCACGTGAGTAAAAAAAATTTTGCTCACGATCACGCGTGATTCACGCATGAATCACGTGATTCACGTAAATCACGCAAACAATTTCCACAAAGATATACATTTTAAATCGAAATGAGTAACGCCCCGCAAATCCGAAAATTATTTAATTTAATTATTTAAAACCTCTACGTTTGCGTTGTTTGTTTTAAATTCATATTTTTAAAAAAGATATACAATATTACAGTGTGGTATACCGAATAGTTTAACGCAAAATAAGTTAGAAATCGGACACTGACATAAAATCCAAGTAAAAATAAACACAGCATATATACCGATACCAGTTGTGTGGTTTTTAATTGAATTAACTCTAAGGATATAAATTCAGTGCCTAGTGTTGGTGCAGGGAATGCTTACTTAAATAATAGAAAAAAGTAGATATTATACCTACACTGAAGCACTCTGATAAATATGTCTATGACTTTTATTTTGAATGGAAAATTTCACATTTTTAAACGAAATTAAATGAAAATAAAAGAATTAATAAATATGTGCGACTCACGAAAAAATCACGTGATTCACGCAGAAATTAGACTCACGCACGAACATTTTTTCGTTCCTCACGTTCACGCACGCTCACGTGAGTAAAATAAATTTTGCTCACGTTCACGCGTGATTCACGCGTGAATCACGTGATTCACGCAATTCACGTGAGTGGCGCCCATCTCTAGTTAGGCTATTTTGCACTATGTACATGAGATAATGAATTTTAAAATTTTGTTCCTTTGGAATTAAAATAGAATGGGAATACAACCAACTGGTGATACACTATCTACCAATATTTTTTGAAAATATAAATATAAGAATATTTATTTTTTGAATTGACTTGAAGTATTATTTCCATATATATAGTGTAAACGTATTGGTGGCCTTGCTTATAAGCGTGGCTTGAAATAATAGACATATTATATTTTTGTATAAAATTATTTTTTCAAAATTTGTATTTGAATATATTACAAAATATAATTTCCTGTAATATTACTGCACTTCTACGAAAATCGACAGCCTCTGTGGAATGTAGAGTGATCAAACGCGAAACCGAAAACCGGGCCAAACGGTGTTTAGAACTGAAACCGACCGTCGGGTTTTTTAAAATCACGGTTTTATGAAAACCGGGTAAACACGGCTTTTTAAGTCGGTCTCGACCGATTTTCCATTATTCAAAATATTCCTGGTTTTTGTGTGACTTAATAATTCTTCACTTCGCGGAACACTTTGGTGTCACATTTAAAAAAAAAAAAACATAATCCAGTGTCTAAACGAAATTAACTACCACGTTGGAGGCGTTCGCCATCGTTTTTAGGGTTCTACGTAATCAAAATCCGTTTCGTGTGACATATGTACGTACTTTAGGCTGGGTCGCGAAAATAAATTGCAGCGGTCACCCCCTGAAATGAAGATTGGATTGTTTAATGATGATCTGCAAAATATTTCGTCACTGGGTCAAGCCATCTGTGAGCTAAACTCTCCTGAAAACACCTCTAAAAATCATGTTTTTCCGTGAAATTTTTTTATGATGCATTTTTGCCCAAACTTTTTTCCTGAAGTAATAGACCACTGGGACCACTTTAAATAATTTTTTTTATTATTGTCATTGGTAGTATTATTGGACGTATATATTGATTTTTTCTGGTTTTCAAGGTGACATATAAAAACTCATATTTCTTGGAAACATTTTGTAAGAGATGATGTGAAAAATAAATATAAGGAACTAATACCCTTCGAATGACACCTAAACGATGAATATCGGAAGAAAAATGACGTCACTGACTCCTTGTTTGTAAAATAATTTAATACAGGAGATGCATTTTCAGACCAAAAAAATCAAACTCTTTTTACAAAAATGAGCGCAGCGGCGTCAATTTAATTCCGATGTTCGGGCATCATTCGAAAGGTATTGACTGCCGCTATTTATTTTTTGTAAACTACACCACATACGAAAAATTGTTCAGTTGTCACTGTGAAAATCAACCAAAAATTACTATAAACGTCCAATAATTCGACCAATAAGTTACTCTAAGACAAGAATCAAAATCTGTATTTAAAGTGCTTTCAAGGGTCTATTATTTCAGAAAAAAATTTTATTTATTTAATTACGTCACTGACACAATTTTTGCGAAATAATTTAATACATGAGATGTATTTTCAGAGAAAACATTTTTAAACTCTTTTTACAAAAATAAGCGCTGAGGCGTCAATTTCCTTCCCTTGTTCATCATTTAGGGATCAATCGAAAGGTTTTGATTGCAGGTTTATATATAAAAATTTACCACTAGTTATCACTTTAAAAAAAAAAAAAAACAAAAAATACTATAAACCACCAATAATTCAAGGAAATGGATTTTGTAAAACGTACTTAGGTCTTAAGTTACTGCTTCATTGTGTTACACTTTTTTCTGGTCAAATGATAAGAGTGCATAAACAATAATGGATAATATTTTTTATTTGTCATAGGTTTAATAAAAATCTGTCGATAATATGTGGAAAATGTGAAAGTAAAAAATCTCTACTTACGCTAAATTGATGTCATAATTTACATTTTGCATCTTTCTATAATTTCACTGTACTGTGCTATCAAATCTGCCGTCTGTTATAAATTTGCATAAGCATAACATACAAAAAACTGTTGCGCTAGCTATGCGCCACTGTCCCCATGTGGGTTTTGACACTTTAACACTTCCAACCACTTTGGCTGGGGACGGTATCTACGCAGACGGGTGGGTACTAAGCGTCCAATGAAATAGGGAAAGTTTCATCGCAAAAACTTTTTCTAATCAACCAGCGAAGGTGGTATGAAATGAAAGCAAAAACATCCAATGCGTGCCATAGTATATATTGTTGAAAGTTGCAAATATATGCAGAAGTTTCGGCGACAATTAGCTTTCATCTGCAAATAAATAAACAAAGTCGTTACGGTGATTAAAATAATGCATTAATAAGCAAATAAAATAAAAACATTTAGTTGCGGTTTGAAGAAAAACATTATCAATCGTTTTATATTTAAATCTGAAACATTGTTGGTTTTTGTTCATAAGTCATCACTGATGCAGGCATTAATTAACAATTAATTAAAAACATTGTCACGCTAGGTAGGTATTAATTTAAATATGAATAATAATTATGCTTTGTTTATTCTTTAAACGGCAATGGCATCATCTCTCAATTCGAAACGAATAACATTGGAAGATCAATTATTCACGTTATATTGAAAATGATTTATAGTGTAAAAATGTCGAAAAATATCTCCAAATATTGAAAATGTCCATATGACTGCAATTGAAGAAAAATTTAAATCACAAGACAATAACAACGATGTAATCTTCCCTAATAACATAATGTTTTTAATAGTGCGCGATAAAATGGATGTATTGTCAATTAAGAGTTGTCAATTCCTAACCACCATTGTGTTGTTCAGTATTTGTTACAACTTTACCTATATTCCCGATATATTAAAAAAAACATTTGGCGGTATTGGATAATTTCCTGGGAAAAAAAGTTACTTAAATGCATTTAGTTTTTTGTTTTTGTGAAATATCACATTATTTGTTTAGGTTCCCCATACTAACCAAGTCCAGTCAATTTATGCCTGCAGCCGTAACACTCTCACTTCCATCTTATATTTCTTCTCCACAATAGCAATTTCTAAAAGGAAACATTGTCAATATTGATTTACCAACTGTTGTGTGGACATTGAAATTGAAAAACAATAACCAAAGGCTTGAACAAACAAACAGATTTCCAAATAAATATCAAAAACAAGTCGAAATAACGTTTGTGTCATTACATTCTCCTCCCAGTGTCTACTCACAAGGATACTTTAGGTTGTCAGGCCGAATGCCAACATCGTTACCAAGGACCAGCGTTGATAATGGGGTTACTTTGCCAAAGAAAATTGTAAAATGATTTCGTATTGATTGCCAAAGGCATTGTTGTTTTCCACTTCTTCTTTTTGTATTTCCTATGTATCGCATTTTAAATGATATGACCAACAACAAGGGATGGTAGGAGCCTCCAACAAATGCTGTTGTTTATATTCCATCTGTTTAAAAGTTTTATTTTTGTCACTCCAGTCATGTTAACTATCAACTTAACGATTGAATGAAAATCATGGTAGAACGAAATAAGAAGAGAAATTAATTAAGACATTTCGATATATATATTTTCGGACACACACTGACGGAATCTCATTGCCTTTGAGTTGGATATCAAACACAGCCAAATTAATTTAATGATATCGAACATATTCGCAACACAGAAAAATTCACATATGGGTCATTTCGTGAGGATTGAAATAAATAGCATGTTATGTAACTCGGACAGAGTTTAAATTGAGCTAGCGCTGCTGAACTTGTACACAAAATATTTCTTCGGATAATCCTGTCTGAATCGATAATTTTTGGATTGAGACATTCTGGACACATAAATGTACAGGAAAGATTTAAACTTCAATTTTAATGGATACTTTTATAAATACAAAATATGAAATTAAAAAATAAAAAAAATAATCACAAGTGAATTTGTAATGTGATATTCAAAGTACATAAGGAACATATTTTGGCTACAGAAAGAGTTTTCGTTTCGAACATAAAAAGTCCTACATGGCATTAATTTGTAATGCAATCAAAGCCACTTATATACATTCCATATCTGACTAACACTATTGCTTTAACTTTTAAACAGTATTGACCAAGTTGTGGGAGTATCTATCCACACCCATTGCATTTAATTTAGTCACCCAAAAACAAGACTCTGACATCATGGTAACATGAAATACCAACTGTCGTAATTTTCAGAATAACATCCGCCCATACAGCGATATGGATACGACGTGGATACACTTGTTTCTCAACAATCACTCACAATTATTTACTGAAGCCGTCAATATAAAAATGAGTCTGATCTTTGAAGATTATTTAGTAGAAAAGCCTGCATTTTTATACCCTACACCACTACGTGGTCTAGGGTATTATAAGTTAGTTTCGCGCCAAATGTTTGTAACACCAAGAAATAATCGAGCTAGACCCACCTTTAAGTATACCGATCGGCTTAGAATCACCAGCTGAGTCGATTTAACGATGTCTGTCTGTCCGTCTGTCCGTCCGTCTGCTGTCCATCTAAGCTTGTTCGCACTCTACAGGTCGCAATTGTTGTCCGATTGTCATGGAACTTGGCTGAAGTTATTTTTTCTTTAATTTTCTTTAAATTTGGCAGAACATCTTATAATTCAACTAGAAACACGTATGCAAAAATTGGGTAAGATCAGTTCAGATTTAGATATAGCCGCCATACAAATGTCGCTCCCGATTTGACATTTTCCGCTCTAGAAACGACATATTGTACCCGATTTTCTTTAAATTTTGCAGAACATCTTATAATCCAACTAGAAACACGTATGCAAAAATTGGGTAAGATCGCTTCAGATTTAGATATAGCCGCCATACAAATGTCGCTCCCGATTTGACATTTTCCGCTCGACATGTTGTACCCGATTTTCTTTAAATTTGGCAGAACATCTTATAATCTATCTAGAAACACGTATGCAAAAATTGGGTAAGATCGCTTCAGATTTAGATATAGCCCCCATACAAATGTCGCTCCCGATTTCACTTTCTCCGCTTTAGAAACCACATATTGTACCCGATTTTCTTTAAAATTGGCACAACATTTTATAATTGAAGTGATCTATATGGAACCTTTTTTTTAAATGTAGAGCACTTACAAATGGCCCCATTTTAATTTTTACCCCTCAAGATCGCAAATTTTACATCGGATTTTTTTTTCAAATTTTGCAGATTATATTATATTTCAGAATACAAAGTCAAATATATGTGTCCACTCTTTGGAATAACCCAATAACCCATTCTACTCTAATACAGCTCTACAAACTACGTCTTACATCGGATCATGATATATTTCAACTATGAATACCTACAGTGAATGAGAAATATAAAGGCCCATGTTTTGAGCCGGTGTTGTTATAGGCCTCCTTTCAAATGTCGGTCCGATTTATCCTATTACTACTGTATAATTTGTATTTGTCTGCCGGAAAATTGGATCAATTATTTACCATATTCGTTAAATATGACTAAAGATGAATTTATACTGTATAATTTATATGAACTACATAAAATTGCTCCCATGAAACACCTGGGTTTAGTAATAAAAGCGATGTATATACGCAGGGAGTGGTGTACGGTATTATATAGTCGGCCCCGCCCGACTTTAGCCTTTCCTTACTTGTTTTAAATATTTCACATCAATGAAACCGCATTGTTCTTTGTTGTGGAGTTGTATTCTAAAGGACTATGAACTCTTAGCTAGCATAGCATTTTTTCGTTATCAACAACAAAAATCATAGTCGGACGGGGCCGACAACTCGCTGTAGTCCATTTCCAAACTTGGACTTGTATTGCCAATGTTAACCAAATTTATCATACATGTGAATGGGGACTACATCAAAACACGTAACACTTCTACAGCAGGTATTCCTACCTGAAATATAATAGGATGTCTGTTCCCTAGAAAGATGTCTGGAGAGAGCCATTCATTTTGTTACTTTGTTATTTGTAAGGCATCTGAATAATCGATTAAGAGAACACAAAAATGAATCTTTGAAAACATTCTTGAAAAATCTCTGGAAGCTACGAAGTATATAAAAAGACCTATGAAAAGAAATGTTCCAATCAAAGATGTAAATGGCGAATGGCAAAGTTCAGATGAGAAAAAAAGACCCAGACATTTAAATCTTCACTTGGAAAAAAACTTTTAATCCTTTCGATTTATATAATGCCGCTGGAAAACTTGAAAAAAGATTAAAAAACTGAATAATTCAAAATATCCGGGATATGAACAGATTGATTCTAAAATAGTAAAGGCATTGCCGTTTAAAGATGTTGTGTTCTTAACTACACTGCTCAACTCAATATTAAGATTAAGCCATTTCCCATCACAATGAAAATATGTAAAAATAAAAATGATTTCAAAGCCTAATAAACCGAAACATTTCACTACTTCATATAGGCCTATAAGCTTATTACCACTATTCCCCAACATTTTCGAAAGACTCTTCCAAAAAATATTAGTCCCCTTCTTAGAGAAACAAAATATAATCCCGGAATATCAGTTTGGATTCAGACATAAGCATGGCACACCTGAACAATGTCATCGAATTGTAAAGGTAATAAGACAAACTTTAGAACGGAAGTACTACTGCTGGGCTTTTTTCTTAGACATCAAGCAAGCATTTGGCTGTGGTTTGTTGTATAAAGTAAAGAAATACTACCAATTTATATGTATTTTATTTAGTACTCAAATCATATCTACAAGAGCGATATATTTATGTTAATATTAACAGCGAAAACTCCGAATATGGTGTAGCACTTTCAAAAGTTCCACAAGGGAGTGTTTTGGGATCAATTCTTTATACTATTTTTACATCGACTATCGAAGATATAACAATAGCAACATAGGCCGACGATACGGTAATATTGAGTTCTAACACGTCAACAATTGAAGCTTCAGCATCTGTCCAAACCGAGTTAAATCTAATTAAAAATTGGCTTTACAAATGAAATATCAAAGTAGATACAGAAAAGTAGAGTCGTATTACATTTAAAATAATACCCTAGTCTACGAAGTGGTGTAGGGTATAATGATAAGAGGGGATTGTCCCGACGTCTCTTTCAGTGTCATATCAATCTAAAAACTTTAGACTAATAACTAATGCGCCGTGGTTCATGAACAATAAAAACATTCACAATGATCTTGGTGTCGCAACAGCTAAAGGAGAAGTAAATAAATACAACACTAACTATTTGCAAATATTAAGTTATTCTATAAGTTTTGAATGTAATACATTCGAATTTCAGCTAATTGGATCAAGTAATTTCTTCTTAAGAAGGAAACCTTTGTTTTTGGTAATGGAAAGGAGGAGAAGCACACTCAACCTTACACACATTTGACCATAAACGTATTTCATTGTCCTGTGTAGACCAACTCATCAGTGATCCTTCTGTATGGAGTGCCTGCGTTAACATGAAGTGGTACAGAAGGATCACTGATGAGTTGTCTCTACACAGGACAAGAAAAAATTACTTGATCGACTTAGCTGAAATTAGAATGTATTACATTCAAAACTCATAGATCACTAATCAACAACACAAAAACTAATAATATAAAGTTATCAAATAAATCCTTTAGTATGTTAGATCAGACGATTAAAAAGACCACATGTACTAGATCAACCCTAGAAAATAATATCTTGTAGAAAATGGTTTTGTTATCTAAAAAATGAGATAAACATATGTATATTAGGCTGGGCCGTGGGTCATACAAATGGAAATAAAGTTTAGATTGTTTAATGATGATCTGCAAAATATTTCGTGACTGGGTCAAGCCATCTATGAGCTAAACGCTGCTTCAAAAATCATGTTTTTCCCGTGTAATTTTCTTACGTTGCATTTTTTTTTTTTTTTTTACGTTTTTGTTATTTATTGTATCTTTCATAACTTGTGAAAATAACAATAGGTATTCAAATCTTAACCTAGGATTCTTATTCTAAAGGTTATTTACAGTATATAACCAGCAAGAGTTTGCAAAAGTATGTAATAAAAGTTTTATCAAAATATTACATTAGCATTGTGACAATTCAAAATTCTAAACTAGATCTAGGGAATTTCTTCTCCTAAGACGGCTGTGTCCTTCATAATTTAGCAGCTCTCGAGCGAGTGTATTTGGATGGATGTGTAGCTTAGAAACGTAGCTCCAGCAGTATCTCTTGACTTTGTTGCATTTACCATTACCCTCCATTTCACTAACCACGTTTGAAGCACACTTTTCACTTTATGAAGCACACTTTTCACTTTATCTCTTGCCGTGAGCGGACGTGTTCTCTTTGGCTCTCGTAGGAAAAAAAATCAAAATAATCGAATATTATTATCAATTATAATAAAGAATTGAGCGACTGAACGCTAACTTAAAATAAAAGTGTTGTGTACCCGATCTAATTTGATTGTTGTGTACAAACAAAAAAAATCAAAAGAATAAAATACAAAAAATAAACAATCAAGGCAGTGTTGTGCGTGTTGTTGTTGTGCAAATCGAAAAACAGTCAACAACAAAACCTCAGTGTGTGTATGAGTTTAACAAACTCAAGTGAGCAACGGCGGCTAAGCCTAAACGGGAGGAATGCATACATTCATCTGACAACAGATGAGAGTGTGAAAAATAACAAAAAAGAACGTGATGACAGTTTGTATTTAACCGCGAAACCCCTTGACCGAGCGCGCTCTTATTCTCCACAATTGTCTGACCAAATGTCAGAGAAAAGAAACGAAATTACGAAAAGAAATACAGGCTTAAATATCGAAATGTCTAAAAGTATGCTTTTAAATAAGTGTAGTAATGTGGATACACAGAAAGAAAAGAGTGCTGATATAAATGTGTCAAAGGGCGCGATCCCCAAAATAAATCTGACAGCCGGAAATGTCGATAATAAAATCCAAACGGGTATAGATAGATACGTACTCGTCAATAAACGTAAGTCCAGCCCTAGGTCCTCACGACAAGAACCATCCTCAAAAATGCATAAAGGATACATTCCGGTAAGTCAAAACCGTTTCTCACTTCTCAGCACTGAGGACGCCACTGACCAAGGAAATGAAATTGTTAAGGAATTCAAACCTCCTCCAATATACTTACGAGAGCAGACATCGAATGTGCTCGTTAATAAGCTTTCCCAGCAAGTAGGAAAAAATAATTTTCATGTAACTACTATACGAAGGGGAAATGTCCAAGAGACGAAAGTACAAACGTACTCTGAGTCCGTCTACAGGAAAATGGTCGAACTATTCGACAAAGAAAAGAAAAATTATTACACTTATCAACTTAAAAGCTCTAAGGGGTTAGTTGTAATAATAAAGGGAATTGATAGTTCTGTATTACCAGAAGAAATAAAAAAAGAACTCGAAGAGGAAGGATATGAAGTAAAGTCGGTTATAAATATCCTTAACAAAAATAAAATGCCACAGCCCATGTTTAAAGTGGAATTAACATTTGAGTCGTCAAAAAAAAAAAAGAAGGGTGCGACTCACCCAATATATGATCTGCGGTATCTGTGCAGTCGTAGAATAAGAGTAGAGGAACCGCTAAAGCGCAGGGATCCTCCTCAATGTACCAATTGCCAGGAATTCGGACACACCAAGACCTACTGTAAGTTGCCTTCAGTGTGCGTCAGGTGTAGCGATGTGCATAAATCTTTGGAATGTCCACATTCCAAAGAAGACTCTAGTGCAAAAAAATGTAGTAACTGTGGTGAAAATCACACGGCAAATTATAGAGGCTGCCCTGTGTACATCCACATGAGAAAAGCCACCAACGTAACTAGACCAAAGCCTGTGTACTTACAGTACCAGCCTGCACCCTACCCGAACCTGAAGACCATAGCCCCTATGGTAAATGCTAGCTCTAGCAACAAGACTCTGTCCCGAGTCCAATCTAACACAAATCCTACTAATTTATCATACGCCCGTACGCTAAAAGAAGGTACTTCCGTAAGTCAAAATTTTCCCTCGGAAAATTCAAAGTCTGTGTACTCACAGTACCAGCCAGTACCCAATCTAAACCTGAAGACCAGATCTCCTATGGTAAATGCTAGCTCTAGCAACAATCTCTCGTACGCTTGTACGCCGCAAGAAGATGCTCCCTTAACTTCAAATTCCTCCCTGGAAAACTCAATTGAGAAAATGATAGAAACCATGAATAACTTTATGTTGAGTATGCAAAATATGATGCAAGAAATGATGAGAAATCAGAGCATGCTAATGCAAATTGTACTGAATCAAAAATAAATCCATTGCGAATTTGTTTTTGGAACGCAAACGGCCTAAGCCAGCACAAACATGAAGTAGATAATTTTCTTCGACACCAAAAAATCGACATACTTCTTGTCTCAGAGACACATTTTACTATAAGGAACTGTTTTAGAATAAACGGATATTGTACTTACGACACAAAACACCCGAGCGGTAGAGCCTGTGGTGGCACAGCTGTTATTGTGCACAATAGGGTAAGGCATTGTCCAATACAGGAATATAGAACAGAGCACATACAGGCTACGTCAATCAACCTCACAAATATGAACATTGTGATATCAGCAATTTATTGCCCTCCGAGATATAATATAAACAGTGCTCAATTTGTAGACTTCTTCTCTACACTATGGTCGAAATTTATAGCAGCTGGTGACTATAACGCCAAACATACCTATTGGGGTTCACGAATTACCCTTCCAAGAGGTAGGCAATTATTAAGTGCGATGTCACGCGCTAAACTAGACGTTATTTCTAGCGGCCAGCCGACACACTGGCCTTCAGACTTAAGCAAAATACCTGATTTAATCGACTTCGCTATAGTCAAGAATATAAGACGTGATCAAAGTTCCATATATACTTCATTCGATCTTTCTTCTGATCACTCCCCTTCAATTATGACATTGTTCAATATCAAGTCAGAAAATGAGAACGAAGTCCATAACTTTCCTAACAGACGCACGAACTGGATGAAATACAAAAAGTATGTTAGTACACATATTCCTCAGGACATTTGTTTAAAATCTGAGGATGAAATAGAACATGCCGTTAACCTCTTTACTGATATTGTGAATAATGCAGCTAAGGTGGCAACACCGAAAGACATTAATGGAGGTGGCAACCCTGCAAACTGCCCAAGGGATATTGAAGCCCTTATTAGAGAGAAAAGAAAGCTTAGAAGGGAATGGCAGAGATATCGCTCCCCAACTCTGAAGTGTCGACTCAAGCATTGCCAGAAAAGATTAACGTCTGCCCTTAAGGCAAAGGAGGAATCTGCCCTCAAAATCTACCTGCAGAATTTAGATCCAACAGAGAGAAGTGATTTTAGCCTCTGGAAGGCCACAAAAGATATGCGAAGCCCTATTGCGCATGAATCCCCGCTACGCCTTCAGAATGGCAGTTGGGCAAAAAGCACTGAAGAGAAGGTCAATGCATTTGCCAACCACTTGGAAGAGGTATTTACACCAAATAGTGGACCATCTTCTGTCAATCCGCCCGAGATAGACGAAATGGTCCCTCACCCACTGCGTCTCAGGTTTAAGATCATAGAAGAATCTATTATAGACCTCGAAACTAAAAAATCCCCTGGTAAGGATGGAATTACAGCGAGAATGATTAAAGAGCTTCCTCATTCAGCAATGAAAACTATTCTATTTATCTTTAATAGTATTTTGCGTACGGGCTACTTTCCAACATCTTGGAAGAGGTCTGAGATAGTAATGATTCCAAAACCCGGAAAGGACTTAACTCAGGTTAAGTCATACCGTCCGATAAGTCTACTGTCGATATTGTCAAAAATGTTTGAGAAAATTCTATTGATGAAGATTACACCATACATAGAAAATAGCGGAATTATACCCGATCACCAATTCGGGTTTCGTAAAAGCCACAGTACCATAGAGCAAGTACACCGTATTGTTACTGTTATTAGAAGGGCGTTTGAGAACAAGCAGTATTGTTCCGCCCTCTTCATAGACATTTCCCAGGCGTTTGACAAAGTTTGGCATGATGGACTTGTGCATAAAATAACTCGTTTGCTGCCAAATAACACACACAAATTGCTCAAAAACTATTTAACAGATAGATCGTTTGAAGTAAGATTGAAAGGCAAATTTTCTAGCCCTAAGAAAATAACTGCAGGCGTCCCTCAAGATAGTATTCTGGGACCCATCTTGTATATCTTATACACGGCAGATATGCCGACGAGTTCTCTTACACATACTTCCACGTTTGCAGATGACACTGCTTTCGTTAGTGTCCACAAAGACTCAACAATTGCGTCTTATCAATTGCAGTCACACGTTGCATTTTTGTGCAAAATTTTTTTCTGAATTAATAGACCCTCGGAAGCACTTTAAATATAAATTTTGATTATTGTCATAGAGTAATTTATTGGTCGAATTATTGTACGTTTATATCAATTTTTTCTTTTTATACACTCCACGAGAGTATTATGTCTTTGTGCATTTGTTCTTAACACCCAAAAGGAAACGAGATAGACCCATTGTTAATTATACCGATCGTCTTAGAATCACTTTCTGAGTCGATTTAGCAATGTCCGTCTGTCTGTCTGTCCGTCCGTCCGTCCATCTATTCTTGTAATCACGATACAGATCGCAATTGTAGACAGAACCAAATGAAACTTTGCACAACGATGTTTTTCGGGATAAGGACGAACGCTATTTAATTTGAAGAAAATCGGTTCAGATTTTGATATAGCCCCCATACGATTTTCACTCCCGATTTGACTCTTTTCACTCTAGATACCACATATTTCAACAGATTTTGTTTAAAATTGGCAAAACATCTTATATTGTAACTAGAAACACCTGTGGTAAAAATGTGTTAGATCGGTTCAGATTTATATATAGCTCCCATACAAATTTCTCTCCCGATTTGACTTTTTCGGCTCTAGAGACCACATAATGTATCAGATTGTCTTCAGATTTGGTATAACATCTTATATTTCCACTAGAAACACCCATGGTGAATATCGGTCAGATCGGTTCAGATTTATATATAGCTCCCATACAAATTTCGCTCCCGATTTGACTTTTTCCGCTCTAGAAACCACATATTGTATCAGATTGTCTTCAGATTTGGTAAAACATCTTATATTCCCACTAGAAACTCCCATGGTGAATATCGGACGGATCGGTTCAGATTTATATATAGCTCCCATACAAATTTCGCTCCCGATTTGACTTTTTCCGCTCTAGAAACCACATAATGTATCAGATTGTCTTCAGATTAGGTAAAACATCTTATATTTCCACTAGAAACACCCATGGTGAATATCGGTCAGATCGGTTCAGATTTATATATAGCTCCCATACAAATTTCGCTCCCGATTTGACTTTTTCCGCTCTAGAAACCACATATTGTATCAGATTTTCTTCAGATTTGGCAAAACATCTTATATTTAAACTAACATCTATGGTGAAAATAGGTCAAATCGGTTCAGATTTAGATATAGCCCCCATACAAATGTCGTTCCCGATTTGACATTTTCCTCTGTAGAAACCACATATTGTACTCGATTTTCTTTAAATTTGGCACAACATCTTATAATCTTACTAGAAACACCTATGTAGAAATAGGGTAAGATCGGTTCAGATTTAGATATAGCCCCCATATAAATATCGCTACCGATTTGACTTTTTCCGCTTTAAATGCCACATATTCTAATCGTTTTTTTTTAAATTTGGCACAACATATTATAATCTAACTAGAAACACCTGTGGCTAAAGCGGGCTAGATCGGTTCAGATTTAGATATAGGCCCCATACAAATGTCGCTCCCGATTTGAATTTTGCGCTCTAAAAACCATATATTGTACCCGATTTTCTTTAAATTTGGGACAACATCTTATAATCCAACTAGAAACACTATGCAGAAATTGGGTAAGATCGGTTCAGATTTAGATATAGCCCCCATACAAATGTCGCTCCCGATTTGACTTTTGCCGCTTTAAAAGCCACATATTGTGCTCGATTTTCTTTAAATTTCGCACAACATCTTATAATCTAACTAAACAAAACTATGGTGAGAGTGGGTAAGATCGGTTCAGATTTAAATATAGCCCAAATTCAAATGTTGCTCCCATAAGTTTAACCGATTTCACTATTTCTTTCTAGGTTTCAATATATCCTCATACAAATGTTCTTTCCGATATAAATTTTTTTGTCAAACACATACTGCTGTTGTGATTCGGGAGTGGAATCGATCTGCATCAGAAATTAAATGCTCTCATTAATTGTCTCGTACAGTCAAAGATGTGTGTTTATTATCTTTGACTCCCGAGTAATAGAGAGGAATAGAAAACGCCAAACACAGTGTGGGAAGAAAAATGAGAAAACAAATTGTGTTTTAGGATGCTTGTATTTCAATTGGATTTATTTCTTTCTAAAAAGACTTCTTACCAGTATGGTGGTTGAAATTGAACAAGAAGGAGCTTAGGCTAGGGTGTACGGAAATCGCACCTGGGAATGGTTCGTGTTTTTAAGGCGAAAAAGTATGGTTTTGACATGATTACTTTTCAGCATTAATTGCATGTTACCGTAGTCAAAGTATTCGGGAATTTTGCAAATATTTTAGGGATTACATGTTAAGAAATTGTAAGTTTTTCAATACAAGTTAAAGCGCGTTAAAGAAATTAGTTCGTATTTCGTATTTGTTTATTTTGATATAAACATGGTCGCCCGCCTTGCAGTACTGCTGCAATTATTTTAAGTTCTAGAACCATTCGCCAGATACCACTCCATTTACAAGAGTAAATTCATAGTATGTATTTGTTTTTTTTTGAAACAATAGGTTATTATTAATAATGGTTAGTATTAATTAGTTCATTTGAATTATCCCTGCTATTCATTTTATATTCAAGTGCATACAATAGTGAGGATATTATAGAGTAGAACTTAGATTATCGGCTATGTAAAAACAAATTCAAAAAGTTCAACCAAGACAAATAATCCATAAAAATTCGTATGGTTTATAATTCGAGGCGCAAACGAAGAAGATCAATAATCATTTTTTCCCTTTTGAGCAGATACCGTATAAAACCCAACCAAGACGTGTATTTTGGGCAGTGGGAAGTCCAGTGCGAATCAAAATTCCCTCTGATATGATGTGAGAGTAAACATCGACGCCTAAAATGACATCTATTGGAGAATCTTTGTGGAACTCGGGATCCGCCAGCACCATGTTTTCGAATTCTCTTTTTATGGAAGATGAAATAGTTCTGTTTGGCGTGTGCATAGAGATTCGGTTGTTAACTTTCAGAGTAACTTCTAATTCAATCTCAGAATTTGACATGGAGGTCAATGTTGTCGGACACAGCGTTTCTTCGTCCAGAGTTAAGGTTGTCAACCCCAGTCGAGTGACAACTTTCGCAGAAATAGAGCTCACCCTTGAGCCAGAATCTAAGAGACATCTTACAACTGATTTTCCTTTTTTGCATGGAATCCTTGCTAATAGAGTGGGGAGTAATGTAGATGAATTTTGTTTTAATATGTTTGATAGTGATAGATTGTCACTGTTAGAGTTTGAGTTGCATGTCGATTTTGTAGCTGCTTGCTGTGTCAGCCCTTTGGTGTTGATTCTAGACGATTGTTTAGCTGGTTCCACTTTAGGAGTTTGTAGTCTGGGATTCTCATGTAGAAGAGTATGATGGTCCTTCTGACAGTACTTGCATCCAGTTTTTGTAAAACACGATCCCTCGGAATGTTGGTGTGCAAGGCAATTAATGCAATAACCATATGTACGAACAATTTGTTGTCGTTTTGTTGAATTCATTTTCAAGAACCGTTTGCAATTACGTAGTGCATGAGGGTGCCTACATAGTCGGCAAGTATATTTTTGACCTTTGGTATTTTTCGTGTTACGATTGCAGCTATAGTTCGAGTTTGTTGGCATCTTAAGCTATCAAGAATAATGAGTTGTTATTGTAATGTCAACGATGGTTTTAGAAACACTATAATTGGATATTCATAAGTGCAGGCTAAGAAGTGGTGGATTCAAAAGGTAGGACGATTAATTTAGTGATTGGTCTGGTAATATTGCCCTTTTCCGTTCGGACATCCGCAACACGGACTCGTCTATCAGGACCAGGATAAACTTTAGAAATTCTTCCAAGCCGCCAGGCATTCGGAGGCAGATTGTCCTCCTTTATAACGACCAACATATTCTCTTCCAAATCTTCTGTTGGTTTCTGCCATTTATGACGTTTATGGAGCTCTGTAAGATATTCGTTTTTCCACCGGATACAATATTGTTGGTAAATAACTTTAAGACGTTGCCAGCGGTTGAGTAAAGACGTAGGAGATTCATGGATAGTAGGATCGATTGGAACAAGTAAAGGAGAGCCTATGAGAAAATGGCCCGGAGTAAGGGCTGTGAAATCTCTCGGATCTTGAGATATGGGCGAAAGTGGTCGTGAATTTAAGCAAGCTTCAATTTTGGACAACAGAGTTTGAAATTCCTCGAAGGTATACTTAAAGTTGGATGCCACTTTTTTGAAGTGTGCCTTAAAACTTTTAACCCCGGCTTCCCAGAGCCCACCCATATGTGGCGCTCCAGGAGGTATAAAATGCCACGTAATACGTTGGAGTGTATAGTTGGACGTAACAGCCTGTTGGGAAGTTTGCAGAAACTCTTTTGCAATCACCTTGGAGGCTCCTACGAAATTCGTCCCATTATCCGAATGCAAATGTAGAGGGCAGCCTCGCCTGGAAACAAATCTACTAAAAGCTCCTAAGAATGCAGAGGTGGATAAATCGGATGTGGCCTCAAGATGAACAGCCTTAGTGGAGAAACAAACGAAAATACACACATATCCTTTGGTTATGCGACAGGCCCTTCCCGTATAGGTCTTTATATCGAAGGGCCCGGCAAAGTCCAAGCCAGTGTGTGCGAACGGACGAGATATTTCAGTTCTCTCAGGTGGTAGGGCCGACATTAGTTGACGTTGACATCTTTGTTTGTATATAATGCAAGGCTTGCATTTATTGATAGTAGTTTTAATTAAATTTTTAGCCTTCGGTATCCAGTACTGTGTTCGTACTAGCCTAAGGACTAATTGATTACCACCGTGGAGAGATAGCAGGTGTATAAATCTGATAAGTAAACGCGAATACTGAGAGTTATATGGAATAATAATGGGATGCCTTTCGTTGTAGGTCAGACTCGGTGACAACTCAAGTCTGCCGCTAATGCGTATAATGCCTTCTGCGTCAATAAACGGATTTAAACTAAGTATGGAACTTTTGGAGGAAATCTGTTTTTTGGCGGTTAATGCCATATACTCGTCCGGATAGTAAGCCTTTTGGCATGTGGATATCAGTTGGTTTTGGACAAGTAGAACTTCAGAAGAGGATATAGCCCTACTACCTTTGGTGTAATTTGATCGATATTTAGGATGTGTGGAATAGTAAAATCGATAAATGTATGCGACGACTCGGATAGCTCTTGGGAAGGACGAAAACCTATCGAGGATATCGACGAAGTCGTTGAAATAGGAAAAATTAACTCGAATTGGTTTTCGTTCAATTTCAATATATTCTAAAGTGGTCTGATCATATTTTGGCCAGGTTGATGATGGCTCCCGAAGCCAGAACGGTCCGTGCCACCAGAGTTCATTTTTGGGTAAATCTTGCATACCTATCCCTCGACTGGCCAGATCCGCTGGATTGAATTCGGATGCGACGTGATGCCAAGAGGATGGGGTGATTACTTGCGTAATCTTAGAAACACGGTTCGCTACAAAAGTAGTCCAGAAACAAGGAGGTTTAGCGAGCCAAGATAGTACAATTGTTGAATCCGTCCAACAGTATACCGAATAATTTGCGATTTTAAGCTGAGGAATTACCGAGTCGATCATTTCCGACAATAAGAGAGCCCCGCATAACTCTAGTCGTGGAATTGATAGAGTTTTTATTGGAGCAACTCTTGTTTTGGCTGATACCAAGTGGGTACATATCGAATTTTGGTCTGAAACAAGGATGTATAGTGCAGCCGCGTACGCCTTTTCAGATGCGTCACTGAAACCATGGAACTGAATGCTACTTTTTGTATTATGACCGAACCACCTTGGAATCTGAATGGAACTGAGGTACTTGCAGCCAGATTGGAAGGATTTCCACTGCGATAAGGATTCATTAGAAATCCTCTCATCCCATCCCGTACCTTCAACCCAGATTCGTTGCATTATTATTTTGGCAGTGATTATGTATGGTGCAAGCCAGCCAGCTGGGTCAAACAGCTTTGATATCTGCGAGAGCACCTCTCTTTTAGTAAAACTACACGATTCCGGAAAAGGCTTAAAAGTGAATAAAAATGAATCAGAATGGGCGTTCCAGCGAATACCTAATGTTTTAGCCGTACTACAATCCTCAAATTCGAGAAAATTTTCATGAAGTAGATGATCGGAAGGAATATCAGCAATGATTGCTTTGGAATTTGAAGTCCATTTCTTCATAGTAAAACCTGCGGACTGCAGTGCGTGCACAAGTTGTCTTTTAGCTTCTATAGCAGTTAAAACCGAATGAGCCCCAACCAGGGCATCGTCCACATACATAGAGTTTCTCAATATATCACTTGCCAATGGATATGTCGATTGTACATCGTCAGCCAATTGCATTATTGTGCGGATAGCTAAGTAAGGTGCACAATTTAACCCGAATGTAACTGTATTTAGCTCATAATCTTGGATTGGACAGCTAGGATTTTGCCGAAACAAAATCCTTTGAAATTTCGTGTGCTCTGGATTTATTAAAATTTGGCGATACATTTTTGTAATGTCGCCGTTGAATACATATCGGAACAACCTCCATCTTAGAACCAGATTAGTAAGATCGTTTTGCAATATAGGACCCACATGCAAAATGTCATTAAGACTTTTGCCATTAGATGTAACAGCGGAAGCATTAAAAACTACTCGGACTTTGGTAGTTGTGCTTTCTGGTTTTATGACCGCATGATGCGGTAAGTAATAGCAGTTTGTGGGATCTGTACTTCGTGGAGAAGGGATTCTTGACATATGGTTTAAAGAGACATACTCTTGAAGGACATTGTCATATTCCAACTTGAATTCCGGAGATCGCAAAAGCCGACCTTCATTTCGCAAATATTGAGCCATGGCAATTGTTCGGGATTGACCAATATTAATTTCATTTGGATAACTCTCTTTAAATGGGAGTGAAACAACGTATCTGCCATTCTCATTTCTTCTTGTTGTACGAACGTACAAATCCTCACAGAACTGATCGGATGATGACAAAATTCTCCTCCGTGGAAGATCCTCCACCTCCCAAAAGCGTGAAATTTGTTTCTCTAATGAAATTTCACAGAAATACGATACTACTGTGGAAAAAGTTGGTGTCGAGAGTAATGGAAGTGGACCGGTGAGAATCCACCCGAACACAGTTTCCTGTGCCATTAGTGACCCACAGACCTGATTTTTAATACCAGGAAGCATTATTGCAGGAAGTAAATCTCCTCCCAAGAGTATATCAATTTTTGAGCTTTCGTAAAACCTTGGGTCAGCTAGTGGAATATTTGGCAGATTGGAAATACAGGAAGAATCAATCGGCCTAGAAGGAAGACTTCCGGACAAATAAGGAACAACAAGTGCAGATACAGGGATTTCTATACCAGTATTAGTACTAGAACCCAAAACAAACGAGCATTCCTTTTGAACGGAGGCAGAAATACTATTGTTTAGTCCAGAAATTTTTGCAGAAGTGCGCCTAAAAGGAAGCTTGAGACTATGAAACAGTCTCTCTGATATGAAGGTTCCTTCTGAACCCGAATCGAGTAATGCCCTAGCGTTAAAGGTCACTCCTCTGTGATGTATTTGCACAAGAGCGGTACCGAGCAGAACACTTCTAGAACTTGTGGAAAAACATGTCTGAACTACTCCATTACCTTTATTATAAGCGGACTGTATATCTCTTGAAGATGTAGCTTGAGTTGTGGACTGTCTATTCGAATTTGTGATAGGTTGTTCAGATCTGTTACTTTCCGGGTCTTTATGGAGCATCGTATGATGCTTCTTTTCACACTTTTTACATCTGTGAATATTGCGACATTGCTTAAAGCTGTGGTTTTTAGAAAAACAGTTTACACAAAGTTTACTCTTTTTAATTTCAGCAAACCTCTGACTCTGACTCATTCTATTAAAACGCGGACATTCTGAGATCATATGTGACTCCTCAGGACACAGCGTACACTTATGTTCGGTCACATTATTTTGGTATGTTTTAACATTGGTCGACTGACCTCTGTTCTTGTTTTTGTTGTGGTTAGTTGGCTTAGATGAAAAACGCTCTGCTGGTTTCCTAATTTCAGAGACTGATTCAAGCGTTCGATGCCGGTTTGTTAAGAAGGAATTCAGTTCTGACCACTTCGGAATAAGTGCCTTATCGCTTAATGACTGTTCCCACAAAGTTAAAGTGTCTTCGGGTAAACTATTAGAACCGACAAACACAAAAATGGGATCCCAACTATCCACATCAACGCCATATAGCGCAAGCATCGAAATGCATGCATTTATCTCCCTTTGGAGATTCTTCAAGACCAACGCCGATTCCGTTTTAAGGGACTCCAGATTGAATAAAGCCCTAAGTTGATGGTTGACCAAGACTCTCTTGTTCTCATACCGAGAACAAAGATTCTTCCATGCAATCGTAAAATTCTCGTTGGTCAAGGGGACTTTTCGAACGATATCATTTGGCTCACCTTTGGTTTTCTGGTTGAGGTGGAACAGCTTCTCAACTGAGCTTAATCTTGGATTGTTAATGCAAACCGCCTTAAACATATCCCTAAAGGTGGGCCACGCGGAATAATCGCCATTAAAGGTAGGAATATCACAGGGTGGAAGTTTGAACCCATGATGCCGATCTGGTATGGAAATAGGAATTGGAACCTCGTTTGAAACCGACAACTGCTCTTCAAATTCCCTTAATCGTGTACCACAACGGCAATATGAACTATAAGCACTCCTATATTTGGATTTCACGGTAGATATCTCGCTCTCCTCTTCCCCCTTATTTTCATCCGATTCACCGTCTTCTTGGTCTTTGCTTTCAATGTCAACTAGACATTTCTCATACGATAGCTTCACCTTTTCCCATATAGTTTTCAATTCCTCTTTGTGGATCTGAATTGTATGTACAGACGACATAGGAGTATATTTGTCGTTCAGATTCGCCTCGAATTCCACTAAGCTGTCAGCAGTACGAATAAAGCGATCAAGAGACATGATGAAATATAAGGAGTGACTTAGTGAATAGGTTGGAAGTGTAACTATTTCAAAATGATAAGAAATTGGAGGATTAAGCTATTGGGTACAGCCTTTTGGGATATTAACCGACTTGAGAGATTTGAGAGAGCTAAAGTATGTTCGTATAATTTCATAAACGGATCAAGAATTGTAACTAATGGACTTAAAGTGCATTCAAAGTAGTGATAATGATAAAGTGATAACAAATGAATCTGGCAACCTTAATCAAACCTGATTAATAGGACTAGTTACTGCGAAACGATTGAAAGTATTCAATAAAGACAATACTTATCAAGCACACCATGATAATTTCATGTAAAATTAATTTTAATTATTAAATATCGAAGCTTGCAATATTCGTCAAAAGTCACTTTGCGAAGATTTGCATAGAAATATCCGATGAAAAGACGCACAATTAGACAACTGTGTAAATTAGATATTCATGTTGATTCGGTAGTAACTTTTGAAGGGTGTGATAAATTGTCTTTCACCTCCAACGTCGTGAATTACCAAGACTTTTGCTACTGTTATGTGTTACCTGAGCTAAAAATCTTTGCTGGGATGTATTGCATGCAAATATCTCATTTATATCAAATATATCTTATCTGCATGCATAAGGAATGAGATACATATATTTATATGCGTGCATATGTGCAGAAACAGCTGTTTATGGCGACGAAAGTAGGTCACTATTTTGTTTTGTGTTTGATTTCCTTGCTCTCCCAGAAATTTGGAAAGCAAAAAAAATATGACGAGATCAAAACAAAAATAATAATGAGTGAAATAAGCAAAAGCGGAGGTTGTAAAGAACACGAGAGACTTGAGTCGGAGCGAAAGAAATAGAAAACAAATAACTGGTAGCTTTGAATAAACAGAGATCAGAGTAAGCTCAAGACACCAGAGCTTTATAATTGATAAGAGAACTGTGTAACCATTAACATTACACGCGTTGTATAAACGCTGAAACATTAACATGCATATAAAATGTGATGTTAAGTGGTGCTGATCTCGGCTTTAACAGATATAATCTCTTTTCTTGCGATGTTAGATAGTAACTACCAGTATGTATTACTGTTAAGTATTTAACACTGTTGTTTAAGTGAACGTGGCTCTGTTAACTTACACGATTTATTTAACAGAAATATTGCTTCTTCCTCATAAATAAATTTGCGCCAAATATTAGTAACTTGGAAGTCACTTTTTGGAAGAAATAAATTGCACAGAACTCACCAGTTGACCAATGGAAATTATGTATTCCGAATATCTTGTAATCCTTTACAGCAGTAAATCCGCCCTGAATAGTGGGGAGCTTCTATGAATCACCGAATAATCCAGCTGACACAACTTTGCCCGAATTTCCCTTTCGTATGCTTCAATCCAATGAATATGTAGTATAAATTTTGTTTTTCATTAGGCTATATTTCCCAATTTTAAGCCATATATTGTATAAATAGCCAATATCCACACGTGTAATTTACCACATTAACCTCTTTTTACCCGCATTTATCGCACTTTGAATAATAATGAATATGGATGCAAAGGAAAATGTCAAACGAACCTGTTATGTAGGTGATGATGAAAGTTGAGTGATGAGAGATGAGTGATTTGGCACCAGTAATAGAAATTCCAGAGAGTACTCCCAGATTATATGCAAGTCTCCAAATGTAGTAAATCCGGTTCGACTAGGACCAAATGCTGTTGTGATTCGGGAGTGGAATCGATCTGCATCAGAAATTAAATGCTCTCATTAATTGTCTCGTACAGTCAAAGATGTGTGTTTATTATCTTTGACTCCCGAGTAATAGAGAGGAATAGAAAACGCCAAACACAGTGTGGGAAGAAAAATGAGAAAACAAATTGTGTTTTAGGATGCTTGTATTTCAATTGGATTTATTTCTTTCTAAAAAGACTTCTTACCAGTATGGTGGTTGAAATTGAACAAGAAGGAGCTTAGGCTAGGGTGTACGGAAATCGCACCTGGGAATGGTTCGTGTTTTTAAGGCGAAAAAGTATGGTTTTGACATGATTACTTTCCAGCATTAATTGCATGTTACCGTAGTCAAAGTATTCGGGAATTTTGCAAATATTTTAGGGATTACATGTTAAGAAATTGTAAGTTTTTCAATACAAGTTAAAGCGCGTTAAAGAAATTAGTTCGTATTTCGTATTTGTTTATTTTGATATAAACACATACATTTACAGGATACAAAAAACCTTCCCGTTTTCACTTTTTCACCGAATTGAATTGTATTCGGATAGAAAGTGGAGTGTATCATAGCGTCGGCCCCGCCCGACTTTAGCCTTTCCTTACTGGTTTTCATAATAACAACTGAAAACTTATTCGTATTTGGTGTCAGTATTTTTTAAAAAATAAATAGCTGTAGTCAATACGTTTCGAAAAATTTTTCATTCCGATGTTCATCATATAGGAACATCGGAATGAAATTGACGTCGCAGCACTAATTTTTGTAAAAAGATTTAAATAATTCACAAATATGGAGACAGTGACGTCATTTATCGTCCGATATTCGTCATTTAGGCATCATTCGACAGGTATTGATTCCTTCTATTTATTTTTCATAACACCTTTTACGAAATGTTTCCAAGAAATATGAGTTTGTAGCTGTCATTTTTAAAACCCACGAAAAGTCAATCTAAAAGTCCAATAATACGACCGATGAGTTATTCCAAGACAAGAATAAACATTTTTATTTAAAGAGTTTCCAAGGGTTTATTAATTCCAAAAAAAACGACAAAACTGTAACATAAAAAATAAGACGGGAATAACATGATTTTAAGAGGTGTTTTCAGTAGGGTTTAGCTCACAGATGGCTCGACCCAATGACGAAATATTTTTCAGATCATCATTAAACAATCCAATCTTCATTTCTGGGGGGTGACCGCTGTAATTTATTTTCATCACCCATCCTAATATATATGAGTATTTTTATTATATTTTTGAACTCACTGGAGTTCAATAATTTTAATTATGTGAATTTTAAAATATTTGTAGAATAGATTGCAAATAATGAAATGAAAACAAAATTGTGTGATCATTTATATTGGCCAAAGGTTGTGCCGAAGTTTTTAGCACAACCCTATAACTAAACCTATAACTATACGTTGACTGTCGATGAACGATACACCATGTCGTCAGAACTTCACAACGCATATGTCCTTAACCTAAATCAGGGTTCAAAATAGTACCGACGCACAGTGGATTAGAATCAAATTCCATCATCCCAAAATTCAATAACTTTCGATCTAGTAAACATTTTTGATTTCAGTACATAATTGAAATTAGGCAAGGTCCTGTCTAACAAATTACGACACTTTGATTGGAACAGAATAGCGACCCCATTGTTCTGAAAGAGCATGTTGAGAAGATTATTTTTGTAAAATAAACTTATAGTCCAGCTGGTGTGAGTTTCTCTTAACACTGACCAAAGTTTTAATATTTTGGACGAAGGGTACATAATACTAAGTGAGAAAAGTGTTGTAAGTACATGTCTGAGAGAATTCTTATTGTGAGAACTACATTGTGGAACTTTATGAGGACTATTTATATGGAAGATCTTAACCATGTAGCTTCTCTGTACAGGTTTTGACAACAATTTCGACACGTACTGTGATTATTAGAACAGATGGCCGGGGAGAAGGACGGACTGACAGACGGACATTGCAAAATCGACTGAAAAAGAGATTCTAAGTCGATCGCTATTAATCCTCTTGAGTGTTACAAACAAACGCACAAAGACATAACACCCTAGTGGAGGGTATAATAAATATGCAATATAAAATACAACCCAATGTACTTCTCTATATAATTTCGAAATAGGATAAATGGGAGTCGTTTATTCCGACTTATAGAGATCTCCCACTAACCCAGTTTCCCATTTATCCAGGAAATTTTTGTGTTGTCCCAATTAAAGCCATAAAGCTAGCGATGTTTTGAGCGATACCTAAATATGTAGCATTCTGTAAATCCTTCCCTTTAATAGCGTTCGCATCTATTATAACATTTTACCATTTCACAGAACGAACTTCGACTTTTGAGAAGTTGTTTTTTATCTTTTCAGCTTATAAAGAGTGATTTTTTTGAGGTTAGGATTTTCATGCATTAGTATTTGACAGATCACGTGGGATTTCAGACATGGTGTCAAAGAGAAAGATGCTCAGTATGCTTTGACATTTCATCATGAATCGTCTTACAAACGAACAACGCTTGCAAATTATTGAATTTTATTATCAAAATGCGTGCTCTGTTAAGAAAGTTCATTGCGCGCTTCCATTTTATGGTCAGTTTAATCGACCCACTGAAGCGGCTATTCGGGCTATTGTGACTAAATTTCGCACCAAATTTACATTGTTGGACATTAAACCACCAACACGCTTACGTAGAGTGCGAACTGAAGAAAATATCGCAGCTGTATCGGCCAGTGTTAATGATGACCACCAATTTTCGATTCGTCGCCGTTCGCACCAATTGGGTCTCTGTTACTCAAAAACGTGGAAATGCCAAAATTGGACTAAGCGGATGGACCACCTAAGACGCAGCCGCGGTCAACATTTAAATGAAATTATCTTCAAAAACTAAATGTCATGGACCAATCTAACGTTTCAAATAAAGAACCGATGAGATTTTGCAAATTTTATGCGTTTTTTTTTTAAAAATGTTATCAAGCTCTTAAAAAATCACCCTTTATTGGCCTGACAAATAAATATCTCTCCTATAGGGTGGAGAAATTTGAACTACCGATTACTCTTTCTTTGAAAGGTAGAATAATATTCATTTTTATTTTCAGGTTTATGTTTGACATTTGCAAAATGGGACGCTATATGCTCGAACAAAATTGGGAAATATTAAAACCTTACTTCCAACGTATTGACTCTTAAACGCAAACTGGCTATGTCAGTAGCCAAAATTGCCGCATATGGGGTTCAGAGAACCCCCGTTTCAATGTTTGGTGTGGATTTTGGGCTCCGGCATCATTGGGCCATGTACTGGGTTGATCGGATGAGGTACTGCCGAGACAGTCATGGTTATCATATGAATGATATTTTGTTCCATTAGTAAATGAAACAGTTCAACCTTTCCAACTAGAAAATTAGTGGGAAAGTCGCTGCGAAGCCACCTGAGGAAACCTTTCACCGGGTGGAAATTATAGAGGTAGTGAGCAGGCAAGTAATAAATGTCACCATGCCATTTGTAAATAAATTTGCATTCTATAAAATATATAAGCAAAATGGTCTTGAGCCATGATCCTAAGTTGATCGGTATACTAATAATCAGTACTTTTTTATAGCCGATTCTAATTTAAAATTTTACATGGCCCACCCAATATCACTTCCCAGGTTTCGTTTCAAAATATGATCTAAAGATAATCGTTATAATAAACGATTGATATAATATTTCTCTTCCTTTTGAGTATTAGAAACAAGTGCATGTGTATTAAAACAAAAAACAACAAATAATTTTGATTTGTTTATCCCTAAATCTTAAAGAATCATAAAAAACATGTTTTAATGTGTGGCCCAAAAACACAAAGTACGCAAATAATTTAAACATACTTTAGAATATTACCCTTTTTAGTCTACATGTTGTCATTCGAGTCACTGTATACTTAATTTGACGCTTAACCGATATAAATACTTGGATTTGGCCATGAGACTGGTCTTTATTGTCATACTTCCCATTCATCGTCACAGCGTTATTTAACATTTTCACTATTATTGTTATTAATTTCTCTAACTTAAGATAAATATGTACGTTCGTTGTCATGAAATATTTAAATATTTAAAGAATATTTCCAGTAACCCTTCATCAGCAATTTCCCATATTCGTCAACGGATTTTATTCTTGCCAACGTTAACTGAAAAAAATATATTTTTTAAGTTTGTTACGTTTGCGATTAACTTTGGCATAGGGATGCATTAACCAATTGTCAACTCACTCACTGCAGTTCATTCACGAAGGAAGTGTGTATATACAACATACATAATTGTACACATATGTGTGTATGTATGCTGGCATCTACCCCACTGTATGCCAATCGAATTTCGTTAACAATTTTCCTTATACATTTCGACCGCTGCTGCGATCGGATTTCTGATTACGTTGTGTGGCATATTCGGACAGTTGCAGGAGAACACAGACACACACAGCTCTACATTCATACGTAGGTAGGTATATACATACGTATGTATATAAATAAGCGAGCATGTATCTGCTGTATATTGAATATGCATTGGGACAAAATGCAAACGCTTACTGTTGTTACTAATTCAATTTGGCTAAAAGCCATTTGTCGGTAACATTTTCATTTAAACTTCGTGCACTTTTCACCAATCAAGCGAAAATGTACAGAATTAAAACTGAAATCAAATAAAGCATCATCGAAGTTGCATCTATAAAGACCACGCTTGTTTTTTGTTGTTCATTAACAATGACCACACGAACAGATACGATATAATCGGTTAAACAGCAGAATAAATGCAAGTCAGTGTTCTCAGTTTATACATATGATTAAATTTTAGTATGGTTTTGTAGCATCTACAAGTATTGTCATATCTTTGATAATCTGTTTGTAAAATTTAAAAGAAGTTTGAAGTTCTGGCTTTTCGTCTGTTGTGTTTCTCTGTTTACATATCCTTGCAATCATCGTTCAGTTCGCATTTGATGGCATGAACAAAAACATAAAAAATATATAAAAGCGAACAAAATATTTTGTTTTAATTTTTAGTATAGTTTTAAATTTTTAGTATATAACATCCTAACGAAGATACGATGTCTTTTTTAAATATCTATGGATTTTATCCAATCCCTTTGTAGACACATAAGAGTTAAAAAAAATCATGTTTTTTAATTTTTTAAATAGCACGAAAAATCTCTTCACAAATAATATTTTATTTATTTATACTAGCAAACTAAAAAGATATTTATATCACCATCAGATTTTTAGAGGTATTTTCGTAAGTTTTCAACTCTTTCAGTACCATAAGCTTTTGGAATCATCCATTAACTATGGCCAGTTCAAGTTTGCGATAACAGTAGACACATTTTCGGAATTCCTCGGCAACTGATAATAAAGTCCGTGATTTGCTGGGTAGGGAAAATGTACCGAAACTCGTTGAAACTTTAGTCAATGACTATAATAATCCCACATATGTGAGAAATAATCAGTATCTGTTAAATAACTTACAATTTAAACAAGAGGTAAATTATATTTACTTCAACTGGAGAAGAAAAAATCTTAATTGTTTGCCGTTGTTGTTACACCCCGAGCCGTGTAAGTAAGTGGGATAATACTAAGAGCGAGTTAATATAATTATATAATCTGAAGGGAAGTAATCATTTGCATAATAATATATATTTTTTGTAAAATATGCTAGGTTTGCAGCTACTGAAAAATATTTAAGTGGGTCACGTAATTCACACACACTGAATTTAAAATTACATTTATGTACATGCTTCTAATTTTACACTGGTCAAAAGTTGGTACTCTTGGAGTTAGATTCGTTAATTCAGAGAGGAATGTTTGGAGTTCATATCGAAAGATTTCAGTGGGCAGAATCTGATTATAACATCAGAATTGTACTACCCCAATAACGAGTATGCAAAATGGGTCAACATTTTGTGGAATTACCATATAATGAATAATTTCCCCCATTTTTACTGTTTCAAGAAAAACCCGAAAATCCCCCGTCCAACCGGTTTTTATACACTCCACCCCAAGGATGGGGGTATACTAACTTTGTCATTACGTTTGTAACATGAAATATCGACATGAGACCTTATATAGTATATATATTCTTGATCGTCATAAAATTCTAAGACGGTCTAGCCATGTCCGTCTGTCCGTCTGTTGAAAGCACGCTAGCATCTAAACGAAAGGAGCTAGAACGTTCAAATTTTCCATAAATGCGTATTATAGTCGTGGATCGGTTGCGATTGAAACGGGGCGAAATCGGCCCAAAGGGAAACAAATTTTCCATCACAAGGACTAAAAATACCCATAATAATCCCTAATATTTTTGCGTATTTAAGCATGTTTTTGAATATGTCTTTTTATATTTGCTTGATATTTGGTATGCGCATTCCCCTTATAGCAAAAAAGTGCACCATAAAGTGATTCTTATCTGTAGGGTGTGAAATGGAGCAAAAAAGGGATACAAATGGTACATATTAAACGACAACAGCTAGAAACAAGAAATTCGGTGTGTACTTTCCTCTAATTGAGTAGATACATAATATAAAAATATTTTTTCCAAATTCGTACTTTTAAGGGGTAAAATGGGAATAGAGGGATAAAAATGGTACCAACCAAACGGCTGTACCTAGAATAATGAAATTCGGTGTATACATTCCTCTGATTGCATAGACAAGTAAAATACACGTATTTTTCAAAATTCGTATTTTTTTGGGTTAAAATGAAAAAAGGGGATAAAAATAGTACCAATAAATGACCGCACCTAGAGTCATGAAATTCGGAGTATACATTCCTGTGACTGTGTAGATACGGAAAATAAACTGATTTTTCGAAATTCGTACTTTTTGGGGTCAAAATAGAAAAAGGGGATAAAAATAGTACCAAATAAACGACTAATTCTAATTGTGTAGAATCGTCGAGGGGGTAAAAATGGTACCAACCAAATGGAGGCAGCTGGAATCATGGAATTCGCTGTATACATTCCTCTGACCGCATATACACGCAAAATAGAAAGTTTTTTTTTTTCAAATTCGTAATTTTTCTTTTACGGCAAAAATTGGTTGAATCATGAAGTTAGGTTATTTTACACTACGTACGTCTGATTATGGATTTTCAAAATTTGTACTTTTTGAATTAAAATAGAATGGAAATACAACCAACTGTAGTACCCACTATCTACCAATATTTATGGTATTTAAGCTTTTTGAAAATATAAATATAAGAATATTTATTTTTTGATTTGAAGTAACTAATGGTTTGAAGTAATTAAAATATTATATTTATTTATAAATTTATTTTTTCAATATTTGTATTTGTTTTGGTTTGGCTATATTAAAAAATTTATATTTTCCTGTAATAATACTGCACTTCTACGAAAACCGCCAACCTCTGTGGAATGCAATCAATGGTGAAGGGTATATAAAGTTCGGCCCGGCCGAACTTAACGCCGTTTTTACTTGTTTTTTATAAAAAGTAAACGGTATATCTGATTTTTTGCGGTTGAAAGTCTTCGTCAATATTAATTATTTCTGATGATAATTTCGTCTTCATATAACGGTTATTTGCATTTTGGATCGAACAATTTCACATAATTTAGCAACAAAATGTAAATATCCTTGTTTCCGTTGTATCCCACTAACATTGGAGTTTAAACAGTTTTCAAAATAAATATTAATGCTGTGGTGCAATATACTTTATGGACCTTCTATGTTGAGAATTTGATCAAAATAGTACGAAAAATGTGTCTTATAATGTTATAATAAATAGTCTGAAAAGTAAAGGACAAGAATATGGGCTTGAACACCTAAAATAAGCCAACATCGACGTTTCTGAACAATAATGCGATAACAAAAACGTTAACAAAAATTTAATTTTTTGCTATATATATATATTATTTTTTTGTGGGGATTTGGTAAAATAGTTTGAGATTTTGTGAGGATATTCGAAGTATTTTGAAAAATATTTATATATTTATAAAAATTTATTACTTGGCTGCTCACTATCTTTATCACGATTTTGGTAGGTGGCGACCATCTTTCGCTGGTCAGAAAAGATATGAAAAAGAAAATGTCGTAGACAAAAAAAGGAGTATTGAAATAAATTTTTTATAAACTAATTAATACTATCAATAAAAATTTAAATGTCATTTATGACGCTGCAATATTGTGACTGTCGTAAATCTTCAAAACACAGGTGGTCATATGTACATATTTTATCCCCAAAGCCTTAGCTTTAAGCTAATGATAACTGGTAAGAATGATGTCAATGCACAATGCATTCTCTGTAAAGATGTGTAAAAAATTGATATTTAATGTTGGTGTAACGTCTCAATTAGAAAAAACCAAAAACCATTCCTTTTTGAGGAAATCGGTTATCGGTTCTACCGAAAATTCTCTATTAAAAAATTATTTCCGATTTTTAAAATTTTACAAAACCGGTAAATTTATCCTAAAATTTATAATAATAAATGATTCTATATTATTTTTATATATTCGAGTTTATTGGAGAAAAATAAAATCAAAAACCTTATGGTTTCCTTTATAATATGTATAATATTTATGTTAATATTTGCATTTATACGTATCTTCAAAATAAAATACGAAGTGTGAATTCACATTTTCAAGATTACTGAAGGTATTCATGAAATTGCACCCGATTTAACGGAAACCAAAAGTTTACTGAAAAACAGAGGTGACATGATGGGCTATTGTCAAGCTAGCTTAAATTAAGTTTTATCACAGCAATGATCATTATATGGTTATGAGCTGTTAATGTCACTTTTCATTATTTTTGTTAGTTATTGGGAAATCCCATTATAACCTGAAAAAGAAAATTACTTTCCATTTAAATCGACATCCTAAATAAGGCACAGTGGTTCCAAATCGATTTTTGTGAATATATTGACGAAATTACGCATGCTGAGAGCAAAAGTGTCTTCCAGATGGCTACTGATTGACTCTCCAAAGTTGGGAAACATCGACCATATCAATTTTTGAAATGATTGCCAAAAGTATAAGTATGTACCGATAGCAAAAATATTTTCCGCAGTTATAGTGATCGTACGTACATAAAAATCAGCTTATATTTTTTTGGCGAGTTGGAACATATCGGTTCAGATTTATATATAACATACATACTGTATGTAAGGTATCTCGAAATTTTACATTTTTCTCCCATATACCATATATTTTATCCAATATTATTTATATCTCTTCTATAAATATTCTTGGTGGTGATCTATGGACCGATCTATAATTTCATTAACGATGCTACCGAATATTGTATGAATTACCATATAGTGTTTAAACTATCCGAGGTATATCTATTGGGAAATTGGTACATCTCGATTCATATTTTGATATCACATCACATGAACTCCAGTCCATAAAGTGTAACGTTTTAGGTTACATAAAATGGCAACCTATTTCGAATTGAACGAAATTTTAACTGGGATATTATCCTGGCCCAATACCATTTTGCATCTATAGAGTCCGCCATCTAACGTTTTTTTTCAACCGTTGGACTATTATTTGTGGGGTGCTCTCAGCAGCCATTTGAATGAAATTATTTTCCATTATTAACCGGAAGGATTGTACTTTCAAATAAAAAAAGAAATTTGAGAAAATAATCAGTAGTTCTTTTTATAGCATTTTAAAAAAAAGTTATTTGTTGAAATATGTGGTTTCTAGAGCGGAAAAAGTAAATCATAGGATGCATTGGTATGGGAGCTATATAAGGGTCCGCCATCTAACGTTTTTTCAACTATTCAACCGTTGGACTATTATTTGTGGGGTGTCTGAGGCAGCCATTTGAATGAAATTATTTTCCATTATTAACCGGAAGGATTGTACTTTCAAATATAAAAAGAAATTTGAGAAAATATTCAGTAGTTTTTCTTTATAGCATTTTCAAAAAAAAAGTTATTTGTCGGCCCTATATATTTAATAGAATGCAAATTTATTTACAAATGGCATGGTGACATTTATTACTTGGCTGCAGACTACCACTATCATGATTTCCACCCTGTCAAAGGTTTCGTTCAGGTGGCTTCGCAGCGATTTTTCATCAACATACTTGTCCTCTTTAAGTAAATGATTCACACAAACTTCATTTGCGTATTCCAATATATGTATGTCCTTATGATTTACTCCTTCGATCTGCTATAGCTTTGTCCAGTAACAAATTATGTAGGCTAAGTGTAAAAAACATAAACCTTTAAACCTTTAAACGCAATTTATCTTAATTATCTTTAGTTTTACACTATACTGATAAGTCTTTGTGCATAAACTCAATAAAAACATTATCAGATATTATAAAAAAATATTAGATTTAATGGAACTCGATGTCAGTATTCATGTTTTACTATTTCGATATAAATAATGGATGGGGTTATTCGCTTTCATTGAACTTGAGACAGACCCACATTCATATCCATATTCATATGTATGTGTCTATACTTCCTGTTTGATGTATATGCGTGTAACACTTTGCATAGGTAAACGTTGCCGCTGCACAAAATAATATGTGGATATGTATGTATGTAAGCACATATGTAAATCAAAATTGTGTAAATAACGGACTCAGCATAATTCGTGATTACAACATTTTGTGTGGATTTATGTGGTTTGGTTTCCGTGGCTTTAATTTAATTAATATTTATTTTCCTTTCTCCAATTTTTTGTGTGTTAATTTTAATATGAAAAACATTGTTGTTGGCAATTTGCTACACATCACTCTCATTGCAAATATTTATGCAGACGCATACTCGGCAGTGCAGACGCATACTCGGCTGTGATGAGAAATTATTTTCAGACACTTAGAACATAATGTTGTCTACAACCATGACTATAAAGTTGTAATTTTGGAGAACTTGTCCTAACATTTTCTTGCATAATCGGCATGAAGAAATATGTTTAAGATCAGAGAAATTGATAAGGATTGACTATAACCCAATGCATCAAAAATACATTTTGTGTAAACACGAAAACATTAAAAATTTTGTTTATGGTTAATTTTTTAAATTATTTACTAAAATTCCAATTTTCAACGAAGGTTTCTTTAAGATTTGTACGTTCATATTGGAAATATAGGTCCGTTAACATCCTCCTATATTTTCAATTAAAGGTATGTTGATATGTTGACTACAAATATTGCTACTTTCACTTTTATAAAGAAACAGTGGGTTAGGAACAGTCTCCAAAAAATTGTGAAAAAATCAATTTTATTTCGAAAAAAAAATCTTTTATGCTGACACGAAAAAATCAAAAAATATTTTCTACTATTTTTAATTGCTAGCTTTCAGCAGAGTAAATGACTATATGTCTTTTGTACACACAAAATATTTGTTTGATTATGAGTTTTACATTTTTTATTAAATTTTACAAATTTGTAAAAATAATATTTTATTTTGTAATAGTAAGAAATAAAAAGATTAAATTAAAATGTCAGAGACTTAACAACAATGTAGCAAGTCTACAATTTAGTCGCTGAATTTGAACTATACAGTAATAAGTTTTTTCTTGTGTAAACTTGTCCCTATACATACGATTGTTCTGCTCCTGTGAATATTTTCATAATGAGGTTATACATCAGCATGTATGGATATACTATATATGTACCGCACCATCGAAATATGCAAATGGTATTTTGTTGATTTGTCGAATAAATATTGTTAAAATTTAAATAAGTTTTAGATGTTGCGCACACATACACACACGCACGCACATTCGATTATGCGTACGATGCATGGTGAACTATTTATATGTATAGCATGCAATTGTATGTACAAACACCCACAAATATGTACATTAGAGTGCCTCAATGCTAAAGATGTGAAAAACAGTATGAAATATTAAAATTCCAATTTTAGTCCAAGGAATAATCACCAATAAATTGAGAAAAATAATGATTAAAAAGTAAAAATTAGAAAAAAAAATTCCTAAAAATATGTTTTTAATAGGTAAGTCAGCAATCAATGTACATATTTGTCGTAATGTTTTTACCCTTTTTGTATACATATGTAGTACGAGCATTTGAATAAATCATGAAGAAAACACCCATAAAAAATAAACAGTTTGCAAAACAAAACACGACCACATTGTCGAAAGTCGACGACCAAATGTAGAAGATCGTATATATTCACGTAACACAGAGGTTCCAATTGGATTTTTTTTGAAGGGAAAGATTTTTCTTAAAAATATCAAATTTGTGGGATTGATTTTCAATATCATTATATATTATCAATTTTTTTGAACGAAAAAATCAAATATTTATGTTTTATTTTCCCCGTTTTTGGAATTGTGGGCTTTTTATATGAGGTATTACCATAACTGTTCCTCAAAAGTAACACGATTGCAAATAATATTTTGCTTTCAAAAACAGTTTTTGTAATACCTCAAATACCAGTATTACCAAAACGGGGAAAATAAATCCAAACATTCAGATCTTATTAAAAAAGTAAACGCCATAGGTAAATTTCGATCGACGATCAGAAGAAAAAAGGCAGTTGCGTCTGTTTCATGGGTTTGGGTTTCGAGAATAAATTGCTAAATTCCTGTTCGTTTTGCGTTTATCTACTTGAAGCCCATTTTCCAAAAATGTTTATATATATATATATATATATATATATATATATATATATATATATATATATATATATATATATATATATGAATGTAGGTAAGAACTATAAAATACGAAATCTTTTGAAATATATGGAAATTAAACTTTATTTAAATGCCACATTTTCATCCAACCCTAATGAACATATCACATATCATTTTTTGTAATCTAACTAAATGTAGCAAAACAAGTAAAAACGACACTATGTTCGGACGACCCTCCACCATGGTTTGCATTCCACAGACGTTGTCGACTTTCGTAGAAGTACAGTAACATTACAGGAAAATGTTATTTCTTATTGTGAGAATCATCTCCTTATAGAGGCCGGGTTTGATGTTGAAAAGTCGCTGCGAAGCCTCTTGAAAAGACTTTTGACATGGTCGAAATCATGATCGTGGTAGTATGCAGACAAGTAATAAATGTCACCATTCCATTTGTAAATAAATTTGCATTCTATTAAATATAGATACAAAATGGTCTTGAGCCAGGACAATATCCCAGTTCAAATCAAATATTGATTACTGACCCAAAAAATACAAACGAAAAAACTAAAATAAATTTTAAATTTTTATTATTTAAAACCACGCTAATATGGCAAAGCTACCAATATGTTTATAATACATACTATATCGAAATAATTCTTCAAGTCAGTTCAAAAAGTATATATAAGACAGCAATCTTCAAAAAAGATTAAATACCATAAATATTGGGGGATAGTGGGTGCAGCTACAGACGTTTGGTTTGTTGTATTTCAATACTATTTTAATTCCAAAAGTACAAATTTTGATTATCTCTTGGGTAAACAAGATAACCTAATTTCATGATTCCAGTCATTTGATATCTACCAGTTTTATAACTTTTCCCATTTCTCCCGTAAAAGTAAAAATTAGGAATTTGGAAAAATCTCATTACTTTGAGTATCTATGCAGTATCTATGCAGTCAGAGGATATACATCCCTCTGACCAAGTTTCATGATTCTAGCTGCGCCCATTTGGTTGGTACCATTTTTATCCCTGTTTTCCAATTTTACCCCCCTAAAAGTACGACACACTTTGTTTTGTGTTCTGAGCAATCGGAGGAAAGTATGCACCAAATTTCATTTTTCTAGTTGCAGTTGTTTGGTTGGTACCATTTTTATGCCTCTATTACCATTTAACCCTCTAACCGGCAATTTCTTAAAAATACATGTTGAGATATTTTTCCTGGGTTAATATTGCTACAATAAACTTAGAAAAACCATCAGAAAATCATTTGCTGATTTAGTTCGAGAGCCAGATGATAAAAGATGAGGTGCCTTGTACACAAAAAAAAATTTTCACATTCACAACTACATATGTTGAAACAAGATAGTCGCACCTTATCAAAAAAATATAGCACAATTAGATCCGGGTCCAGGAATCAGTATTATTTAGTTTGGATTAAGAAGAATTCACACCCAATATTTCACAATTTTTATTTTCTTCGGACTTCGTGCACATGTTTGTTGTTCGAAGAGTGCCCTGAGACAGTCTTGCGGTATAGAGTGTTAACCCCTTATAAGTACGAATTTGGACAAAAATATTTTTATGTGATGTATCCACTCAATTAGAGGAATTTCGAGTTTCAATATAAATTAAGTACATGCTTACATACATGCTTAAATACTCTAAATATTATGGGGTTTTATGGGTGTTTTCAGTCCTTGTGAGGGAAAAATTTTCCCTTTGGACCGATTTCGCCCAGTTGCAATCCCAACCGATCTACGACTATAATACGCATTTATGGAAAATTTGGACGCCCTAGATCCTTTCGTTTAGATGGTAGCGTGCTTTTAACAGGCGGACGGATGAACATGGCTAGATCGCCTTAGAACTTTATGACGATCAAGAATATATAAGTTTTTAGGGTCTTAGGTCGATATTTCAAGGTGTTACAAACGGAATGACAAAGGTGGACGGTATAAAAATAAACATGGATCCAATTAAAAAAATTGAAGTTGCATTTGAAACATTTTTTTAATAAAAAATTATCAGAAATTCGATTTTCATATTCATAAAACACAATTTAATACGAGCGCCCCGGTAGTCGAGTTGGTAGCGTGCTCGGAGGAGGCTCTGGTCTGTCGCTACAATAACTAGCTTCAATGGTCTTAGTCACCGGGGTGACTAAGCCCGGCTCAATCCTTGGACCCAAAATTAGAATATAAATTTACTTTGTATTGTAATTAATAATAAATAAATAACACCATTTAAGAAACCAAAGATAATTTGGTAGCGCTGATAACACTATCTCTATGTGCACCTTTAGGCTAAGGCACTCTAATTTTGTATATTTGTATGCACACGGTTGTGTGTGTGCGTACATACGTGCTTATGCTATATGTACTTATTTATCAGCAAAAATGTTCTGTTCTGAAATGCATTAAGTTTGCATTAGTGTTCATGTTGTGCGGTTTATGTTGATAATTAATGCAAAACAACAGATTTCTGTGTGATTTTTCACAATAAACTCATTTCACACCCACATACACATAATCATTTAACATTTATGCACGCAGACATTTGAGGTTTACGAATACACATGGATATATATGTAGATATGTAAATTATTGACATTTAAGGTTTACATAATTTGGCGAAAATTTGCAATAGATAAATTGTTTTTTTTTTTCGTTGCTTTTTCGAAAAATAATTCTAATAAAATATTCAAAACTACAAATTTGTAATAATCAACAGTTTTAGAGAATTTTGTTGATAAGGACAAATGAGGCTCAAATGAAAAGGGTAGGATTACTTGTCCCAAACGTTATGCTGGTAGTGTACATGAATTTAAGCATAGACAACCTATTAACAGAAAACAAGTAAAAATGGCGTTAAGTTCGGCCGGACCAAATCATATATACACACCATCACGGAATGTATTCCACTGTATTGCCGACATTTTACTGTACGCAGCCTTGGGAACATTTTTTAATTGCATAATTTTGATGCCAATTGTGTCATTACATTTACTATTACAAACTACCATGCCCACTTATGTTTATTGTTTTAAATAAATTGTAATGTTTCATTATTATAATGTTAAAAATTAAAAAGAATTCTCCAATCAAATTAATACTTCAAGATCTTAAAAAAGTGAATAAAAGGCAGGATCCTGCAAACATGTGCTTCAATGCCTGAAATATTAGGGGTTACTGGTGCACACTGTTCCCAAATCCATTTTTTATATCATAAAGTCGAAAAATAAAGATACAATCTTATAATTTTGCACATTTGCTAGACATAACAGTCTTAAAAATAATATAAATAAAATTGGGCCGATCGGACCACGCCCACTATCACCTCCCATAAAAACTCAATATATAACCAATATAATTATCACCCTGCATTAGTACAGGGTGGCCAAAAACAAAATTTTATGAAAGCTTAAAATAAAGTTTAATTATTAATTAATTACTTCGCTTTGACGAACATAGTTTTTCTGAGCACTATTACAAAAGCAAAATATAGCATACAAATATTCTACTTAACATTGCAATTTAAATAATTATTTCAGGAGATAATATAAAATGTCTACATGTGTACAGAAAAGTGAAGGACGTTATATACCATTTTAAAGTTACTTGCAATACCTTTAAAATGAGATGGTGATGGGTCTCATACACAAATCTGATTCAGAGATATGATCAAATATGTGTCCTATGGCTAATCGAAATTGTGCTAAAATAAAGTGGCAATTGTAGGAGTTTGACGAAAAATTCTGACGAGAAATTATTTCTACCATAAACTACTACACTTTGAGTCAAGTTGAGTCCTACATATAACTTTTGTTCCACGGCATTTATTGGTTATGCTCACTACGAATCACAAAATTACAACACTTCAAAAAATTTTAAATATAATTTTTTCAACTACTTACGCCTGCCTTCAATTTCAATAATATAGTAACTTCATTATTTTCTTTTTACTCCTTAATTTTAAGTATTTTGTATAACTGCTTTAAATTCGAATTCATCCCACTTTTTCAACAGCAAACTTTAAATGCATCTCAGGCTTGCGGTGTCGCCACCTAGTTTTCTCCAATACATTTCCAATTTAATTTTTTTTTTAATTTTGTGGTGGTATGTTCATATATTCAATCATTATTAGAAAATGAGTTTTTGATGCAAAATTGTTCACTGATATGGCTATCATATAAATTTGGAAAAGAATTTTTTTTCTAAAGCCCTTTTTATACCCTCCACTATGGTATTATGTCTTTGTGCATATGCTTGTAACGAGAGATAGACCCATCGTTTAATATACAGATCGGGTTATAATCACTCTCTGAGCCTATTTAGCAATGTCCGTCTATCTGTCTGTCCGACCATATATTCTTGTAATCAAAGTACGGGTCGCAATTATTGTCCGTTCCTGACTAAAATTGTCATAGGTAAGTTTTGCGGGCCAAGGGTTAAAGCTATTTAATTTGAAGCAAATCGGTTCAAATTTAGATATAGCTCCAAGACAAATGTCACTCCCGATTTGACTTTTTCCGTTCTATAAACCACACATTTTACTCGATTTACTTCAAATTTGACACAGTACCTCATTAAGATCGGTTCAGATTTATATATAGCTATCACACATATTTTGCTCTCTATTTGACTTTTTCCGTTGTAGATACCAGATATTTTAACCGATTTTCTTCAAATTTGACACAGTACCTTCTAATTCAATAATAAACATCTATGGTGAAAGTGGGTAAGATCGGTTCAGATTTACATATAGCTCCCATACTAATTTCGCTCTCTATTTTCCGTTCTAGACACCACATAAATGTGTCCATTAAAAATCGTTCCCGATATCACTTACTTCCCCGAATGTAATTGTAATGGGGAAGAAATTGTCGGTCCCCGTGCTGTTTTCAAATACTTCTGATTATGGATATACACTCAACTCTATATAATAAAAACAAGTAAGGAAAGACTAAAGTCGGGCGGGGCCGACTATATAATACCCTACACCACTCCCTGCGTATGTACCTCGCTTTGATTACTAAACCCAGGTATTTCATGTAGTTCATACAAATTATATAAATTATATTCATACAATTCATATGCTATAAATTCATATTTAGTCAAATTTAACGAATATAGTAAATAATATGGTAATTGATCCAATTGTCCGACATACAAATACAAATCCGACATACAACCAAAGTCATACCAAAGTATGGACATATGGGCATCACCCAAACAATTCTCATTTCAATTCAATTCGGTAAAAAATTGAAATCGGGAAGGATTTTTGCATCCTGTAAATGTATGTGTTTGACAAAAAATGTTAAATCGGAAAGGACATTTGTATGGGGGTATATTGAAACCTGGAACGATGTGACCCGCTTTCACCATGTCTGTTTGTATTACATTTGTATGGGGGCTATATCTAAATCTGAACCGATCTTACCCAATTTTTGCATACGTGTTTCTAGTTCGATTATAAGATGTTCTGCAAAATTTAAAGAAAATCGGGTACAATATGTCGTTTCTACAACGGAAAATGTCAAATCGGGAGCGACATTTGTATGGGGGCTATATCTAAATCTGAACCGATCTTACCCAATTTAAGCACAGCTGTTTCTAGTTGGATTGTAAGATGTTGTGCCAAATTTAAAGAAAATCGGGTACAATATGTCGTTTCTAGAGCGGAAAATGTCAAATCGGGAGCGACATTTGTATGGGGGCTATATCTAAATATGAACCGATCTTACCCACTTTCTGCATAGGTGTTTCTAGCTGGATTATAAGATGTTGTGCCCAATTTAAAGAAAATCGAGTACAATATGGGGTTTCTAGAGCGGAAAATGTCAAATCGGGACCGACATTTGTATGGGGGCTATATCTAAGTCTGAACCGATTTCCTCCATATTCAATACCGATGGTCCTTGGCCAGAAAAAATAACTTCTGCCAAGTTTCATGACAATCGGACAACAATTGCGACCTGTAGAGTGCGAACAAGCTTAGATGGACAGCAGACGGACGGACGGACGGACAGACAGACATCGTTAAATCGACTCAGTTGGTGATTCTAAGCCGATCGGTATACTTAAAGGTGGATCTAGCTCGATTATTTCTTGGTGTTACAAACATTTGGCGCGAAACTAACTTATAATACCCAAGACCACGAAGTGGTGTAGGGTATAATGAAATTATGTTCGTTGGTAATCACATCACTTGAGAACGGCTGATATTTGTTACAAACTATTCGTGATAGTCCGAACTGGGTTTTATTCGTGATAGTCCGAACTGGGTTTTAAGATCAAAAATCTTTTGGATAGGTGACCGAAAAATTTGAATATTTAAAAAAAACTAAAAGTGCCTTTTTCTATAGAATTTTTAAATGAGCTCAAGGCTATAGGTCTCAATTTAAGCAATCGATATGCGAAATTGTTTTATGTTATGTTTGTTATGATTCTGTGAACACAAAAATTCAGATAAATATAAAGAAAATTCTGCAAATTCGGACAAAATGCAGAAAAATCTTTATATTTTATGCACTTTTTATCAGAACTTACGATAGGAACGACATATTTTGTTGATTCATTTTTATTTGGTTCATAATCCCAGTTCGTAATCTGTCATCAAATGAACAGGGAAATCCAGTTACACGTATTTCATGTATTTTCACCGATTCGTGAACAGAATACAAAGAGGACATTTCTGAAAATTGACAATGAGTCATTAAATGAAGACATGCGTTTAATATTAGCCCAACTAATAATGACAGCGCCAGACTATCAGATGCACTAAGCATTTAATCAAGAGATGGAATGCAATGCAAAAACAATGTGAATACGATTCATTGCGAGTATAAGATGCTTACGGAACACGCCTCTTAGATTGATTGATAGTGATTTTCTTTTTGGTCGCTCTCGGTGAAACCGGAAAATCGTTTTTGATCGTACCAATTTTGGGAAAAATTCTATCGCAAATTAAAGCAATTTGTGGTCCCATAAGTTGCTCCAAATCATCCGTCGTTGAGCGATCATGGTTGTGAAAAACATTGAATTGGAGGATTCTGTTTCTAGAGAAAATTATGTTGACAACGGCAGACTATCGCCTTAGAATCTTCAGTTAATACCAGATTATTGTTTGCAATGACACTGGGAAATTAACGAATAGCATATTGAGGAAACGCTTCTTAAAGGAAAGCACGAAGGTGAGCAAGCACATTTTGAGAGCACACTCCGCTGTTAATTTTACCGGCTTCATCTTAAATTGCAGACAGGTTTTTTGAAAAATTACAAAATTGCAACAGTCGAAAAACTTTGCCGGTGATCATGGTTGTGCAGTAACGTAAATTGATCGCTCGGAATGAATATACGATGTCTCACATCTTTGCAGAAATTAGACCGAATAATGACTAGACACGTAATTTTTATGCAAAAGTATACTTTGAGAGGATGATTATAATTGAATGAAGACTTCACACAAATGATTCTCATGATTTCAATATTAAAAAAAAACGATATAACCAATATTATGTTAGCATATGTTGCATAGATTAAAAATGTACAAAATAAAAAAAATACATAGAAATCCGCTGTATATTAATGATTTGTTGGTAATTTTTACCAAACACTACCAGAGATTCCACGGCCTACTGTTGTCCTTTTGTGGACAATTATATTCAAAACACTTGCTTGAAAGTGTCAATGATAAAATCGCCGTTTAAATGTCGACCTTCTGCATTATATTCCCCGTCGATTTTTCCAGTTCACTGTATGAAAAATCAAACTCAAGCGAAAGGTGATCCTAAACATTGTTCAAAATCCACGTAAGCGAACGTGCAGACACTTCCATTGGCGTAATCTGAATTATATCGTATCATTAAATTAAATATCTATTCCGTTAATCGATACAATAATCACCGAGAACAAAATTTTTCTCATTCAAGGTTTAGTTAAACAATTGAAATATGGACAGGAAAATTTTTGTCGGGTCAGCTAGTAAAACAAAAAAAAATAAAATATTTCAAAAAAGAAGAATAATAAAAACGTAGGTTGTAATTCTCCACAACGATTTTGTTTAAATCATTTTTCTAGATTAATCAATTCGATCATCAAATTCTACCATTTCTCCGATAATAGCATTTTGCTTCCCAAGTTATCAGGCTAAAATAGGATAAATGTTGACAGTAAAGTCAAAAGTTGTGAAAAGTAGCTTTAGAAAAAGCCGCGTAACTTTTTATTAATTTAAGAATACGAAAATATTTTTTTGTCAAAGAAGTTTCAGAATCTTGCATTTTTGTGACTGTTACAATCGAATACACATTATACATCCGTATCCATTGGATAGATTGCGAGAAAATTATAAATCAAAAATGTCATGTATGAAAATCCTTTTAGCCATATTTCCTGCGAAAAAGAAAATTTTCCAAAAAATATCCAAATTGTACATTTTTTTCGTGACCTACCGCAATATCTACTTTTTGTAAAAAAAATGGAAAAAGGGATAAAAACGGTACCAATCAAACGGATGAAGCTGGATTCTTTAAATTCTGTGTACATACCCGGAAATGCGTTTTCTACACAACATTGCCAACATTTCATTATAAACATTATTACATTAATAATAAATCTTATTTATATGGTCATGTGTTTATTTCAACAGTGATCAATTTTTAAACACGCAATTTGGCTATGAACCATAAAACCGCTAATGATAGGAAATTTTGAAAACTTTTTAATCATAGCAATTAGTAATCCTCTTTAGATTAAACTATAGAATAATGATTAATAATTACTCTTATAAAAGAAAATCAGTTTTTTCGCTCTGCTGAAAAGTAGTGTTTTTGTTCATAGCCACTTTCGAATATAAGCCCTCGATATATATTTCAGAGCGTCTCAGGTTGATATTTCAAAGTCTTAAAAACTTCTAAGAAATTATAAGAATATTATTTTAGCTATAAGAAAATGAAAATATATTTTTATGTCTTGTCATTTATTTTGGTTCAAGACCATAGGTTGTGCCGAAGTCTTCAGCAGAACCCAAAATTAGCAAAGAAGGCAAAGTGAGACCTTTATTGTTGCAGCTGAAAGTTGACTGCGTGTCGACTTAGTTCGGTGGAATATTTTGTTTATCAGCGTTTCTCATTTGAAATATGTGACCGCTGGTACTAATATGAACCCTGATTTAAGTCAAAGACATATATTCGTTGCGAAAGTTCTGATGAGATGGTGTAGCGCCCATCGAAACTGCGCAGTCAACTTTCAGCTGCAACAATAAAGGTCTCACTTTGCCTTCTTTGCTAATTTTGGGTTCTGCTGAAGACTTCGGCACAACCTATGGTCTTGAACCAAAATAAATGACAAGACATACAACATAACAGACCAACTATACATACAAACAACAATATATTTTTATTTCATTTTTTTTTTGTCAGAAAACAAGATATTATGAAATTAAAAAATCACTTACAAACAAACTAAGAAAGTTTGAATCGGTTAAACCGAGTTAAACAACTCACATAATTTAAAACGGCACCTTAAGGCACCCCCTTACTGTCTAGGTAGGTAGACATGGGCATAATTATTTTATAGGTTTACAGTTATTATAAAAAATGTCAAACATCAATTACAAGAAGCCGAGTATTCCATTTGTAAATAAATTTGCATTCTATTCAAATCAATTGCAATATTCTAGTTCAATCGAATAGTCAATATAACAGTAGCTTTTGTGCTCATATGCTATTGTTTTATTGCATAACATCATTGGAGATCAAATGTTGACCACTGCCTGTCCAAATTTTGGCCAAGTTGCACAAAGTAGGCCTTAAGGTCATTGGAAAAATAAGGTTTAATTTTTCATTCAAAAATTTTGATATCTAAAGGATGCTTAGAAAATAATAAATTGGTCAGTGTACAGAATAGGAACGTCATTATCAATTCATAAAAAAAGTACATAATAAAAAATTAATTTTTAACGCAGTATTATTCAAAAACCCGATTTTACAAACAAATTTAAACATAATTATCTCAAAACAAAAAAATATTACTATTATTATATTGAGTCATTCGATAACATTTTCGTTGCATAGTGTAATTTATGCCGCGTTAAGAATAACTAGTCAAGACTCAATTAGACTATCTTACAAGTTGTTAGATCTGTTACAAAGTGTGTGTTTAAAATAAAAATTGAAAAATATGACCACGAGTGGGAGAGAAATCAAATGTTGAAGTCTTATTTTAATTTTTTGGAAATTTTCAAAAATTATGCGATCGGAGGTTTATTTTATAAAGAATCAAAAGAATATAAATATAAATTCAAAATAATCACATTTTAAATTGAGACATGGACATTTTTTGTGTCAAAATACAGGTTTTTATCAAAATTACATCGACTCATTTATAAAAGTCCTCTCAGCAAAACATTACATATTAGCCTGGATCACGCCAATCTGTTTATAGGTTCTCTTCTAATAGGCGCATAGGTATAACATCCACCTTGCAGTGTCATGTGTATTATAAAGATTCTTCTGTCATAAAGCGATTATTCTCATTATTTACTTCTTAAATTTTGTGAATTTAGCATTGATTAAAAACGTTGTTGGTGCTTCAAAGTGCAATTATCCCAACGCGTAATTACTGTCTTGAGAGATTGTTTTTTACCTCCTTTAATTAAATTTTTTATGTGTGCACTTCACATCTTCATTAGGTTAATTTACTATGAGAAAACTCATTTGTATCACTTTATATTTCTAGATGTATTCTTTTTGCGGCTAATTCAACTAAAACGCAACAGTTTGCCTTTATATATATCACTTAGCGTTTAGATAATTGTTTTAAAACGTTTTCTACGTGTGTCTCCTTTTGTGTTCGCCACTTCTTTTCAAATGTAATTTTCTTTGTTATTCTATGCCGTTTTATTACATTATTTTTCCAACATTAAAAATGGGGCTTAATTTTATTTATGTACTGAAAGCCGACTCGTTTCGGTTTCGTTAGTACATATGAATGTATGTATGTATATAATATACATTATTATGTAAGAGAATGACGGCAGTTAACCCGCACGGAAACTTTAATTTGCTCCTGGTAAACTACAGTTATGTGGTATATACACCTTCGTTTCCCAATTATATTAGGTTTTGTATTCAGGTACACGCGAGGAAAATACAGTGGCTAAAAATATACAGTAGCAGATTGTGATGCTGGACATCTTAATCAGTGATGACATCTTAGCATTGCGCTAGGAAACCTGACCAAACGGTTTAAACAAATGCCAATCCTTAATGAAAAATAAATTTTCAAATAGTAAACCTTCTTGCAGAATCCAGAAGTCTGGAGTATATTAGTATAACAGTATACAAGTCTATAGCAATTAGTACATGTAACGCCCCCATTGCGACTGTTTTCTATTTATAATTAGTTATGTCAGCAGCCGACCCTATACACTAGTTAGCGGATTGTATGAAAATTTTGAATTCAAAAACAAGTAAGGAAAGGCTAACGTCGGACGGGCCGACTTTCTACCACACTGCAATTGAATTCGGTTGAAAAAGTGAAATCGATAACGATTTTTGTCTGGTACTCATGATCCGATTTGACCTACATTCGCAACGTATGTTTCCAGCTGGCATATAACGTGTTATTCTAAATCTGTCATACCTAGAGAGAAAATAAGTTAACTCGGGAAGGATATTTGTATGATGGTTTTATTAAAACTTGAAAAGAAGAGGTCACTTTAACAACAGGTTTTCTAGTTGAAATGTAATGTGTTTTTTTAAATTTGAAGAACATCGGTTAAAATATATAAACTATATAAACTAGAGCGGGAAAACTCAAATCGAGAGCGATTGTTTTATGGGACCGACATCTAAATCTGAACCGATCTGACCCACTTCCATCAAAGATTTTTCTAGTTGAAATGTAAGGTTTTGGGCCAGAGATACAAGCCGACCGATTTAAAGCTGGCAAGCCGCCGCCGCCGCATGTTTCCGCACGAGCCGCGCCGCCGCCGATTTCATCGGCTCAAATCGACTTCAACCACGCCGCCGATTTCATCGACTTCAACCACGCCGCCGAGATTTGACGGAGTTCTAACTCAGTCAAATCTTACTAGCAAAACAGACAACCCACTTAAAATTACAAAAGAAAATATAAATGTCAACTTAGACAACCTACTGCTGTGAAATATATTGATCTTTCTTTGAATTTGGTGTCCCACTATATGCTGACGGCTATAGAAAATTGAATGATTGTATTTTGATTTGAAAGTCGCATTTATATAAGTCAATTCCAGTCCACACGTAGTCCATGTGTTCCTATAAATAACATTGGACAACAGCTCCTCTATTGTGCTTCTTTAGTGTGTCAAAGTAGGTAGAGTATTATTATTCTTTGGAAGGATTATGCTATTCAAGCCTCCCAAAAATTATTGTATGGGATACCAATTAGGGTGTCCAACCGCAATTAATCGAATAATTTTTGTCAAATATTTGTTCGAATAATAAAAAATCATGATTTTCGAATAAATTGTCCCAAATAATCGATTTATCGATATTATAAGTTTTGCCTTAAAAACTAATGAAATCGTCGTATGCTTTGTAAATAGATTTTGAATAGCCAGTTTGCTCCATTTGGGTAAAAAACTATGAAACACCAAATATAAAACCACAATATTTTCGATTTTTGTTTTGTATGTTCCACAGATATTAAAATAACGATTTATCCGATATCATTTAAAAATAGCAAAAACTGGCCAATAGCTTCGGAATTATTTAAAATTTAAAGAATAGGAAATTCATAGAAAAATTGAGGTTAACACCGCGATAATAAAGTCAGTTCTGTTATAAATCATATGATCCATATTCGATAAATATCAATGGATAACTTCTGATATTGTGCTCATTTAAGGGAAGGTTCTTTATTTTGATAACATAATAAGAGTTTTGTCAACTTGATATTACAATTTTTAAATAAAATCAGATACGTAATAAACGTTCAATATATAGTGGAACTACCCGTAAACTGGCGTGTCTTGTCTATATAACTTTTATTAATATTTATATAATATTTTATTTAAGTGTAAAATTGTTCGATTAATCGAATAACTCTCGATGAAGTCGATTAATTGGAAATTTTTTGTTTTCAAATAAACTATAAATCGAATAACATAAAAGTCCGAATAATTGGATAACCTAATAACAATATTAAATTATTGGAACATTGGCTAATATTAACGAATATTGAACTACTTGGCAAAAAAAGAAAATTGTTCCTTCCGTTTTCCGAAAATTGTCAAATAAATAGGATAATCGAATGACAGAACGAGCCGGCAAATCAACCGAAAGCCGCCGACCCATTTTGGACAGCGCCGCCGCCGCCGATAATAATGGTTCGGCTTGTAACTCTGTTTTTGGCCAAATTGGAGGAAAATTGATTAAAATATGTAGTCTCTAGAGTTCAAACAGTTAAATAGAGAACGAAATTTATATGGGAGTTATATCTAAATCTGAACCTATCTGACTTAATTTCACCACAGATATTTCTAGTTGAATTATAAGGTTCTGTGCCAAATTTGAAGCAAATCGAGTAACATATGTTCATAGAGCAGAAAAATTTATATCGGGAGCGACATTTGTATGGGGGCTATATCTTAATCTGAACCGATTTGCTTCAAATTAAATAGGGTTCGTCATTGGACCGCAAAACTCACTTGTGCTAATTTTTGTTAGGATCTGACAATAATTGCGACCTGTACTTTGATTACAAGAATAGATGAACAGACGGATATGGGTCATTCCACGTAAAGTGACCTTTTTTGACAATATTTCAAAATCAATGTATGATTAAAGAAAACACCGATAAACATTCGTAATGTTTATATTTCTTATAATACATTTTTTGAATAAAAATAATGACAACAATACGTTTGATCATATCCTTTTCCAGAGATAGACCGTCAAAATGTTACGCCCGTTACAATTTAAATATCCTATATTTCCAATATTCATAAAGAGATGTCGATAACGTATACTTTAGAAGAAAGAGTATGAACTTCTCGTTTGATTAGCAAAAAATGAATGAAAAAAGAACATTGGCTAATTCAAGAAAATATGTAACACATCAAATTTTTCTTCAAAGCTAAGGTCACACCCGTAGCGCTCTAGTTTGCTGTATATCTCCAATATTTAAAATGCTACAGCATATTTTTATTTGCAATAATATTCTGATTAACCTGCCGTTTTCAATTGGCAGTGTAGTAAAAATGTCAGTCAATGAATATGGGAGATTTTTAAACATATTTAAGCAAAAGTGTTCCAATGGAATCAACCACACCGAACTGCATGTCCATATCCTGAAGATTTGGGCTGTTCTTGAATTTAGAGTCATCAAGGATATGATTGAAGCCTGACTATCGGAATAGTCTACGAGACAGGTTAACTTCCAGTGACAAATTGATCGCTGATCAAACAACACGAAAACTAAGCATATTTAAACCCTCCACTAGGGTATTATGTCTTTGTGCATTTGTTTGTTGTATCTGTATACAGTAGCCCTAAAAAATATTCATCCAATATATTATACGGATTCTGAAAAAAACCCTTTTATACTTATGTGTTCGAAGTTCACTTAAAAAAACATAGACAGTGGTTTTGCACCGGTTCTGATCAGTCTACATTGTATATATGTCCGCTGCCTCCAACTACTTAAGTTTTGTCTGTGTTCTTTGTGAACACCTTCCACCATGGAAAATGGTTTGTATTATACTTGTACTCCATGTGGGACGGCATGAAAGGTGTACTACAGAAATTGCAGGGTGTACATATTCTGAATCCTAAACAATTTAAATAATAACTTTAATTTGGAAAATCAGTCCTGATGAAAACATGTTTCCCCATACTGAATCAAAAGGCGAGAACGGTTTTAAATAACTGATCATTTTAACACTTTGACGGCAATTCTAACTGCACAACATTTCCTGCAGGATTTGTACGAGTCGACCTGGCCGAACTTAACGCCCTTCTTTCTTACTTGCTCTAATTCAACTCGTACTTTCTTCCGTCCTATTCTATTGTCTCTGGAATAATGAATGAAGTTATTTTCTTGTGCCTGGTGTCACATAATTTAATTTAAACTTTAGGTATTTCATGGGTCTATTTCGAGTGCGAACGAATGTTTTGTAACGCGACTTTCACAATCAGTCGCATTGTCGACTGGCGTACGTACATACGATTCGTCCTTTGTTCTCTTCATTTCATTCAATTACAGACAACCCGACAAAAAACACAAGACCAATGCTGTGCGAAATATTTGAATGTTCTCAACGGCCCTATCGTCGCTCAGTTGTTTGAAGCAACCACCTTTAATGGTGTTTTAAGCAAGAACCAAATGCTTTTAATGCACTGTCTTTAATGAGTAAATTCGGTATCTTTTTAAATATAATTCACAACCTCCTTTTTATAAGAGTCGACGGTCTCTTGTGTCTTTTCGGTTTTCTTTTTAGGCGTGAAGGGTGGTTGATTTGAAGGTTTTAGGTAAAATTAGAATTTAATATATTTGTAACAAATTTTAATTAATTCGTTTTAAAATGCTAACTGAAATTTATTATCCGCTTTTCACTTTTTAAAAGAGTATGTATCTTGTTTATTTTGCTGTTATTTTTACCTTAATTTCCCATGTTCTCTCAGTAAAAGGGAACAATTTTTCTTTGAAATTCTAGGGAAAAATAAAACTTATTTGTGCGAAGGACAACCCAAAGATTTTGTATAAATAAAAAAAGTCACACAAGTAAAATGATAAACAATTTTAATTTTCGATATTTTGTATTTAGAGACAAAAAAACATTGTAAAATTTTCAAAATTACGTTTTAATGAACCATTGATTATCAGCCATGTTCGTTAAATCAAGAAATTCGTCATATAGAGTATTTATTATTACCAATATTTATGTAAAATCAAAAAGAATAATTCAGTTGAGATGCTACAATTACCCAGCAATTATGACAGGACATTTAATTATTCAAATAAATATGTTAAATAACTCAGTATATATTAACAAAATGTTGTAAACATATTTTGTTAATCATGGTTTAAAAATGCGTTTCGAATATGTCATACATTGGAGATGCTACAAAAACTTATTAAATTTTTTGGTGTTAAGAAAGAAGAAGGTCGTCATGATCCGGAAATCATTACAGTGGTAGTGTACAGACATATATTATATGTCACCATGTCTTTTGTAAATAAATAAATATACCATTTCAAATCAAATTAGTAAATGGTAATCGAGGACAACAATCGATTCTCGATTCCATAATTACATAATTCTTTTTATTTCTATTATTTTAAGTGTTTTTATAAAAAATATATTTTTTAATACGTTCCACAAGCTAAATTGGATTGTGTCTTGGGTGAAGGACGTATTTAACTTACGAATTTATCTTCACACCCTTTAACATGTAATAGTTAGAGAGCTTAAGTATTTTTTTTTTGAATGTACTTGAATTTAATTTGGTATACAGAGATATATACACGGTCCAAACGTTTTGATAGCCTCTCCCTACAAGCGAGAGTGACTTTAAATTAATTTAAATCTGCATAAAAAAACAAAAATATCTCTAATCTGTGGGATACAGTCCTTGGTGGAGGGTATATAAGATTCGCCATGGCCGAACTTTACGCCTTTTCAATTGTTTTACACTAAGGAGCTCTTCCTTAATGAACTATTCTGAATAATCTATAATGTATATAGTTCTTGGAAAACATTTTTCTTATAGATTTTTTCCGATCTATTGAATGATACCATCGGAAAACTATACAATTTAATGTTTACCTTCACTTTTAGGAATTAAAAAAAAATTCAACGTTTCGAAATCTTCGGACACTTTTATTTTTTATATTTTAAGAAGCAAGTTTTCTATAAATGTATCACATTTCAATATATCGCTTTTCTTCATTTTTGAGATATTGAATTTTAAAGTTAGTTTCTCATTTTTTTTGACTATTTTCAAGTGTAATTCAAAAGATACCATTTGAAATTCAAAAATTCCATTTGAAATTTAAAAAAATATCAATTGAAATTCAAAAATTACATTTGAAATTCAAAAAATATCATTTGTAATTCAAAACTCATCATTTGAAATTCAAAACTCGTCATTTGAAATTCAAAACTCGTCATTTGTAATTCAAAATACACCATTTGAAATTCAAAAGTTTTCATTTGAAATTCAAAATTTTCTGCAAATTTGGATATTCAGATCTTATAAAATGATAAGCAACTAATAATTATAATGATGTAAAATGTCGGTAATTTCATATATAGTTTATATATTCACCATCTCAGATAGCATCTGCATATAATTTATAAGGACTTGCATTTTACTTATGGTCTGATTATTTGTGTGATAGGTACAACAAATCATAACTATTTTACAGGTATAAAGTGATTGTAAAACCATTTCCAATATTAAATTGTTACTGATCAGTTTTATTTTAACCAAAGCTTATGTCAATTTGTGTGAGAGTTCTTGCAATATCGCTCATATTGCAGGTGTATATAACAGCTATGAAACAAATTTGTCAAAATGTCCTTATTTTTATATCCTCACTCCACAGACTTTCTATCTATCAATCTGAATGGGGGTAAATCTGTTTTCTAAACAGCAGAATATTAAAATTTACAGAAATAAATAAATTCTACACAACCTAATATATATTTTGCTTAAATAAGTTTGTTTACCCTTTTTGAATTGCAAATGGAATAATTTTTGAATTACAAATGGAATAATTTTTGAATTGCAAATGAAAACTTTTGAATTCAAATGATGTCTTTTGAATTACTTATGACGAGTTTTGAATTACAAATGACGAGTTTTTAATTTCAAATGATGTCTTTTGATTTACAAATGACGACTTTTGAATTTCAATTGACATTTTTTGAATTTCAAATGGAATTTTTGAATTTCAAGTGATATTTTTTTAATTGCAAATGGAATTTTTGAACTTCATCTGGTATCTTTTGAATTTCAAGTGATGTCTTTTGAATTACAATTGAAAATGGTGTAGATGAATTATGACGAATTCGATTAAGTTTTGTGTAATATTTCTTGAAAATGAACACTTTCCGATTAACATTAACTTGCAAACAACCAGATATGGTATAAATATCAGATTTTCTCGAGGATCTTGTTATTAAAATGTAAAAATGTATGTAAAATGTATTTAAACAAAAAAAATTATGAATATTTATTATTATCATTTTTCTCTAATTCTGAGTTTTCACATGCAACTCGCGCAATCCTAGGGTTAAAGGATTGTCGCTCCAGTAGGTTATGAAGCATATGAAACTGCTCTCAATTACTTAGTAGTTTTCTGAATTGGTTCATCTTCAGACAGTACACAAAAACGCATTGATTTTGCATTCGGCGAGCCATGTATCCATTTGAGATATTAAATATAAAATGTGGTGTGGGATCGTGATTCCCTATCCCCCATCCGGATCAAGACATACGACGTGAACATTTCAATGAAGCTATTGCGATTAAAAAATTCGTATAATTAAAGCTAAAAAAGATTATCTCCCCTATGTATATCCTGGTGAAATCTCACATAACGACTTGTGATCATATTATGTGTTAAGAAAAATTAGTAAATCAAAAAAAAAAATTTTTTTTTCAAATCCATGCTTTATGCAAGCAGAATTCTATTGGGCCTAGAAATTCTTTTTTAGTTATCTTTTGTAGAAGGAAAAATTACTGCGTTATCAGGAGCAGAAATAATAGATTTTTAATTTGTGGTTTGTATGGGAGGTACCACGCCCCTTTGTCCATTCCCGCTCATATTTGCAGCAGCACTTAAAAAATGCACACCAAACCGACGTACCAAATTTTGTTCAAATACCGTTATCAGGAGCAGAAATAATAGATTTTTAATTTGTGGTTTGTATGGGAGGTACCACGCCCCTTTGTACAATCCCGCCCATATTTGCAGCAGCACTTACAACATGCACACCAAACCGACGTACCAAATTTTGTTTAAATACCGTTATCAGGAGCAGAAATAATAGATTTTTAATTTGTGGTTTGTATGGGAGCTACCACGCCCCTTTGTCCAATTGGTCAAATTGGTCCATTTCCTTGTATTGTCATCGAAAATGATTAAGTGTGCAAAATTTGAGCAAAATTGGTTGAGAAAAAAGCTTTCAAAAATTGATTTCAAATTTTGTGGCACACAAACATATATAGAAAGTAACCTTATAAAGAGTGATTTTTTTGAGGTTAGGATTTTCATGCATTAGTATTTGACAGATCACGTGGGATTTCAGACATGGTGTCAAAGAGAAAGATGCTCAGTATGCTTTGACATTTCATCATGAATCGTCTTACAAACGAACAACGCTTGCAAATTATTGAATTTTATTATCAAAATGCGTGCTCTGTTAAGAAAGTTCATTGCGCGCTTCCATTTTATGGTCAGTTTAATCGACCCACTGAAGCGGCTATTCGGGCTATTGTGACTAAATTTCGCACCAAATTTACATTGTTGGACATTAAACCACCAACACGCTTACGTAGAGTGCGAACTGAAGAAAATATCGCAGCTGTATCGGCCAGTGTTAATGATGACCACCAATTTTCGATTCGTCGCCGTTCGCACCAATTGGGTCTCTGTTACTCAAAAACGTGGAAATGCCAAAATTGGACTAAGCGGATGGACCACCTAAGACGCAGCCGCGGTCAACATTTAAATGAAATTATCTTCAAAAAGTAAATGTCATGGACCAATCTAACGTTTCAAATAAAGAACCGATGAGATTTTGCAAATTTTATGCGTTTAAAAAAAAAAAAAAAAAATGCATACTAACTACCGTGTGCAGATATAATTTTCATTATGAATGTAAGTAATGGAAGTAAACAAGTCTGTATTCTCAAATAAAATTTTTGACTTGAATATAAAAAATAGAAAACTTCTGTCAATGAAAATTTGATAATATAATCTACATATCGTTACAAAATTTTTGAAATGAGTTTTATAACTGATTCTTGCAGAGTATGTACAGATACAAATTGTATTAAAATCTTGTGTAGATTGGATGAAAAATTGGCAATTATAAGCAAAATAAAAAAGACCTAACTCATTTCGAAAATTTATTGAAGGAAAAAATGACTCAACTCATTCGTTTCTTTGAAATAACAGTATGCATATTTTTTTTCTTTGCATATACAGTGATGTAGTATGTATACACATATTCTTATGATGGACCGATCGTTTATTATACCGATGGACTTAGAATCACTTTTTGAGTCGATTTATCGATTCTTGTAATCAGAGTACAGGTCGCAATTGTAGTCTACCAACTGAAACTTTGCACAACGATGTTTTTCGGATTAAAGACCGAGCGCTATTTAATAACTATTTTACTATTTTCACTTTAGATACCACATTTTTTAGCAGATTTTTTTTTCAAATTTGCCAAAATTTTTATATTTCACCAATGGTGAAATTGGTTAGATCGGTGCAGTTTTATATATAGCTCCCACGCATTTTGTTATCCCGACCTGACATTTTCACCCTGAAAACCAAGTATTTTCACCGATTTTCTTCAAATTGACACAACGCTTTAAATTTCAACTAGAAACAGCTGTTGCGAAAGTGGGTCAGATCGTTTCAGATTTATATATAACTCCCATACAAATTTCGATCCCGACTTAGCTTTTCTGGGCTTTTTCCATATTTTCGCCGATTTTCTTCAAAGTTTGCATAACACGTTATACTTGAACTAGAAGCACCTATGGTGAAAGTGGGTCACTTCGTTCCACGTTTGGTCTATTGTTAGGACGCATACAAAAATCCTTCTCGATTTCACTTTTTATTGAATTGAAATGTTTTTCGTCTTAAATTTACTTGAATTACATTGTTAGTTACTTTTTTTGTTTGATTCAAAAAGCCTCAGCTCAATATTTTTTTCAAAAAAAAAAATCCAATCAAAATAGGCCTAATATAAAGTCCGCAAAAAAGAAAAAATAAAAATAAAATTACATGGCAGAGTTTGGTGAATGTTTATTATTATTTCCAGTTTTATCACGTTTTTTATCTTCCTGAATAGTTTGGTTTTTGTTAGTTGAGTATTTATACACATTCTCTCTGATAACTTTAGAACATATTGAGGCAACACAACTTCTACATTTATTTATAGTTTTTTACTAGATATTGTTTTCTACAATATTTTTTTCATTTATTTTCTTCTAATTTTTACTGCTCTTTCTCGCCACCAAACAAAGATTTTTTATTTTCCTGAGCCAATTTTTCTAAGGAAATGTGGAATGTTTGTCGAGATATGTCAAACATTATATTCCCCATCATTTATAGGTACACTTATTCTCTGGGGGATGCAAGAGTTTATAGCGTAATATCATGTAGAACATTCGAAAAATGGTATCATTCAAATCGTACACAAATTCTTTTTCAAAATTTGTTTCTGAACAAATGGAAAAATTCAAAATCAGAATAAATGAATACGTTCACCTGTGACTTGTACCTCTGTTCCATAAAGTTGATCATTGTTTATTCTCTATTAATGATGGGAATAAAAAACTCATATTTCTCTCAACATACTGTTTCAAACTATTATATGCTCGATAATATATACCATCGTTGTTGAATTCCTACTGTCGTCAAAATATTATAAAATTTATGACAAGAAATTTCTTGTAAAACATATTTTTATGTGAAATTTATTCGGGGAAAGAGGATAAGAAACAAAACCGTACCCCAAATGAATTTCTTTCAACAGAAGTTGTGGAGGGTGGATAAACGAACGTAGTACAAAAATAAACAAAAACTAAAAACAAAAGCACAGTTGGTTAGCAGAGCAAATAACAAATGTTTAGTTTGTGATATTCCTTATTAGACCGAAACCGAACTGGAAAAAAGAAAACATTTAAATTGAATGTCATGTAAGTCATATTTCCAGACAAGTTTTTCTGTTAAAAAAATTATGAGAATTTATTAAAACATGCGGTAGAGGTAGAACCCTTAACTATAGCCGCTAGGCCAAAAAGGACAATAATCTGGTCAATAATCAAAAATTTAATTTCAAAACTTAAACCCGCCATAGCTTCTTAAATATAGCCCCCAGTCCAAAAAGGACAATAATCTTTAATCACTTTATCGCCATAGCTCCTTAAATATAGCCGCTAGGCCAAAAAGGACAATAATCTGTGATCACTATATTCGGGTTAAAAAACTAACATCAATTTTCAAAACTTAAACCCGCCATAGCTCCTTAAATATAGCCCCTAGGCCAAAATGGACAATAATCTGTGATCACTATATTCAAAAATTAAATTTTCAAAACTTAAAACCGCCATTGTTCTTCAAATATAGTCCCTAGGACAATAATCTGTAATCACTATATTTAAAAATTAAATTTTCAAAACTTTAAACCGTCATAGCTCTTCAAATATAGTCCCTAGGACAATAATCTGTAATCACTATATTTAAAAATTCAATTTTCAAAACTTAGACCCGCCATAATTAGATTTTTGTCAAGTTGGTTGTTTTGTTCAGAAAATGGATGGTACTTAAGAAGATTAAAACTGACCTCTACATCAGAGGTGGGTTATTGTGGTATGCATTTGAGAATATGGGTGTGTTTGTTTCAATATTTTCAAAATACCAAATTTCGACTTATCAAATTCGAATACTGAATACGAAGGTTGATGTGGATTAAAACTTGTTGTCCGTTTTAAAAGATTTCGTAATTTGAGATGTTGAAATTTGGGACTGATTTTGTTTGTCCCTAGGAATGTTGAAATGGTGCATTTTTATAGAGATGTATAAATATTAGGTTCAATATATAGCTGAACTGAAAATAATTGGGTCAACTGAATGTTCAATTAATATATATTGTTTATGGGAAAATTTAGTTTGTACTGAAAAATCGTATAATAATCCCATTGCATTCATCAATACTTTGTAAAACTAACCCAAGAACCAGTAAAGAAAAACTATTTTCAAAATTACTTTAAGTGTTGCCAATTTCTTTAACTTGTTCTTCTTCATCTTTATTCCTTTATTTGAAAAGAATCAATTGTGTGACCAAATTAAGTCTATACCTCCGCTGCTTACTTACACACAGCGACCACGAAACCCTACAGCTCAGGAAATCAAACGTCACAAAGTCTGTGTCACATGAAACACTCCATGCACCTACCTACCAAGCTAAACGAATCGGTTGGTTAGGCAAGGGCTTCATGGGAAACCATTCAAATATGAAATGCAACCTTAGCAACATAGACCCATACGTTCAAGTGCAATTGTTAAAATGTCCTTATGAAAGGAGCCACCAACCCACCCACCTTCCGTGCAAGTTCAACTCATATGAGCTCAGACAGTCATTGTGTCGTTGTGCGGGAGGAAGAACTCGGTTGAAAGTCCTTTCAAAACATAGAAGGTTTTACAGCAAAACAGGCAAAACAAAGAAAAGTACACTGGCGAGGAGTATAAAATATAAAGTTCATTTCAGTAGCATAATAAAATTGTCCTCGACGTCTGCTGTTGGTGGTGGTGGGTGTGGGGACGACAGTGTCGAGGAACAATGCAGCAAACTGTGAATGGTAATAGAGTTTTATTGTTAATTGCGGTAAGGGCAAAAAACTTAATGAATAAATGACGAAACGCAGAGGGAAAAATGGAGAGGTTGAAAATGAATTAAAATTATTTGTGTGGTTAAATGAGCTGAGTTGTTTAGATTGCTGCTATTCCCCATATCATGGACTAATGTGGGGGATAGAAAATGTTATCGCTAAATTGGAAATAGTAGCAAGAAATCAATTAACAATGTTGTAGGTATTCCACGGGAGACTATCAGGAAAATGGTCAAAATAGTCGTACTGGAAAACTAGTATTTCCGCAGAAGATAAAACATGTGAATAGAGGTAGACTCCAAAGACCAGTACATTCCCCTATTTTATGGCTACTCATTATAAACTACATTTTTTGTGCTTGGAGTCAGAAAAAATAGGGGTAGTGCCATACTCGGATGATGTTGTAAGACTGCTATCAAGTCTGTTCCCGCCAATGACAATCATGGGAGATGCCTTAGAATCACTAAATTCATTAGCCGCCTCCATTTTTGGTAAAATTCTATTTTAATTTTGTCACTTCTGATCGATAAGACCTCTGATTTTTTAATTTTACAAATATCTCGGATTAAACTTACTTATAAAACACTTCACAGAGTGGTTTAGGTTATTAAATTTGTTTTCACTACACCATGGTTTGCATTCCAAACAGGCTGTCGATTTTCGTAGAAGTACAGGAAAATATCAATGTAGCCAAAACATATTGAAAAAATTATGTTACAAATAAATATAAAATTGTTATCTGCTTTGTTTTTTTTATTATTTGATCTTTTCTATTCATAGTTTTTGTTGTAGAAAACAAAGTGTTTTAAAAGAAGAGTGTGACATTTATTTGGTTGGGTTGCTAGCAGGACATACAATCGTTTCAAGGGATGCTACTCCCCCTTATCAATGTCCAGTGCAATGCAACAACTACTCCGGTGATTATCGGTTCTGTATCTATGCCTCGCAAACTCAATTGAATGTGAACTGTAAGAGTGTATATGTAAGTTCTGTCTAAGAAAACAAAAAGAAATGATCTCGAACCTGAGTAAGTAAATACAACAAAAACTATAAAATTGTTATTACTTCAAACCACGACTTTAAGGCAATGCTACCAATTCGTTTATACTTATACATCGAAATAATACTTAAAATCAATTCAAAAAGTAAATATAAGACAATAATATTCAAAAATGCTTAAATATCATAAATATTGGTAGATAGTCCTATTTTAATTTCAAAAGTAAAAATTTTGAAAATCCATTATCTCCGTACATAGTGCAAAATAATCTAACTTCATGATTCAACATATTTTGGCCGTAAAAGTAAAAAAGTACGAGTTTGGAAAAATATTTTTATTTTGCGTATCAGAGGAATGCCTACACCGAATTCCATGATTCTAGCTTTTGCCATTTGGTTGGTACCATTTTAACCCCTTCTCCCATTTTACCCCCTTAAGAGTACGACTTTCTAAAATCTCTTCATTGTACGTGTCTACGCAATTAGAGGGATGTGCACACCGAATTTCGTCATTCTAGCTGTAGTTGTTTAGTAGGTACTATTTTTATCACTCTGTACCCATTGTATCCCTTCAAAGTACGGATTTGGGAAAATCTTTTTATTTTTCGTGTCTACGCAGTCAGAGGAATGTATACTCCGAATTTCATGACTTTAGCTGCGGTCATTTGGTTGGTACTATTTTTATCCCTTTTTCCATTTTAACCCCAAAAAGTATGAATTTGTAATAATCTCTTTATTATATGTGCCTACAAAATCAGAGGGATGTACACACCGAATTTCATCATTCTAGCTTTTGCGGTTTAGTTGGTACCATTTTGTTGTATGTTCCCTTTGTATCCCTTGAAAGTACGAATTTAGAAAAACCCCTTTATTTTTTTGTCTACGCATTCAGATGAATGTATACCCCGAATTTCATGACTCTAGTTGGTTGGTAACATTTTTACTCCCTTTTTCCATTTTGATCCCAAAAAGTATGAATTTGTAAAAATCCATTTATTTTATGTGTCTACGCAATCAGGATAAAATAATTTTATTTGTTTATTTATTTATGTATTTATGTATTTATTTATTACAATTTAAAATTATAATAAACTAGAAAAAAAGCACTAGCAATTAAAGCTATCGGCTTCCTCTATTAGAGGAATGTGCACACCCACTTTCGTCGTTCTAGCTGTTGCCGTTTGGTAGGTACCATTTTCATCCTTTTTTTGCCCCATTTCACCCCCTACGAATAAGATTCTCTTTTGTTGTAGGGGGAATGCGCTTACCCAATATCAAGCAGACATATTGAAAAATCATGTTTAAATAATCTAAAAAAATCAGGGGTTATTATGGGTATTTTCAGTCCTTGTGAGGGATTTTGCCCATATCACAACCGATCTACGACTATAAGACGCATTTATGATAAATTTGGACGTCATAGTTCCTTTCGATTAGATGCTGGAGTGCTTTCAATAGACGGACGGACGGACATGGCTAGATCGTCTTAGAATTTTATGACGATGAAGAATATATATACTTTATAGGGTCTCAGGTCGATATTTCAAGGTGTTACAAACGGAATGACAAGGTTAATATACCCCCATCCTGTAGGTGGTGGGTATAAAAACGAAACCGGGTTAATATTGGCCAATTTAAACCGGAATTCGCTTTTCTAAAACAAATAATTTTGAGCAAGCCTACGAACGAAAATAAACGAGTTTTTTTTGTTACTCTAACTCCAACCCCCAATTTATGATAGTTTTTGAGGTGCTCAAAATATCCTTTGTTATCATAAATAAATAGTTTAAAGAATGTTATTATTTTTTATTCAAAAAAAATAATTCTTTTGATGTAGACATACAAGACAACTTTCTTTGTGTAATTTTACACACACACATGCAGGTAAACTGTGTTTTATTTAACACAAAGAAGGTAAAATAATCACATGACAATAGCCAGATTTTTGGCAAGGCAAAATATCTTTCTGCATCGTACGAGGTTAAGACCAGCATTTTTGTAAACTTTGTGGATACAAACATTTTCTGAAAAACATATTATTCTACAAAATTAGTTTAATTTAATCAATTTTTATGACATTTATGTTTATGTTAAATTAAAAAAAATAAGTAGTGGGATGGGCTATGGTATCATAGGTAATGTAAATTTTATATTTTTATGGATTTGAATACTATATGGGCTCATGATTTGTTATACAAATTGCCCTCCTATTTGCACTGTTACTTCTCTAGAACCCAGATCTTATATGGGAAATTGATTTCAATATCATGAACCTACCATGTATGTAAACTATGTCCATGTTTTGGTATATATGTATATATATATAGATCCTTTCGTCCCTATGAGGAGTATAGGGTCTATATAATTGTATTCCATTTGTTTCTATTCGAGGAAATAGTTTTCAGTTCGTTCAACGATTTGTTTATTGACCTCGCTTTGGTATATAATATTAGTCCTCCTTGTGAATTCTCTAATTACACTGTGTGAAGTTTTCTAAGTCATGGAAATATAACCATCATCTACGTGATAAAAGACCAAAAAAAGACACGGATCTCCCAGTTTTGCCCAAAGTCATGCAATTTCGGGGCCCCGGTGTAATTTTAGCAAAAAAAGTGATCATTTTCTCAGGCTCATATCTTGCATAACGTTTGGAATTTTGATTTACTCTCTGAGGCAAAGATGTAGCTCTTATCATAAATAACAAAAACTGTAAACATATAAAATAAAGAAATTCGTCTTCAAGGTCAAAATCGCAAATGCCGTCGAACAAATCTTATAGGCTGTAGTGTGAGTAGGTAGCGTATACGTGCTGTTGATTAAGGATAATATCACTCATACGCACTGCAGTCGGACTGACCATTAACAGAAACAGTCCTGCAAGATATACATACTTTTCCTACCTAAACGGCTTTAATAATCATTCCTAGGAAGTTCATATGTTCTAGAACGTTGTCTATTGAGATTTTAGGTACATTTTTGTAGTTATCTTTTCCTTAATTTTTAACGTTTTGCTACATATGGACCTGAACAGAGAAAAAATCGATTTTTTTTTAAGTTTTTTTGCGATTTTGACCTCGAATGTCTTTTTTGGTCTTTTATCACGTAGTGATGGGCGTATATGGTTATATTTTTTCGTGTTTCGTAAAATTATTTTGTCCACTAAGCGGAAATCGATTAAAACAAACTTCCTTGTGAATGTTTTCGCTTATGTACGTGTTTATATTTGATATTTGAACTTGCGTATTTCCAAGAAGTACACCAATTAAAAAACTGTCAGCACTGACCTCGTAGATATGTGCTGACGTGTCCTTCTTCATGTAGCAAGAACATATGTCAAAAGTTAAATAGATCCAGTGTAGTTGCCACAGAAACTCATACATGTGACATTTGGCTTAATCTAAATATGCTAATTTTAACGAAATATGAAAAACTTTAGAAACATCACAAACATAGACACGGTTCTAAAGAAAGGGTTCACGAAATGAATGACAGAAAATAGAATGTTACGCATGCTGGATAGAAATCAATGGAATCGAAAGGACCCAAGGTATGGCCACATTCAAATTCCTATTATAACCTATTGTACAATAGAAAATAACGAAATGATATGAAAATTTCAATATTCAACCCATGATATGAACACGTAAAACAGGGCGCTAACTTCGGGCTGAATTTTAAATAGTACATTCAACAGTATTATCGGCAGATTAGAGGCAAGACTTAGAAGTGCATTAACATTATTGGAAAACAAAGATGATTTGTATACAAGTTGGGGTATTTGAATATTATTTCAAACTATTATGCCCAACTGTATGAAATTAGGATGTTTCCAGGGCCGTGCGCAGGGGGGGGGGGGTTTTGGGGGTTCAAACCCCCCCAGAGAGGTTTCGAACATATACTTTTTAAAACCTTCTAGACTTTCTGAAGCAAAAAATATAGAATTTTTAAGGTCTTTTTAAAATAACTCGTCCGAAATAGTAATTTTGCAGTAAAATCATGAAAACACGAAAATTACATTAAAAAATCGTGGACACTTTCTTGAATTTCGGACAAAGGTTATGAAAAATACAAATAAACTAAACGAATTGTGCCAATTTCAAGATTGTGTAGTGCTAATTTTGCTAATGGACACCACATTGTTCGGAAAATTTTCATTTTTATTAACCTATACCACTTCTTGACATTCGACTAAAGCTATATCTTATGAACTTTTAATTATGTACTGCAATAAATGTTTGGAAATTTAATAACAAAATCGATTAGTAATTTTAAAAATAGTGTAGATATCATATGATATCATAATGAAATCTAAAATATTCTTAATAAAAGCAAATAATTTGCTTGATGCTTGTAGAGCGCTAAGATGTAACATTTGCGATTGGACATTTTATGGAGCTGTATCTAAATCTGAACCGATGTGTTCTATTTTCAACCCATATGCAACAACAACGGTTTCTGTTACTTCCAATGTTTTGGGAGTTTTCAATTATAATACAAATCAATTTCGACAAACGAAGAAAACTGTTTGATTTGCGTGTAGGTCTCTATTTTAAAATCTACTTTAAAGTTGCGAAACAATAAGAAATGAGTTTTAACTTACTAACATTTTTGTTATATTTATCAACATTTTTCAGAGTTAGTATTTTGTATATAGTATATGTAACAAGTAGTATATAGTATATGTAACAAGTATTATTCAAAAGAGAAACAACAAATTCAGTAACTTGGAGCTACGTAGGAAAACGAAACTCTAAAATACTAATTATTTGGTTTTTTGGAATTACAATTTCTAGTTGTTTCTTCTTGCATTTCATCGAATACAATAAAACTGTATTTATTATTCGAGTTTATACATAATTAAAATTATAAAAATGAAGAAACATTTACAAATATTTTTTATTTAATCGGAATATGCGTATAAAGATTTTGAGTAAACATCACATTTTTAGACATCCTATTTAGACCCATACTTTGTCAAAAAGCATATCCAATTTTCTGCATTTATCATAGAAAAAGTGCGGGACTGAAGGGTTTATCGCCGAGTAATTTGATAGTTTTTTGTGTAATATTTCTTCAAAATATATATCGAGGGCTTATATTCAAAAGTGGCAATAGTTCAACAATGGAGCAGCATAAAACCGAAGGTTATAATTCGCAACAACGATTTTGTTTAAAACATTTTTCTAGATTTAGGGCATATCGTACTATCAAATTCCATCATTTCGCGTTAATAGCATTTTGATTCCTAAGTTATCAGGCTAAAATAGGTGGTGGTGGCTGTAAAGTCAAAAATTGTGAAAAGTATATTTAGAAAAACCGGTGTAACTTTTTATTATATTGAGAATACCAAAATATGTATTTGGCATGTGATTGCTGACTTCATGGGGAATATTTGTGTATGAAAAGTTTCAGAATTATGAATGAAGAAAGTTAAAATATAAGGAATTGCAACGGCGAATTTTGGATTTTTCATCAATTGCAGCGATTAGCTACATATATGTTACAAGCGACCAATCTGACGGATGAAGCTGGAATCTCTAAATTCGCTGTATACAAAAAAGTTATGGAGTTTACAATAAATCTTATTCTTATTTCAACATTCATAGTGCTCAATTTTAAACATATAAAAGTAGCTATGAACCATGAAACCGCGAATAATAGGAAATTTCGAAAACTTTTTAATTAGTAATCCTTTTTAGATTAAACTGTAGAAGAATGATTAATAATTTCTCTTCAAATTAAGGAGAAAATCAGTTTTTTCGCTCTCCTGAAAAGTTATGTTTTTGTTCATAGCCACTTATGAATATAAACCCTCGATATGTATGTATGTAATTTCAAGCAACTATTTAAAAAAGTTCTACACTTAGAGAACAAGTCAATACACTTTTCTGCTATTACAGCTGTTTTTTGGCATAACAGCAGTTTTCTGTTAAAGAGATTGCAGTCTGCTAAAATTGACTGTTGTTAATTAAAATATAAAAATAGATAAGCGTTCATAAGCGAATTTAGCTCGAATTTTCTTTTATATTACCTTGGGACAATATGCGTATCACATATATTGCTACAAACAGCTGTTTACCATCTCAGCAGATACAAATCTGCTGTCTCTTTGTTAACAGCAGAAAATCTGCTCTTTCAGTAGACTTTCTGCTTTCTTTTACTGACATATTCCTTTGAGTGTACTGATATATGGATTACTGAAATGCAATTTTTCCGACAATGTCTGTCGGACGAATGTATCAAAATATTTATCGAAGATCCTGGCAATAAAATATGTGTGGTTTCCAAACGCTTTAGTAAAAATTTCCTAAAAATGTGGAAAATTAACTAAGTATGAGTAAAGTTTCCTTCTTTCAAAGCCATAGTAAATAGTTCATTTACTAGAAAGGTAGTAGATTTACTAAAAAACATTTATTTGGATCTAATAAAAAATTCTTACAATTGAGTAAATTCAAACTTATGTGGAAGAATTTTTTAAGGTTTTATGTGAGAAAAAAATCTGAAATTTTTTATATAGGAAAAATTCCATTTAGGAAATTTTAACTTATGGCAGAGGTATGGATGTTTCATTTTATCAGTATCAACCGATAATTTAGTCAGGGGAAAGCACATACTGAATTTCATTAATTTAAAATTTAAGTTTAATATTAACTTTAAAATTACATATACTGAAAGATCTCATATTTATCCGTCTATGCCTTGTTTTCCACATAAAAGTGCGGACTATTATTTTCCGTTTATTTGCATGAAGTCCCCTATCCAAAATGTGTAAACTTATTACATATAAATACAACGTAATGAATATCAGTCGAAGTGTTTACAGGGCAATATATCGAAATCTTGTCTTTAAAATAAATTTGTCACCCTAAAATTTATTTCAGCCGTTCTTAATACAATTTAGAGCATATTACTTTTTTATACCGTCCACCACAAGGATGGGGGTATAATAATCTTGTCATTCCGTTTATAACAGCTTGAAATATCGATCTGGGACCCTATAAAGTATATATATTATTGATCGTATTAAAATTCTAAGACGATCTAGCCATGTCCGTCTGTTGAAAGCACGCTAGCATCTAAACGAAACGTCAACATTTTCCATAAATGCGTCTTATAGTCGTAGATCAGTTGAGATTGAAACTGGGCGAAATCGGTCCAATAGAAAAATTTTGTCCCTCACAAAGTCTAAAAATACAAACATTTTAGAGTATTTAAGCATTTTTTAATATGTCTGCTTGTACTTGATATTGGGTATGCGCATTCCTCCTATAACAAAAACAGCTAGAAGCACGAAATTAGGTGTGACATTCCTCTAATTGAGTAGTAAAAGCATTTTTTCCAAAATCGTACTATTAAGGGGTAAAATGGGAAAAAGGGTATAAAAATGGTACCAACCAAATGCCGCAGCTAGAATCGTGGAATTCGGTGTATATATTCCGCTGACTGTATATACACGCAAAATAAAAAGATTTTTCCAAATTAGTACTTTTTACTTTTGCGACAAAAATTGGTTGAATCATGAAATTAGGTTATTTTGCACTATGTGCGTGAGATATAAAAAAATTTTTCTTTTGGAATTAAAATAGAATGGAAATACAATCAACCGACATACTTTGTTTTCTGTATAAGAAAACAAAAGCAAATGATCTTAAACCTGAGTAAATTGTTGTAACTATTTACTAATTTTTGAAAATAAAAATTGTTGTTTCGAAAAAATTTCGAAATTTGAAGAGGAAAAGAGCATGGAAATAGTATTGGATAAAATCATTCAAAGATGTCGGCAAAAGCGTATGAATTATGTCTTTTTACGAAAAATAACAGAAATGTCTCCCTGTTGGAAGAACAAATTTTTGCAAGAGCAATAACATTGTCGCGTTTTTGAAAAAACAGCAAAAGTTGGACTTTTTGATAATTTTGTCTTTTGATGGCAGTAACACATTTGCACCAATCGTTCCACTAATTTATATAGAATTTTATAAATAATTCGAAATCGACGTTAAAGATACCAAAATATATCTGAAACTAACATAGCAACACACACAGGTAAGCTCCTAGGTATATCATTACAAGCGATATATAGTTCAGCTTTTGTCAATTATTTTGATATTTGACATGACCGAGGTGGTGGAGGATCAAAAGACACCTCTGCTATGCACATGAAATTTTGTCAAGATATTTCCTTCTGTTCAAATGTTACAAGATTATTTCCGAAACAATTGATTTGGAACCACTGTGGTCTGTCTGCGTCCCCAACTAATAAATCTCTGATTTTCATTACTAATGTTGCACCTGGAAATTAAAGGGGGTCACATGGGTCCATATTTTGATATAGACCCCATACAATGCAACTCTCGATATTAGTTTTGATCAAAAATCTGATCAAAAAAGTGTTCCAACGATTATTGTTTTCAATTAAAAAAATATTGATTCTTGTTTTCCAAAAAATCCTTCTGTCAAATTTCATGGCGATCGAACAACAATGTACGACTTGCACACAAGCTTTAGAAGGCATAGTTAAAGGTGTATCCGCTATATCTTTAGGCATAACCTAATTTCCACGAAGTGGTGGAGCGGACATAGTTAAATGGACTCCGCTGGTGATTCTAAGGCGATGGGTGTAGCTCTATTATTGTTTGGCGTCCGAATAACCTCTAACTTGCATACCCTATTCAATCGAGTGGTGTAGGGTGTAAATATTTCTTTGTTTTGAGTATTAACGCTTACCTGACCACTGCTTGTTATCCAAGAAAGGTAGCCCTATTAAATTAGGATAAACAGAATTCTTTTACGAAGTTTTTATACAGGTTTTATTTCAACCTCCATTTAATGCAGTTTCCATAAAAATGTAAAATATATTAAAATACCATCTGATGTGGTGTGGGAACAATTTAAAACATAATTGTGTTTAGTTCAACAGCTGTAAGATAATAATCATGAACACAACATGTATCATTCGCTAAAATATTTGCCCAGTGAAAACGAATTCTTTGCGCTATGTTATTATGTCCGCTAATAAAGAGGAATTCAAACGTGTCTTTTGAAATATTAAATTTTGCTGTGCAAATTGTTTTTAAATCCTTTCACATGTTTGCCATGTTATTAGGGACATTTGTGCATAATCCCACATTCAGCATTGGAGGATAATATTCCTCTGATCATAATAATACTCAACAAGCAATTCAGTTCAGCTTGGAATAGCATGTTTGTCCATAGAATGCCTGATGCTCTTTATAATTTCAACGTTTGCATAATTTTGTTTATCCTTATTATTTTTATGGAACCAAATCCACCCTCGGTTATATTGAAATATTTTATACAGGACAACTCGTGCTACATTTATTCCATTATTATTTTGCAAAAATAATATTATTTGAATCATGTCGATTTAATTTGAGTTTGAACTCCTTGCAATTAAAATTAATGAACTTAATATTTCTCTATATTAATTATTTTTAATATCATCGATTGGTATTTCGCGCAGTTTATTTCAAGATAAGATAATGAAGAAACGATCTGAGTGCAAGTTTCCCGTCATGCTGAAATCTTCATCCTTTAGCCAGAATGCAAGCCCACATCTATGTGTTTGTTAAGTAACGAACAATACCATGAAACCCTAGGAAGGACCATACGAAATACAAAAGAAAAATTGTTTAAAAATTACTTTCCAGTCACTAAAACATACAGCACAAAGTTTAACTACACATTCATACTTACATTAACAACACTGAATGATATGACAAAACCATTATAAAACAAAATAAGAGGATATGCGTTTGTAAGGGCGACGTCGAAGACAAACACACAGGATGTGGATGTTTGTGAGGATGTGTGTGATGGTGTGGGTGCGGGTGTGTACGAGCATATGTCTTTATATAAAATTTACTCCTTTTTTGAGCTGTATTATGTGCTCGTATGCAGGACGCTAAAAGAAATGAAATGTCTAGAATGTTAAGAATATTTTCTAAAATAACCTCAGGATATCAACTGACAATAAACTTTCATCTTTTGTCATTCTATTTATTGTTCTCAACATTTGTCGTTGGGTGGCAACAACTTCCCCGTACGCACAAACTCAGCTACACACTCATGCACATACATGATGATGCGTTAGCATCATAATCATCACAATCACTCCACACTAGCACGCAAGGATACAGTGGATCTCAAAAGTATTTTCCCGACAAATGTTTGATTTGAAAATTTCTATATATTGGCCAAAATATATTCTATCAAAATCCTCAGATGTCATCTTATTGGTATTAATTTTGCCATAAATAATAATAACCAACATCATTAATTATAAATAAAGTAAATCGAATCGAATTTCGACATACAAAAATGAAATTAACAACCGATAGCATATGACACCTATCATGAAACGTTTATTTTAATATATCATTAAATGATTTTCTCATTCGTTATATATGTTCAATTAATTATTAGAAGCATGTGATGTTAATTTTTAATTATATTTTATTATTGTGTAACTGTTTTAAATGTCAACACATTTTTAATACCCACTGTATGTAGTCTGCAGGCATACAACATCCTGGCGTCAACATAGAATTTTGTATTATATTCGTAGTCATACGCAACACACATGTACTCGGTCTGTGTGCATTGTGAAAATTCTTTAATTAATAACTAAGCAAATAATCATCAAAAGATTAGGGTTTTATTAAAAAAGGATATTTTATCAAGAAATAAAAGGGAGCTTCTGTTGGCACCCGTACAAACTCACGCATGTGTGTTTAATGAGGGTAACCTTTGAATGTGGTTGTTGCAACCGACAAATCTAATACCCACCCACTCGCACAGTACAGCCAAGCAAATACGTTCACTTTCTGCGCGAGAATATACTCTAAACACGTGTCAGTGTTTGACAATAATCAACCTTTTACTTTTCTATTGACTTGTTGCGAGGGGATATAGATAAGTTCATTTATTGTTCACCGAAAAATGAGATGAAAAACTAACACATGTGGACAATTTTCTGTTTTTTTTTTTGTTAAATATTTTGGAGTTTTTTTTTAATAGATTTTCTATAATTTTCTTCATCATCTTCGGTTTCGTGAAAAAACAAAATTATATGAGTCACTTCATAAGATGTAATCGTAATGAAAAACAAATTCTCCATAATTATGGAAATAGCAAAATTACTCGAAAATATAGAAATGGCACAAATGATAATATATACGGTCGGGCCGAATCTTATATACCCTCCACCACGGAGTGCATTCCTCAGTATTACCGGAAATCTACTTTCGACTTTACAAATAGGTGAAGTAAAATATATTGAAAATTGTGATATTTTTAATGCGCATTACTATAGTTGTTTACTATTTCAAACTTTAAGGCCTACTTATGCACTGTTTTAAAGAATTGTCATTGCTTCATTATTATAATATTAATAGTCTACTACTATATATAATACTGGAATAGTAATCACAGAGTGAAAATGTGGAAGCAATCTTTAAAAATGTACTCTAAATATTAGGTGTATTGTCAGTCGTCATTAGGGAGAAACATTTTTCCTCAGGGCTGATTTCTCCCATATTGGAATGAACGCATTTAATTTCATGATTCAAGGTACATCCATTTGCTTGGTACCAATTTTATCCCATTTCGATCCTTAAGGTACGAATATCGAAATATATCTTTATTTTTCGTATCTACGCAGTCACAGCAATGTACTCACCGAATTTCACTATTCTAACCGCAACCCTTTGATTGGTACCATTTGTATCCCTTTCACCCCATTTTCCGGCTAAAAGTACACATTTCGAAAAAATCCTTTATGTTTCGCGTCTACGCAGTCAGATAAATGCATACACCGAATTTCATGATTTTAACTTCAGCGGTTTGGTTGGTACCATTTTTATCCCTCTTTCCCAATTGTATCCCTTAAAAGTACAAATTGTACGTGTCTACGTAATTATAGGGTTGTACACACCGAATTTCATGTTTCTACCTGTTGTCGTATCATTGGTACCATTTTTATCCCTTTTGTCCTATTTCACCTGCAAAATCTTTTTTGTACTTTTTGGTGATTACATGTAACTAGAGGAATGTACGAAACAAATTTCAAGAGTATAAAAATCAGAAATTTTCAAAAATTGTTAAAAATAGTGTAAATATTAGGAGTATTTTCAGTCCTTGTTAGGGACTGGGCCGATTTCGCCCGCTTTCAATCCCAACCGATCTGCAACCATAAGACACATTTACGGAAAATGTCATGTCTAGGAGCATGGCTAAATCGTCTTCGAATTTTAACAGGATACAGAATATATATACTTTATGGGGTCTACGATGAATATTTCAAGGTGTTACAAAATGAATGACAACGTGAATATACCCCCATCCTGGAGATGGGGGTATAAACTAATTCCATAAAACCAGACGTATCTTCCTGTTCTGAGTTTCGCGTCGATTTGAATCCGACAGATTTAATATTTGCTTTAAAATTATTTATATTATTTTTTTCTGCAAAAACTATCATCATTTGTAAATTCAAAATATGCTTCCTAAAGGAAGATTTGACACAAATCACACTAAATGTTTTCGAATTAAAATCAACTCTAAGCTTAAACTTTTTTAACTTTCTTTACTTTATTATTTTGAATACTTAAAAGATTTTTCCCCTTTCAGGACAGTATTATAGATCGAAGCAATAGATGGAGTATGGATCGAATTCACAATAAGAGAGGAAAGATTAAAGTCAGTCGAAGTCGACTCAATCCCATTACAATGTTTGTATTAACAAACCTGTATGATTAATATATAATAAAATTTGGCCAAAAAATATGAAATATCTACCTTCAAGGGCGTCGAGATCATCAAATCGGTGGCGATATTTGTGTTCTTAGATGTCTTCTTTAGTGACTGTGAGTTTGGAAGTGGTGAAATGATGGGTTCTATTTTTGACGACATTTTTTCGTCAGAATGAATTTTTTTTCATTAGTGTACTAAAACAATGTATAAAAATAAAGAAAAATCCAAGATCCCATTTTTGTTGGTATGCACTATCAAAAATATAAAATATATATATATATATTTCCATTACGTATTTTTCTTGGATTTTTCATTGTTTTTATACATTGTGTTAATAAACTAATGAAAACATTTTATTTGGCTGATTTTGCAAAAAAAAAAAAAAAAAAAAAAAAACAAAAAATCGAAATCGAGGACATATAAAAACACTACTAATTGAAAAAAATGTAAACCTTTCGTAAATCAGAACTAAAGAAATAAAATTGTAAAAACTTTACTTAAAACTGCCGATTGGATTGTTTGTATTTCTATCTGTATATATACGGTAAAAGTAAAAAATAAAGTACGAATTTGGAAAAATATTTTTATTTTGCATATTTATGCAGTCAGAGGAATGTATTCATCGAATTCCATGATTCTAGCTGCGGTCATTTGGTTGGTACCACTTTTATCCACTTTTACCTCCTTAAAGGTATGACTTTCGACAAATCTCTTTATTTTATTTAGATCCTGAAATTACGAATATCGAAAGATCTCTTCTAAGTAGTCAGAACAATGAATACAGTGAATTTCACTATTTTAGCTGTAGCCGTTTGATTGGTACCATTTTTTAACCCCATTCGCCCCATCTTGCGCCTAAAAGTACATACATATATCGAAACTTTTCTTTATGTCTGTCCGAATTGCAACTTTACCATTTTTATAACTCTTTTTCAATTGTATGGTCCCAAAAGTACGAATTTCAAAAAAAAAAACTCTTTTTGCGTGTCTACGCAATTACCCAAAAGTACGAATTTCGAAAAATCCTCTATTTTACATGTCCATGCAATTAGAGGGATGTACATGCCGAATTTCATAATTCCTGCTGTTGTCGTATCATTGGTATCATTTTTATCCCTTTTTGTACCATTTCACCAGCTAAAACTTTTATTTACTTTTTGTTGCTTTGAAGTTACAATAGAAATGTACGCAAGAAATTTCAAGTGCATATGAAACAGAACTTTACAAAAAATATGATGAAATGATGATATGATATGAAACAGTCTAAATATTAGGGGGTATTTTCAGTCCTTGTTAGGGAAAATTTTTCCCTCTGGGCCGATTTCGCCCACCTTCAATCCCAGCAGATCTGCAACCATAAGACACATTTAAGGATATTTTGAACCTCTTAGCTTATTTCGTTCGGCGGCTATAGCGTTTTCAACAGACTGACAGACGGGCATGGCTAGATCGTCTATGAATTTTACCACGACCCAGAATATATATACTATATGGAGTCTCCGATGAATATTTCAAGGTGTTATAAACGGAATGTCATGAATATACCCCCATCCTTAGGTGGAGGGTATAAAAATATGAATAAACTAAAGGAAACAAGTAAGGAAAGGTTAAGGTTGGGAGAGGCCGACTATATGATACACTTTCTATCCGAATACAATTCAACTCGGTAAACAAGTGAAAACGGGAAAATTTTTTTTATGTTTCCTAATATGACCTGGTCCAATTTTCAAATCGAAAATAATATTTGTACCGGGGCTACATCCAAACTTTCAAAATAAGTTCTTCCAGTTCATATATAATGTGTTATGCTCAGTTCGAATAAATTCGGTGAAAATTCGTGGTTTATAGGGCGGTAAAAGTCTATCTGGGAGCGAAATTTGTATTGGAGCTATATAAAATCTGAACCGATCTGACCCATTTTCACTATGGATGTTTCTAGTTGAAATAGAAGATATTTTGAAAGATTTGAAGAATATCTGATAAAATATGTGGTTTATAGAGTGGAAAAAGTGAAATTTGTGTGGGAGCTATATATAAATCTGAACCGATCTGACCTATTTTCACCATAGTTGTTCCTAGTTTAAATATAAGATGTTTTGCCAAATCTGAAGATAATCCGATGCAATATGTGGTTTCTAGAGCGGAAAAGGTCAAATCGGGAGCGAAATTTGTATGGGAGATATATATATAAATATGAACCGATCTAACACATTTTTACCGTAGGTGTTTCTAGTTAAAATGTAAGATGTTTTGCCAATGTTGAAGAAAATATGTTAAAATATGTAGTATCTAGAGGGAAAAGAGTCAATTCGGGTGTGAAATTTGTATGTGGGATATATCTAAATCTGAAATTGCGACCTGTATCGGGATTACAAGAATAGATGGACGGACGGACAGATAGACAGACAGACGGAAATTGCTAAATCGATTCACAAAGTGATTTTAAGTCGATCGGTATAATTAATATATTAATCTCGCATCCTTTTGGGTGTTACAAACAAATGCACAAAGACATAATACTCTCGTGGAGTGTATACAAATGGTATTTATGAGGTTTATTTTATACCCTCCACCTTTGTCATTCCATTTGTAACACCTTGAAATATTGACCTGAGACCCTATAAAGTATATATATTCATGTCCGTCCGTCTGTTGAAAACACGCTAACATCTAAACGAAAGGAGCTAGGAAGTCCAATTTGTTCATAAATGTGTGTTATAGTCGTAGACCGTTTGTGATTGCATTATTGAGAAACACAAATTCATTTAAACATTGCGTAAAATCTACAAAAATTGAGATTTCGTAACGAAAATTTGGAATCATGTAGAAAAAATGCCGCCCTAAATATAGAATTTAAGTTTTTGCAGTTTTGTCCAACAAAACGCCCAAATTCCCATAGTGACGAAAATACGTTCCAAAATAATGTAATGTTTTACTAAACTTGTTGCGGATGGCAGTAGAATTTTTGAGGAAAAATACCTTAGGAAACTGGTACACCTTTTAACTTTCGTACATATACTTATGCCGCTTACAAAAGTTGTTTAGAAAAAAATATTTTCTCGACTTCCTGCCACGTCCACTTACAGTGGGATGGTGGTTGGTTTTTTTGAAGGAAAACACATTACGAAGCATGCAGGCCTTTAAATTCCGTACATGTAGTTATGGTGATTACCGAAGTTTATCAATCTACTGCCACCCACTTACAGGTATACCTTTGAAATGTATTGCATCCTTTGAAAAAAGAATTGCCACCAGGTTCCAATTTACCATTTATGATATTTTTAAAATATCTGCAAAACGTTCAAAAATAGATGGACTGTATTAAAACTTCTGTGACATTTCGCAGAGATCAATGACAGTTTGCTGCAGCCCACTCTAACGGCATATTAAAGTGTACCTTTTAACCTTAACCTGGCTTTGATTACAAAACCCACTTGTTTTATTAGGGCGATAAATTATACAGTATGTTGGTCCTATAGGGGTAATACTAAAAATGTGCGCTACATTAAAAGTGGGCCCACATAGACCACTTTCAAAGTAGGTATTCTTAGTTGAAATATAACAGGATCTGCAAATTGTATCGAGATCCAACGCACGCAGTGGGTTATAGAGCTGTAATAGAATAACCCAATTATATGGGGGTTATACCAAAATATGGACCATATATTTGATTTTCATAGTATTTCTTAGTTGAAATATAATATAATCTGTAAAATTTGATAAACTTCCGATGTAAAATATGGGTCCTAGAGGGGTAATAATAAAAATTGGGGCCCATTTGCAAGGGCGCCACATTAAAAAGTGGACCCATATAGATCACTTTCAAAGTAGGTATTCTTAGTTAAAATATAACATGATCTGCAAATCAAATCAATAAATCAGGGTTTTCTTGAATAAAATTCACGATGAGAATGGTATTGAGAAAAAACCGCTAGAAATTAAAATCCGACCCGAGCCTTATCAAACCTTATTAAAAACTTGCAATCTGACCCAATATAAATTACAGATTTATACTATTTTAGTGCAGTTTTCGATGCATTTTTTATAAAAACAGCAATAACTTCCACAATTTTAGTTCGATTTATGTTTTTAGGGGCTCGTTGGAGAGGTATTGATAACCAATTGCAATTTTTAGAATTTGCTAACCCATTAAGGGCCGCAAATTTTTTTCTTACTGTTAATACTCAGTGGGTTAAATGTGAAGTAAAAACTGAAATAAACACGTAAACACATTCTAGTCTTATATAAAGCTAATTTTTGGAAAGAAATTCAACAATTTCGAATTTTCTCCCTTAAAAAATAAAGCATGAATAGTCTACATAAACTTTATAAAGCGGAAAAATTGAAATGGTTACTAATGCTAAATTAACATAGATAGACGCATGCAATTAAAAGTATATTTAGCAGATTTTCTTCTCTTTCATTTGATACCCATATCGTCAAAAGTACGAAACTAAATTATTGAAACATTTACATCCTTTGGAAATTAAAAGTACTGCAAAAAAGACAAACGACCACGAAATAAAAAACTGAGTATGAGTTCTCCTAGTAGTGACCTATAGTTTCACTTCTATATAATCTCGTTCTTGGGAGGGAAATCATGTCGCACGGTTTTATTGTAACATCTTATGTGAAGCTTTCCTCCCAATTTATGCATTGAAAGACCAAAATTTCAGATGTTAACTTTCAAAAATTAGCTTTTTGTAAGAATAGAATGTGTTTACGGTGCAAATAACCCCATATTTCAGTTTTTACATCACATTTAACCCACTGAGAACCAACAGTAAGAAAAAAATTGTCGGCACTTAATGGGTTAGGTAGTTCTAAAAATTGGAATTGGTCATCAATACCTCTTCAACGATCCAACAAAAACAAAAATCGAACTAAAAATATGGAAGTTATTGCGGTTTTTATAAAAAATGCATCAAAAATTGCACAAAAATTTTAAAATTCTACCCTCTATTCTTGATTAAAATGCAAGTTTTTGGTATGGTTTGATAATTGTCCGACCAGATTTTAATTTCTAGCAGTTTTTTTATAAATAAAATTCTCACCGTGAATTTTATTCAAGAAAAACCTGATTTATAGAGGTTATTTTGAACACGTGCAGCTCACGAAACGACAATGATAAAAGCGAAATATTTTGGGAGAACACATAAAACAAACTAATCTTTCATTTCAGTCGGGAACATCCACTACTTTTATTTTGAAGCCACTCTAATATATATAACCAAAAAAAAAACTTCTGCCAAATTTCACGATAATCGGACAACAATTGACACAAAAGCTTAGATGGACAGCGGCTAAACATTTGGCGGAAAACTAACTTATAATACCCTAGTCAACGAAGTGGTGTTTTCGTTATTACTTTAGGTTGAAATATCAAAATTGAAACAAGAGAAAAAGTAGCAACTAACTGGTTCCAAATTTTTATATTTTGTCATTTTAAAGTGTTGGCAACAACCTGCCATTACTACTTTCTGAAAATAAGTTACATCAGAAATTGACTTTTTATCTCTCAAACTGGTAATTGGCCCACCGTTCAGCCGTTTGATTGGTACCAGTATTATTCATGACCCTAGATGTACGAATTTGGAGAAATACTCGAGCCTACACCGTCATAAGAATGTAGGTACTACATCTGCTTGGTTAGAACCATTTTTATCCCATTTAGCCCCATTTTTATAGTTGTTGAGCAATTCTGGTTGACATATGCCATGTTTCGCAATGATGATTTTACGCACGCGTTAAATGTTCTTTTCTTAATATCCAGCATTATCTGTGCAGACCTCAATATTTTATTCAGTAGCCATAGCGGGAAAAGTTCTCATATTAGACCCCACATATTGTCATCTGTAGAAATGATTAAAAGTTCTCACCCTCATTGAGAGCAAAAGAATTCTTAACATGATGAGTTTAATTACTTTGATGATTCCAATACATGTTTAGAATTTCATATTGTCACACATCACGAAGTTTGCGGTTATTGTCATCGCCACACACATACAGTTACACAGTTAAATCAAACAAATATGGTATCCGCGTGGCGGCGAGAGGTCAACAATGTAACAACAATATGAACAATCTATGTATTTATGTAGGTGGGTACCATTATTATAAAGGGTTGACTTCATATTATTCTTTAAAAAGTCTCTCATTTCGATGAAGCAACGAAATATTAGGATACTGCAACCAACCTAGGTGACTTCCAATGACGAAATTTCCTGATGCAACTTACAATTTCATTCCATAGAAGAAGCATTCAAGAGCTGTACACAAAAAAATTCATTTATTTTGGTTTAAGACCAAAGGTTGTGCTGAAGTCCTCAGCAGAACCCAAAATGAGCAAAAAGGCAAAGTGAGACCTTTATTGTTGCAGCTAAAAGTTGACTGCGCAGTTTCGAAGGGCGTAGCGCTTCTTCAGCACAACCATACAACAACAACATACAACAAAAAAAATCCATAAACATTTTGGTTTACATTTTATGAAACAGTATGTCTTAATGCACTTACAGAAATTACACTTTTAGGCTCTAGACACAGTTATATTGTCATTTATGTAATCAAACTGTATGGTAGTGGTTGGATATGATAAGTTACGGTTCCCCCTTGGTCAAACTTATCACCGCATTTTAATCTTTTCGATCTTAGGCTGTAGTTAGAAAACTCGTTTGCGGCAAAATATCCTGACATCAATAAAATCTATGTGAAGCTAATCCATTTCGTTGATTTTGATGAAATTGAAAGCATTTGATTTATTCTATGACACCGATATTCCAGACATATTTCTCGTTATCCGCAAGAATATAATGAAACGAGCTAAAACATTGTGATTACCTCAACGGGTGGTCAGCCACCCATTTCAAAGGCGATTTTTGTTCATTTTTGCCGCTGAACTGACACACGTTACATGTCAGAAGTCATACAATTTCTTCATGAAACACACACGAAAATTTTGACACTTCACTATATGATGGCAAAAATAGCTACAAAAGCAATCTCGGGTAAAAACGAAGCGTCGTGACAAGTACCTACATGAGTATACATACACACATGGCCAGTGGCCATTGGCCACCCACCACAAATAAACTCCTGCAAGATAATAGGAAACTAACAAACTAATATCAAAAGTTGTCCGCCAAGAGGAGAAAATAGAGGAAAACTGCAATGCCAGCAACAACAACAACAGACAGACAGACGACAACAGTGTTCGTATCAGGAAATGAAAATAAGTGAATAGACAACGACGAATGGCCAATGAAGCACAACCAGCCAAGCCAGTCCACTGAATGCTGCAAAATATGCATATGCAGCAGGATAAAACTAACCGAGTTAAAACTAAACTCATCCAAACTAGGGCGATTGTCCTCTCTAATGGAGTGAGAGGGTTAGTTAGGTGTACTGTGTGCTCGCATTTGCGATTGGTGCATGGTCGGATTGTTGATTGTGGGTTACAACTACTACTGCATGTTTTTTATGCGATTCAGCTACGTGTCGGTGCATTTAATTTGATTTTTGTTTAACATATTCCAAAAGGGTATTGCGAGCAGGACGACAGAATTATATATACAGTTCGACATCTTATGCAAACATCTACTTTCCCTCCGATAAGAAAACAAGTAAGGAAAGGCTAAAGTCGGGCGGGGCCGACTATATAATACCCTACACCACTCCCTGCGTATGTACCTCGCTTTGATTACTAAACCCAGGTATTTCATGGAAGCAATTTTATTTAGTTCACATAAATTATACAGTTACTATAAATTCATCTTTTGTCATATTTAACAAATATGGTTAATAATATGGTAATTGACCCAATTATCCGATGAATGAATCGGACCGACATTTCAAAAGGGGACCTATAACAACATTTTGGGCCTGTCCCAAAACATGGGCATATATATTTCTCATTCACGGTAGGTATTCCTAGTTGAAAAATATCACGATCTGCAAAATTTGATGAAGATCCGATGTAAGATGTAGTTTCTAGAGCTGTAATAGATCAGAATGGGGCCCATTTGGGTTATACCAAAGTATGGACATATGGACATCTCCCAAACAAGTAAGGAAAGGCTAAAGTCGTACGGACTTTCTATCTCATTACAATTCAATTCGGTAAAAAAGTGAAATCGGAAAGGATTTTTGCATCCTGTAAATGTATGTGTTTGACAAAAAATGTTAAATCGGAAAGGACATTTGTATGGGGGTATATTGAAACCTGGAACAATGTGACCCGCTTTCGCCATGTCTGTTTATTGGTGAAATATAATATGTAAAATTTGCCCAAAATCGGTTAAACATTCAGGAGCAACATTTGTATGAGGGCTATATCTAAATCTGAACCGATCTTACACACTTTCACCATAGGTTTTTTAGTTGGATTAGATGTTGTGCCAATTTTAAAGAAAAACGGGTACAATATGTGGATTTTAGAGCGGAAAAAGTAAAATCGGTAGCGACATTTGTATGGGGGCTATATCTAAATCTGAACCGATCATACCCATTTTCAGCATAGGTGTTTCTAGTTCGATTATAAAATGTTGAGTCAATTTTAAAGAAAATCGGTTACAATATGTCGTTTCTAGAGCGGAAAATGTCAAATCGGGAGCGACATTTGTATGGGGGCTATATCTAAATCTGAACCGATCTTACCCAATTTTTGCATACGTGTTGGATTATAAGATGTTCTGCAAAATTTAAAGAAAATCGGGTACAATATGTCGTTTCTAGAGCGGAAAGTGTGAAATCGGGAGCGACATTTGTATGGGGGCTATATCTAAATATGAACCGATCTTACCCAATTTTTGCATACGTGTTTCTAGTTGGATTATAAGATGTTCTGCAAAATTTAAAGAAAATCTGGTACAATATGTCGTTTCTAGAGCGGAAAATGTCAAATCGGGAGCGACATTTGTATGGGGGCTATACCTAAATCTGAACCGATCTTACCCAATTTTTGCATACGTGTTTCTAGTTCGATTATAAGATGTTCTGCAAAATTTAAAGAAAATCGGGTACAATATGTCATCTCTAGAGTGGAAAATGTGAAATCGGGAGCGACATTTGTATGGAGGCTATATCTAAATCTGAACCGATCTTACCCAATTTTTGCATACGTGTTTCTAGTTAGATTATAAGATGTTCTGCAAAATTTAAAGAAAATGGTGTACAATATGTCGTCTCTAGAGCGGAAAATGTCAAATCGGGAGCGACATTTGTATGGGGGCTATACCTAAATCTGAACCGATCTTACCCAATTTTTGCATAGGTTTTTCTAGTTGTATTATAAGATATTGTGAACATTTTAAAGAAAATCGGGTACAATATGTCATCTCTAGAGTGGAAAATGTGAAATCGGGAGCGACATTTGTATGGAGGCTATATCTAAATCTGAACCGATCTTACCCAATTTTTGCATACGTGTTTCTAGTTAGATTATAAGATGTTCTGCAAAATTTAAAGAAAATCGTGTACAATATGTCGTCTCTAGAGCGGAAAATGTGAAATCGGGTGCGACATTTATATGGGGGCTATATCTAAATCTGAACCGATCTTACCCAATTTTTGCATAGGTTTTTCTAGTTGTATTATAAGATATTGTGAAAATTTTAAAGAAAATCGGGTACAATATGTGGTTTCTAAAGAGGAAAAAGTGAAATAGGGAGCGACATTTGTATGGGGGCTTTATCTAAATCTGAACCGATTTCCTCCAAATTCAATACCGATGGTCCTTGGATAGAAAAAATAACTTCTGCCAAGTTTCATGACAATCGGACGACAATTGCGATCTGTAGAGTGCGAACAAGCTTAGATGGACAGCAGACGGACGGACGGGCGGACGGACAGACAGACATCGTTAAATCGACTCAGCTGGTGATTCTAAGCCGATCCGTATACTTAAAGGTGGGTCTAGCTCGATTATTTCTTGGTGTTACAAACATTTGGCGCGAAACTAACTTATAATACCCTAGACCACGAAGTGGTGTAGGGTATAAAAATATAATTACAAAAACTAATCAGCTCACATTACAGAATTGAAGTACGCCATTATTACACAAATTGTAATATAAACAATTTTTGAAAATTCGTTTCAGCAATGCCCTCATACAAATGTCCTTTACGATTCAAATTTTTCCGCACATACTTCAACAGATTTGGTTCAAATTACATTACATTTCAAGTGGAAGCATATATCGTTCATTTCATATCAACCCGGACGACTTTGGTAAAAACTACTTTGACCACTCTTCAACTGTTAAAAATATTTTATATGATTTTTTCAAAAAATATGATCACCATAAAATATGTAAAATATATAAACAAGTGCCGGGGGGAAATACATGCGTATTCCAACACCGATTTTTTGGGCGTTAATGGGGTAAGGAAGCCTCGGCTTATTTTCTTGCTCTCCTATAAAAATCGCAGAAACAAAGATTGGAGGAAATTTAACTGCGTAAACGGACAAATTAAAACATATACTTCTGACAGTAAAAATAAGAAACTCGAGAGCATTGATAGAGGTAGAAATTGTACGAAATGTGCGAATTTGTGAACACCTCCTGTATATTTCCATCAGCAAATTAATCTGCGAATATATGAATTTGCAAATGACATTTATAAGCACAATATTTCGTCAGTGGGTCAAGCCATTTGTGAGCTAAACGCTCCTGAAAACACCTCAAAAATCATGTGTTTCCCGTGTACTTTTTTATGTTGCATTTTTGTCGATTTTTTCCGAATTAATGAATCCTTGGAAGCACTTTAAATACAAATTTGTATTCTTGTCTTAAAATAACTCGTTGGTAGCATTATTGGACGTTTATATTGATTTTTTTGTGGGTTTTCAAAGTGACACCTTTTACAAAATAAATAGAAGGAATACCTGTGGAATGATGCCTAAATGTGAAATAATTTAATACAGGAGATGGCTTCTCAGAGCCAAAATGTTCAAAATTTTTTTCCAAAAAATGAGCGCTGTGACGTCATTTCCGATGTTCATCATATAGGCATCATTCGAAAGGTATTGACTGCAGCTATTTATTTTTTTTAAAAAATACTGATACCAAAGTTTTCAGTTATCACTATGAAAAAACGAAAAACATTTGCTTTAAACGTCCAATAATTCGACCAATAAGTTATTCTTAGACAAGAATCATTGTTTATATTTAAAGTGCTTCCAAGGGTGTATTAATCCAGCAAAAAAAATGGACAAAAATGCAACATAAAAAATTACACGGGAAAAACATGATTTTTAGAGTTTTTAAGGAGCGTTTAGCTCACAGATGGCTTGACAAGTGACGAAATATTTTGCAGATCAGCATTAAACAATCCAAACTTTATTATCGTGGGGTGACTTGAAATTGTTTTTCCATTTGTATGGCCCGCGACCCAGCCTAATGGGCATCTCCCAGTGGCCCGAACGAGACTGTCGCACGCCTTAAACTACGCCAAAATACAAAGTTCAGGGAATTTTTGAGAACTTTGTTTTTGCATATAGACATGAAAATTAAGGTCAGACGATATTTGGTTCGTATATTTATGAAATATGAGAATTATCTCTTAGATTTTTTTGATAATAAAAAAGTTGTCGAAATAAGGACAAAATAAAGTTAAAAGCTATTAAAGTTAAAAGCTATTTTTTGGTAGACCTTTTTTTAGGAGATGTCCATATGTCTCATATTCAATTCTGATAGCATCGCTGATTGAGACATAATGCATATTTGTACACTTGTTTAAGCAATTTTTCTCTAACGTATTTTTTGTGGTGTTAAAAAGAAAGATCAAAAAAGAAAGAAAACAAATAAGAAGGCGTTAAGTTCGGCCGGGCCGAATCTTATATACCATCCACCACGGAGTGCATTCCACAGTATTACCAGCAGATTAAAGGATGTCGACTTTACATAGAAGTACAGTACCATATTACAAAAATTGTGTTATTTTTTATGAACATTACTATATTTGTTTACTATTTCAAACTACAATGTATACTTATAACGCACTATTTAAAATCGAAAATCAGTCGCCATTAGAAAGAAGCATTTTCAGATACAGACAAAGTGATAAGAAAAGTATAAATTTTAAAGATATCCCCATTCGCCCCATTCTCCGCCAAAATGTACAAATTTCGAAAAAACCCTTTTTCGAGTATTCATAGTCAGAATGTATACACCGAATTTCATGATTTCAACTTCAGCGGTTTGGTAGGTCCCATTTTTATCCCTCTTTTTAATTACACCCCTTAAAAGTACGAATTTCGAAAAATAAATCTATTTTACGTGTCTATGCAATTAGAGGGATGAACACACCGAATTTCATGATTCTAGCTGTTGTCGTATCATTGGTACCATATTTTATCCCTTTTTGTCCCTTTCGCTCGCTAAAACTTTTATTTTTTAATGATGCTTCCAAGCTACAAGAGGAATGTCCGCAACAAATGTTAACTGTATGAAAATAAGAAATTTAATTAATAAGCCAAGGCTACCAATATTTGTATACTATGTATATATATAGTGGATATAATACTTCAATTCATAAAGTAAATATAAGGGTGCAATCATAAATACCCTAAATATTGGGGGATAGAGAGTGTATTTTCAGCTAGAGTCGTTTGGTTGGTTGTATTTCCATCCTATTTTAATTTCAAAAGTATTAATTTTGAAAATACCTTATCTCTCACGTACGCAGTCCAAGACAACTTCATGATTCTACCATTTTTTGTCGTAAAAGCAATAAAATAAAGTACGAATTTGGAAAAAAATATTTTACGTTGCTATGCAGTCAGAGGAATGTATACACCGAATTCCATGATTCTATCAGCGGCCATTTTGTTGGTACCATTTTTATCCCCTTTTCCAATTTTGCCCCCTCAAGAGTACGACTATCTAAAATCTCCTTATTTTACGTATCTACACAATTAGAGGGATGTACACACTGAATTTCATCATTCTAGCTGTATTCGTTTAGTTGGTACTATTTTTATCCCTCTGCTCCCATTGTATCCCTTGAAAGTACGAATTTGGAAAAAACGTTTTATTTTTCGTGTCTACGCAGTCAGAGGAATGTCTTCCCCGAATTTGATGACTCTAGCTGCTGTCATTTGGTAGGTACTATTTTTATCCCCTTTTTCCATTTGAACCCCAAAAAGTACGAATTTTGGAAAGTTCTTTTATTTTACGTGTCTACGCAATCAGAGGAATGTATATATCAAATTTCATTATTCTAGGTGCAGCCGTTAGGTTGGTACTATTTTTATCCCTCTATCCCCATTTAACCCCTTAAAAGTACGAATTTAGAAAAAATACTTTTATATTATGTATCTACTCTATTAGAGGAATGTACACGCCAAATTTCGTGTTTCTATCTGTTGTCGTTTGATAGGTACCATTTTTATCCCTTTTTGTCCCATTTCGCCCCCTACAAATAAAAATCACTCTATGGTGCCCTTTTATGCTATAAAGGGAATGTGCATTGCAAATATCAAGTAAATACAAGCTAATATGTTCAAAAATATGCTGATATACTCTAAATATTAGTTGTATTTTCCGTCCTTGTGAGGGAAAAATTTTTCCCTCTGGGCCGATTTCGTCCACTTTCAATCCCAACCGATCTACAACCATAAGACACATTTAGGAAAAGTTTGAACCTCCTAGTTCATTTCGTTCGGCCGCTATCGTGCTTTCAACAGACAGGCAGACGGACAGACGGACATGGCTATATCGTCTTAGAATTTTACCACGACCCAGAATATATATACTTTATGGGGTCTCCGATGAATATTTCAAGGTGTTACAAACGGAATGACAAAGTGAATATACCCCCATCCTGGAGGTGGAGGGTATAAAAAGAAGATCGACGATTTAAGTGAATTTTCATTTAAAATATGAAAATGAAATTAAGAAATAATTAAATAGTTTTAGAATTCTTATTGTTTAATGTTTTTGTGTTCAATAATCTCAAAAAAAATAGTATAAAGTGCTCCATTTTAGCTTACAAATAAAAAACTGGTTTCACCAGTTTTTCATTATGTTATATTATGTTTTAAAACCCGATACCCGGTATTGTGAAAGTTGTAAATTTTTGAACAAACCGAAAACCGGGTTCCCGAAGAATGCCGGTTTTTGACATCCCTACTGACCACCTATTATATTCATATTCACAATTATTATTCGAACCAAACAAAACTTTGTACAACCGACGATTTTTGGCTAAACGAGATTCATAACGCTAAAAAATGTAGAAACATATCGACGTTAATGGAGCTCGATGTCCTTAATAGAACAAATATTATATAAAATATTAATGTCTTTATTATACGAGCTTTTTTTCTGATTTAACGTTAGCTCACAACGATATCTCATAACATACACATTTTTGGACAAATTTGGGTTGTAAAGGAATAACAGGAAAACCAATGTTTTAGTGTGATTTTTTAATTATTTCTTATCAGAATCCGAATCGACAATTTTTTTAAGTGAACTTAATGTTTACCTCATTAGAAGAATGAGTCGCGGAAATGGTTTCAGTCATACGACAAAAATTTTTGATGGATTTTTTATAAAATCCGCCACAACTTACACATTTTTGGCCCAATTTGGGGGTCTAGGGGATAGCAGGAAAGTCATTGTGTGAATTTTTGTATGATTTATTAGCAGAATACGAATCCACAATTTTTTTAAGTAATCCTAAAGTTTTCACCATTAGAAGAATGAGCTACGGAAATGGTTTAATTTATACGACAAAAATTTCTCCATTATTAAGTTTAGTTGATACAACTCTTTCAATTATTTCAATCCACCACGCAGCCACGTGTCAATTGCACTACCCTTTCCTATGGTTACATTTTTCATATTTTACAGTGAATTTATTATGTTTGTGTCTTTTTTCAATTCTAATTTTTCTATTCTCAAAATGTTTGAATTTTTGCATATTTTACGTGATTTTCTGCATTTTTAATAAGATTCAAAGGATTTTGCCTCCACGTTTTGCCGGAACAGCAAATCCAGTTAACAGTTTCCTTTTAATTCCTTTTTCATATTCATAGTTCCTTACCAAGCAACCAACGAACCAACCATGGACCAGACAAGTGAACATCTACCATTGTTTGCTCGTTATTTTATCAATTATGCTTGAACGCGTTTGTCTAGCTTGTTGCTCCTCCGCCGCTACGCCGTTCCCACTTTTCTCATTCCACGTTTTCGTCGAAGGAGAAAAATGTCCTTAACTAATGGTTTTTGCCTATTAGATTTAATTAAGTAAATTAAATTTTAGCGTTGCACGAGCATAATTAAATATGCTCTCCAACCAATAACAAATCAAAAATTACAACAAAGAGGCCAACACGAAAGTACGTGAACAAAAAACGAAAAAAAAACACAAATTCGAACAAAAAACAAAGACGATACTCATTTTCTTAAGTACTTTTGGAAGAGCAGAGCACAGCACAGAACAACGCCGCATAGTCATTAGGAATGCTTTCAACGCCAATTTTCATTATGTGTAAACTTTAAAGTACAGGCGTCTCAACTAATGGTACACGTGTCCTTCGTGCACGATAATGGCTACTGGCTACCCTTAATAAAATCTCTGCTGTACATTTACCTGTAAATAAACGTTCCTTTCGAATACTTTCCGTAATCAGCAGAGGTCGACAATGTAATTTTGGAAGTTTGGAGAGCCTTCAAACATACTGTTGTATAGGCTGTTACGCTGATGGAGATGCTTGTAGTGTCCATTAGTGGAAGTTGATGTTGCTGTTTTGACATCTCTAACAGCTCTTTTGTAGCAGGGGTAGTTTGACGTTTATATTGTAAATTTAGTTTTGGAATCATAGTTCGCTAGAGTTGTATTACGAAGTTGTCTTATTTAGGAAGCTCTTATTAACAAGTTCAATATATACGAGAGAAGTTTGGCTACTTATCTACTACTTGTCTTTCTGAATAAAATATATTTTAACTTCCAAATAATAGATTTCCCCACGCTCCTTACTATTGGCTTTGGTGACCTATTCATTCAATTCAAACCTCTTACGCCGTATCCTTTTCTTCAGACTTGGAAATAGAATATGGTGGATGAGGACCACTTCGTAAGCCAATTTGAAAAACCGGTCAAAAGGAAATCGTCAAAAAAAAATAAAAATGGCTAGAAAATTAAAAATGATCGAAAATTCGGTATTGGGGTATGTTCAGAGTCGGCTGCGCAGTGTAGAAAAATAATCCTCTGGATTATTTCCAAAGGTTTCTGACGTTGAAGCCCTTCATCAAGGCTTAGAGATTTTCTCGCCTTGGGCATTTACAAATCCGGCTACGCAATGTTAAGGTTCTCTACCTTCTCCATATGTCCATAAAAGCGACCAACATTGCCATTGCAATTCGACAAAAAATTCAATTTTCATATTTTATGAAATATAACGCAATAAGCTATATTTTATTTTTGGTGAAGAGAAATCACCCAATTTTCATATTGAAATGATGAAAAAATATTTGTCATAGTGAAAAATCACCCAAATATGAAATATTGCCCACTAATTATGAGCATGCACATCTGCTGATGTACGGAAAGCCTAAAGTCGGGTGGTTCCCATTCCCTGTGCCTATTGATAATTGTATTTTTTGAGTTATGAAACGACATTGGAGTTGATGGATAGAGGCTAGAGTGATCAAAAACCTGGTTTTTCTGGAATGTCAGGTTTTTGAAAACCATGACTTCAAAAACCCGGTTGTCCGGTTTTCTTTTTATCAAAAACTGTTCGGACCGGGTTTTTTCGGGATTTTCTCGAAACAGTAAAAAATGGGGAATAATTTCATGGGGATAGAACAATTCTGATGCATAATCAGATTCACTGAAATCTTTCGAAAATGAGTCCGAACTAGGGTTTGGGGTTTCCCGGACTTTTTTCATTTCCCGGGAAAACGGGAAGTTTTCCATTCCCGTATTAAATTCCCGTAAGAATTAAAAATGTCATAAAATATGACTTTTAAATCACATGTCATTAGACTAGCACATACAGCTATGTTTAAGGAAATAAGGAACTCGTATATCTAAAACAAAGAGCTCGAGTGATAGAGACTGTTATGACGTCTTTAATTTAAAAGATTCGTTCGCCTAGAGACGAAAATAACTTACCGAAACAGGAGGAAAATATTCGAAACTGTAAAAAAAATTAAATTTGATTTTATCAATGTGGAATATAAGTAGTTATATACTAATTGTTAGTATCCCTTGAATACAAATAATAATTCAAAAAAGATTGAAAAGGTTTCAGTCATTATTTATTAAAAAATACAAATTAGTTTCACTTATATAAACATTTTACTATATTTCTATTGCCATTTGATTTCTGTTTTTACAACTGAGCAGTTGTGAACAGTAAGGTAAATTTTTTCTTTGAGAAGATTTCCAGCTTTGAATTTGTCGATCCTTCTTGGGAAATTAACAGAATTATTGTCTGGCAAAATAGTTTTTTTCCAAATGTTCTACATTGAGCATTATTAATTGATATTTGTAGAGGTTATTTTGCTCAAATACGAAAATATAATTTAATTTTATAATTTGTTTCACCATAAATTTTAATCATAAATCTCTACTTTATAAATGAGCAACATTTATAAACGAGATGGAAAGGAAAAATATTTTACTATAATAGATTGAAATTAAAACAAGTTTTATTTGTAATAAAAAAATTGTCTATAAATATTGATTATTGAGTAATGCAATTAATGAATTTCAAATAGATCTACAGTTTGCCATTTATAAAGTACAACTGAATTAGTACTCAAATTAATCAAAAAAGTATTTTTTAATATTTCCCGTATTCCCGGGAAATTTGAAAATTTTTCCCGGGAATTCCCGTCCAATTTTTTTCGGGAATTCCCGGGAAAAACGATTCGGGAATTCCCGGACCCCAAACCCTAGTCCGAACATTCCAGCCAGAATTAGGATCATTTTGGTTCATTGCGAAAAATTAATTTGACGATTTTTTAATAACATATCAACCTATCATTACTACTATTATTCCCAAAATATCAGTTTAAAACAGGTGTGAACACCGTAAAAACTAAAAATGTTGTCTTGCTGAAATAGGACATCGTTTTTAAAAACAGCTAATATTTCTGTACAAATTACCACATTCCGCGATTCGGATATATTGTAGAGAATAAAATAAGCTAATATATGTATAAATAAGAAAATAAATCATAAGTTTGACATTAAATTCAAGAATTGTGTGTATTTTTTGACTCTTTGAAAACCAAGTACTTTTCTCTTGTATTAGCAAAGTTAATCAATCTCATATTACCAACAAAGATGAGTAACATACGCATACGGCTGGATCGCAAAAAAAATTTCTGCCGTCACTGGATTATTTAATGATGATCTGCAAAATATTTCGTCCTTGGGTTAAACCGTCTGTGAGCTAAACGCTTCTGAAAACACCTCTCAAAATAATCAGATATATTTTTATATGTATGACTGATCGACATTCGCAGCGGCAAATGGTCAACGACGTAATTTTTTTTTTGTCCATAAGAAATGCATGGGAAATCTAGGACGAACATCGCCATTTTAGACTCACAGTATTGCTGTGTTAGTAATTTTTTAGTTAATTTTCGGTCCCTAATTAAAAAAACGTTCTATGATGCTTGTAATAATATAAAAAGTGGCATATTATAAACAAATTAGCATCGAAATAGAGATTATTTTGCAATATGAAAAACCGGTTGATACCGACATTAAAAACCCGGGTTTCCCGGTTTTCCAAAAACCGCGAATTAAAAAAATCCGACGGTCGGTCTCAGATGAAAAACCCGGTTGTCCCGGTTTTCGGTCTCGGGTTTGATCACTCTAATAGAGGCTATATGAAAACACGGTCTATTTTCTTGGTAGGCCTTTCAAGGTTAACCCTCTAACCGGCAATTTTTTAAAAATTAAAAATATATGTTCAGATGTTTTTTCTGAAATAATTGTGCTACAATAAACTCGGAAAAAGAATCAGAAAGTCATTTGCTAATTTAGTTCGAGAGCCAGATGATAAAAGGTTAGGAGTGCCTTGCGTCCTCTACACACAAAACCATTTTCATCACATTCAGAAGTACATACAGGGTGGCTGATGAATGACACTACATTAAGAAACTAAAATAACTTTTTGTTTAATTCATGTAAATTACTTTTTCTTTGTTCATTTGACAACCGATACATTTTTATTAAACCTTTTTAACGGGTTCAAAAATAAAAGAATTTAAATGTGTATGTGCAAAATTCATTATTCATAAAACTGAAAATAAAATCTAAACCAAACGTTATAATGTATTTGTTACTTATACAAAGGTGTTTCTATATCTGTTGTTCGAATTACCATTATAACTTTGTTTTTATAGGAATATGCAATTATTGAGCAAATTCGAGATTTGCGAAGAGTTCCCCGAGGCACAAGAGTGTCTCAGGTTAGAGGTTTAAAATAGCCATCTTTGGTAATTTTGACTAAGAGGAGTGATATATGTATGGGAGCTTCAAAATACATTCCAGTTCCCCGAACGGGTCTATCACATTTCCTTTTGGGTGCTATAAACAAATGAAAAAGGTTAAATATCCCAAAAGTTAATATATTCTAAGAGCTTTAAAAATACACAAAATGTAAGTATACACGAAATAGCGGATTATTACCGCCAATCATTGCAATTTGTAAATAGATAGTTTCCATCCTTGTAAGTGAATAATTACACCTCCACCAGCCATTTTTGAACAGAGTAGTGACCCTATAATTCTGAAAGGGCATGTTCAGTAGATCATTCTTTTAGTCCAGCTGGTCTGATCTTTTTTTATAGCGGGTCATAGTTTTATTTTTTGGTCGAAGGGAGCATTACACTAAGCGAACAAAATGTTGTAAATTAATGTCTGAGAGAATTCTTATTGTCAAAACTGTATTGTGGAATTTTATGAGGATCATTTTTGTGGAAGCTCTTAACCCCCTAGCTCCTTTCTTTATGGGTTAATTTGACCCTCTTTATATGAAAGGATTAAAATGTTCTACAAAAAAATTGTCGGATAATTTCAGTGGGGGTCACGGGGGACACCAATGTTGTCCGTAAAGCTCTTTACGCTTAAATTCCAAAATTACTAGGGCTAAAATGTGTCCACGTTTTTTTGAGAATCGATCTTTTTCGACAAAAAATGTGGGTATTTCGGTAGAGCACGGTAAACAAAAAATACGAATTGAATAATTTTGCAAATTTTTTATTTTCGCTGGAGATATGGCAATATTGATTTGTATGTATGACATGTTTATTTTGTAATTTTTTCGCGACCTATCCAACGGAACGGGCTGCCATACAAATTTCGCTCCTGATTTGACCTTTTTCCCCTCTAGGAGCCATATATTTTAAAAGATTTTCTTCAAATTTGGCACAAGACCTTATTAGATCGGTTCAGTTTTAGATATAGCTCCCATACAAATTTCTTTCTCCATTTAACATTTTACGCTCTAGAGATCACATATTTTCAACAATTTTCCAATTTGTTCACTAAACCTCACCTTTCAACTAGAAACATCTGTGGTAAAAGTGAATCAGGTCGGTTTAGATTTAGATATAGATACAAATTTCGCTTCTGCTTTGACTTATTCCGCTCTAGAAATCACATATTTTACTCGATTTGCTTCAAATTTGGCACAGTACCTTATTCAATTAGAAACATCTATCTATGATTGGTTCTGATTTAGATATAGCTCCCATACACATTTCGATCTCGATTTGACTTTTTCCTTTCCAGAGATCATATATTTTAACCTAATATCTTCAAATTGGGCACAACACCTTAGATGGATTAGATCGGTTCAGATTTAGATACAACTCCAATATAAATTTCGCTCCGATTTGACTCTTTCTGTTCTAGAGACCACATATATATAGTACTAGGGCGTACCTCAAAAAAAAAAGTTCGCCGTACACCTTCGAATATGAAGTATTATTGAAAGGTAGTTTCAAAAAAAAAAATTTTATTTTTTTATGCCGAACGTAGGGGTCGCGCTTTTACATTTTTCTATATAACTTCTGCATTTATAAACGGAGGGTAGTAGCAACTGAGATATGATGGGTAAGTACCAGAAGGGGGTGCTTGAGCTCAATGACTTCAAAGACAAAAAAAATCGGCCTCGTCGAGACAAAAACATCGATGTATCACACTTTAAAATCCGTTTATAAATGCAGAAGTTATATAGAAAAATGTAAAAGCGCGACCCCTACGTTCGGCATAAAAAAATAAAAAAAAATTTTTGAAACTACCTTTCAATAATACTTCATATTCGAAGGTGTACGGCGAACTTTTTTTTTTACTTGTAACCTGGTACGCTCTAATATAGTACCCTAACAAAAATCGTTCCCGATGTCATATTTCCCAGAATTCAATCGTTATGGGGTTGTAAGTGGAGGGTATCATATAGTTGTCCCCGCCCGACTTTAGCCTTTCCTTAAATGGTTTTATTATAAGATATATGCACATAACTAAAATGTTTGTTAGTTTATAAACCAGTTAACTGACATGAAAATATTACCTTGTAAAGGATTAAGTTATAAAACACTGATATCGATCTGCAAACTCCATATGTTTGATTTTGTGCCTTTCTAAAATTCGTGGAACTGCGATCATTTTACTTCTCACAATATTTTCAGATGCCTTTAAACATCTCCTCACAAGAGGGGAAATTAGGGCTGATGCAGCATTTAAAATCTTGTATGTACCACGATTCGACTCGAAGTAAAGCAGCTTTCAGAAAAAAATCTGTATCGCGGACAATACAATACACAATTGATTCAAACCCAATTTAATATATTAACAACTGACACTCATAAGATCCGTTAATTGTAACTTCATTAGTTTAACTTTTGTAAAACTCCAAAGGGCAGACAAATTATTCTACTGTTTGTTGAAAAGAGAACTGCATTAGGATATCACTTTATCAGACACAACGTTAGCTCTTTCCAGTCTTCGACACCACTAAGCGCCAAACAAAATAACTGACAACACAAATTTTAGGACCCTTATGAACCTTGCCAGACAACACCATTCGTTTGTGAACCATTTATTTACACGCCATTGTCATCAAAGTTCACTCCTAATACAATCAATGCAAGCATCTGCTCCTCAAACAAGAAGATTCTCGCGTTGGCAATTATTCATCATCACACATTTTCTCGTTATTAAATGCACATAATTTAAAGATTATCATTCCATAATGCCAGTTTAATATAAAAAGCCGATTAAAATGTCTACTCTAAAATCCATACTATATCAACAACGACAACAACAAAAATATCAGCTCCGCACCAAAGTTCTTCGAAGTGGGCAGAATTGCCTTGGGCTAAAGAAGAAATAGAAAAAAGAAACTCGCGCCATCTTTGGGAACATAATTCATCTCAACGACGATGGCGATGATGATTACGCCAATGATGAAGACCAAGGAAAACTTTCACTTTTAGCATCGCCTTTGTAAAATATGTAATAAGACTATTCAATCATAAATCACTTTATATATTTGTACATAATAGACTTTATACATAGCTCAGTGTGCATGTACAAGATGATGATGAAGAATAAGAAGAAGCAGCAGCAGCAACAAAGTGAAGCATAAATTCAGACGATAGCCGTCATATGGATGAATATGATTTCCACGCTCCCTTCCCATGCACGACATGGAAATCAATCAATGAAATTCGCTTCATTCCCCTCCCAAGGCACACCCCAGCTTCCACCCCAATGGGAAATAACACGCGCCAGTGCAATACACTGTACACACTTACAGTTACACATACAAGGATACAGATAAGCCTGGTGAAATGTGTATTGATGCATGGTTCACAAGTCAAATAAAATTGGATGTACACCATTTTTGATAAGGCGATGTTTATATTCTTCTTCCTTTTTTAGAGGAAAACATTTTGTATTCGTAGAGATATGTTGTTCCTAAACTTTACTCAAAATCGTTTAGAACGAATATGCTGTAAATAAACTTTTATTTAATTACTCTTTAGTTTAATATAAACTTGATAAGGTGTCAATATTTTTGCTTAGGAGTTTTGGCATTTCTCGCAATTGTATTATAACTATTGCTATTAGTTTCCAGTAAAACACAAAATCAAGCTGTTTGAAAATAAGGAATTCGCAGTATATAAATACCGTGTCATACGCGGTTTACCTGTCGTTAGACATTGAATTTTGCTTATTGAATTATGATTAAAAGAATGATTCATAATTCAGTTAATTTGCAATTTTCATGCCTTTTCATAAGGACAGGCTATCCCTGTCCCATCAAAAAATGCTTAACGAAGTATAGTGCTGACTAGTAGACGTACATGTACGAGTATGTGTGCCGTAGTATCTCCTTCGTATTGGCATGCTTGTATGGTTCAATAACGATAAAAAATGATCGAAAGTCAAAATTGAATAAATTTTCATTAATAAAAGCAATGGAATACGCAAAAAGATACTACTGCAGAATATGGTAAAAATAATATTTGTAATCCCAAAAGATTCGAATGTCGTTGAGGATGCTGTGTAGTCCATGTGCATTGTAAGTTATAACAAGGCAAACCAATAAAAATTGGGTTTTTTCCCAAGCGCTTCATAATGAAGTATATCTTATCTAGAAAGGACAAACCGACTTTTTCAAGAATTCTGTTTTCGTAAAACTGGATGGTAGAGGTTTTTGATTTCATATGCGAAAGTAAGATAAGACATTTTTGTAACGGATTTTTGCAATTACAGAAAATGTAACGGTGCCCGCGCTAACTTTTGTTAATACTTTTGGCAAAAATTTACTAAAAAACAAACAAAATAATTTTATTTGGTGAAATAAAGGCTTTCCAGAAAAATACCCTGTGGAATTTTCTATAAGATAATATAATTATAGTCCTCGACTAGCTTTCACTAACTTTATTCCTTAAAATTGCAAATTTGGAAAAAAAATTATTTTATACGTCTATGCAAATTTCATTTAACTTTTATCCCTTTTTGCACTATTTCGAACCCTAAAAGCGATTAAAAAAAAACAATAATTAAGGAAAGACTAAGATCGAGTGGAACCGACTATATGATACTCTCCACTCTCAGTCCCATCTGGATGAATATAAATGTCAGTGAAAATATAACACAACTCTCTGCCAAATTTAATCCATATATACAAAAACATAGACCGATCTGATCCACTTTCACAGCAGGCATTTCAAGTCAAATAAAGGGTATACGGCAAATCTGACCAAAGTCGGTTGTACTATGTGTATCCTAGAGTGGTTAGAAGTGAGACATTTGTACTTGTGATCCCAGATGGAATGTAGTGGTATGTGCATCTGATATAAGTGAGTTGTGGTATGTGCATAAGAAGTGAACTGTGAGAGATAAATTTACATAGTATCTTCATAGATGTTTCTAGTTGAAATTTGAAGAAAATATTATAATGTGTGATTTCATAGCGGAAAAAGCAACTTTTCTATGTCTGTATAGCGGAAGTGCATAATTTAAAGAGAATCCGTTACAATATTCGGTTTCTACGCTATTGAAATTGAGAAATCAGATGAAAATTGAAATAGCGAATAAACAAATTGATATTGTGAAAAGACAAATTATTATTGAAGAAAAAAAAACAAATTATTATTGAAAAAAAAAATTATATTGAAAAAAAAAATATTTTTGAGAAAAGACAAGTTGATACTGGGAAACTAAAATATTAAAATTATAAAGCAACATTGAAATTGAGATAAATTATTTCAAATTTATAGATAATATTAAAATTGTATAAGAAAAACAAGTAAAGAAAGGCTAAAGTCGGGCGGGGCCGACTATGTGATATACTCCACTTTCTATCCGAATACAATTCAATTCGTTAAAACAATTTAAAACGGGAAGGATTTTTGTATGCTTCCTAATCATAGGCTACTATGACCTGACCCAATTTGTCAAATCGAGAAGAATATTTGTATCGGGGCTATGTCCAAACATGGAGTAATGTGACCCACTTACACAATAGGTTCTTCCAGTAAAATTATAACGTGTTATGCTCAATATGAAGAAATTCTCTGAAAATACGTGGTTTCTGGGGAGAAAAGTCAAGCTGGGAGCGAATATAAATATAAAGCTATATATAAATCTGAACCGATCTGACCCATTTTTACCACGACGTTTCTAGTGGAAACTTAAGATATTTTGCAAATTTTGAAGAAAATCTGTTAAAATATGTGGTATCTAAAGCAGAAAAAGTCAAATCGAGAGCGAAATTTTAATGAGAGCTATATATAAATCTGAACCGATCTAACACATTTTTACCACAGGTGTTTCTAGTTACAATATAAGATGTTTTGCCAATTTTAAAGAAAATCTGTTGTAATATGTGGTATCTAGAGTGAAAAGAGTCAAATCGGGAGTGAAATTCGTATGGGGCTATATCTAAATCTGAACCGATTTTCTTCAAATTAAATAGCGTTCGTCCTTGTCCCGAAAAACTTCCGACCTGTATCGTGATTACAAGAATATATGGACAGACGGACGGACGGACAAAAATTGATTCTAAGTCGATCGGTATACTTAACAATGGGTCTATCTCGCTTCCTTTTGGGTGTTATAAACAAATGCACAAAGACATAATACTCTCGGGGAGTATTTAAACAGTATAACAACTGTTTATTCATATCCTCCAATTCTATCGATCTTTGGTAGAAAGTCGTGGAATGTATAATTGTTCTGACGCTGTCACAGCATTAATTATTGTTTTAACTTCGTCTATTCTACTTTCTAAGTAGACGAGTCGTTGTTCGCAAACTCCAGGTGGGGATACATTACGTATGTTGAGATGGATTTTTGTACATGTCTTTATTTCGAACTATATACATTCTATGGGATTTAACATACGATTGTACGCGCCCATACGTAGAACGATAGCTGTTGTATTTTTAAAAACGGTATCAATTAGGCTGCGACAGGGAGCGTTGTCGTAAACTAAAGGGTGGTTAAATTTTAAGAGCCGATGTTGATTTTAAATAAACCACAAATTATTTAGGAAATTATTGTCATTTCTTTTTATTATGATAATATTGGTATGGTTCAATTATGTATGGCACACCTCCATCCGATGGTCCAAATTTTCGATGACGCTGAGGCATAATTGAGGTTATATGCCGGTAATGTGCCGAATTATCTCATCCTTAAGCTCTTGAATTGTTGCTGGCTTATCGACGTAAACCTTTTCTTTCAAATAAACCCAAAGAAAGAAGTCCAACGATGTCAAATCAGATGATCATGGTGGCCAATTGACATCGCCACCACGTGAGATAACACGATCATTGGATTTGTCGCACAAAAGAGCCATTGTTTAGTTAGCTGTGTGGCAAGTGGCACCGTCCTGTTGAAACCATATATCGTCCAATTCGGGCCATAAAAAGTTCGTTATCATCGCGCGCTTCCATTTTATGATCAGTTTAATCGACCCACTGAAGCTTGCTATTTCGCACCAAATTTACATTGTTGGACATTAAACCACCAACACGCTTACGTAGAGTGCGAACTGAAGAAAATATCGCAGCTGTATCGGCCAGTGTTAATGATGACCATCAATTATCGATTCGTCGCCGTTCGCAGCAATCTGTTACTCAAAAACGTGGAAATGCCAAAATTGGACTAAGCGGATGGACCATTTGAGGCGCAGTCAAGGTCAACATTTGCATGAAATAATCTTCAAACATTAAATTATATGGACCGTACTATCGATTCAAATAAAGATTTCATGCATTTTTCTGAATTTTATGTGTTTTTTTTTAACTTTCCTATAGCTTTTCAAAAATCACCCTTTATAAGACGTTTTGCCAATTTTTAAGACAATCTGTTAAGATATGTGGTATCTAGCGTGAAAAGAGTCAAATCGGGAGTGATATTCGTATGGGGCTATATCTAAATCTGCACCGATTTTCTTCAAATTAAATAGCGTTCGTCCTTATCCCGAAAAAAATCGTTGTGCAAAGTTTCATTTGGTTCTGGCTACAATTGCGACCTGTACTTTGATTACAAGAACAGATGGACAGACACACAGACGGACATTGATAAATCGATTCAAAAAGTGATTCTAAGTCGATCGGTATAATTCATTTTCTAATCTCGCTTCCTTTCGTGGAGTGTATAAACACTATCCAGAGTTTTTGGACTGTCGAACAGTGTAATCGGTTCAGCTATTAGTTCTAAGCCAATTGGTATACTTAGAGGTGGTCCTAGCTTCATTATTTCTAGGTATTACAAACACTTGGCTAGAAACTGACTTGTTTGTATTGGTATAATTATTGAAGTACCTCTAAATATTTTTATTGCTGCTATTAAACATCTTTTACAGATGCAATTCGGTAGCTTTGAATATTTTTTAAAGACTTTTCTTATTCCCCTCTCTCGTTTAATGGCTTACCAACACGAGTTGTTTAAGATGACTTCCTACACCCAATGATGTTTTCTCGTGGGTCGCTGGAAGTGTTTAATCCTCCCGCGTACATACATATCCACTTGTCATCTTTGCCATATACACCACCAATATACTTTTTCATTTGTCTAATCCCCCCACAATGCCGTCTTTATGTGGAAGAGCACTGCAAAGACAAAGAAATACTCCCACTTCACGCTTGAAGACTCATTTCACAATAATTGATTATTGACTTGTGATAAATATCAAACAAATATTTACCAGACAATTTATTTGTCCCGTCGCAGAGGGTGTTTTACCTTTCAGGAATGTACGCAAAAATGCACACAAACCAGACATTAAGGAATGTCATGGAGTGTAGCCAGCAGTGTCCGTATAAACGACGCCGACATTAAATATTTGCAAAAAGAAGGAATTTAAACAAAGGCCAGGAGGAATTGGTTGCGACAAGCAAAAACACATTTTAATTTTACTTTCTTCTGGCGTCAGGTTCGACCCCGCCCCCTCTCAACCAAATAACTACTATTACAATTTCGAAGAAATCTTCTATTTCCTGCCTTCACGAACTGGGGGAATAATGGAAGAAACTTAACCATATGTCCGAAAAACTATCTGTGTAATTTATGCACCCTTTTAACGTTTCATAATTCACTTAAGTTGTCTTTTTATGCCGTCGCCTTCTTCCTATTTTTGGCCATTCATAACCGAAATTTGACTCATTCACCTCCTCCTAAACACTTATTGAAAAACAATTTTGCCTATCCTTGAAATTATCCGTGGAACGCCCATGATTGTGAATGAGTGTGTATGAGAGAGTGTTGCGCTTCGCCAGAAATTCGAAGAAAGTTTGGCAAATTCATTCATACATACACTCATTTGCGTCGAGATAGTCATAACTCCAAAAGAGCTAATTTATGGAAATCATCTCTGAAGCATTCAATTTGTATAGAACTCAATACAATACTCTAAATTCAAAATGCTGTCCGGCCGTATATTGTGAGCATTAGTTTACCTGTTTTTCACCAAATTACTGATCTAATTCTAAAGAATGTTTTGTAGCACTCAATCCAAAATTTCGAAATTTTGAGTTCTGACTATCTGGTCGCAAATGAACGTTTCTTACATAAATATGTATGCTTTCGTATACATATAGAATCACTTTGCAAACAGATTTGTGTCTTCCCTCCTTCATATAAATCGAATATAAGATCCATTTACTTTTGACACGATTATGATTAAATATCCTGAAGCGAACAATTTTATGATTTATGACTTTTTGTGCAACACTTAGAATATGGCAAATGGCAATCGAGCATAGACGTACGTATGTATGTATGTAGTATGTGTGTACATACATACATATGTATGTATTTACTTAACTATGTACATAATATTTTTATCAATGAAAATGTTAGAAGTTATCGTCACCTGAAATGCAAAATGAAGGAACATCCCAAAAATTGAAAATATAATTTTATATTGATCATAGCGAGTTACACTAAAATACACATCCTCGCAAAATTGTAGACCTATTTTGCAAAAAATGACGACTTTTTTAAAACTAACATAAATTAATTAATTAATTCAAATAACCTAAAAATTTACAACAACTCTGATTCGTTGCTGCAATAACTCTGTTTCGTTGCTACAACAACGCGGTTTCCTTGCTGAAACAATGTGGTTTCGAAAATATTCGTGCCAATAAATTAAACATTTTCGTTGCAGCAACGAAAATTTATCGTTGCAGCAACGAACTCCGACGTTAGTAGATTTTCAAAGACAAAATTCATCCCGGCCTCGAACGTTTTTCTTTCAGTATAGATAATTTAGTTCCATGGTGACCACCGGCAGTGGACCTCGAAGTGATTATTCGCAACAGCAGCTCAACTACTTAAGGCAGAACTCCAACAACATGAATGAGAGTTACTATCGAATACATCCCAAAAACAAACACTAGAAAAACACATAATTTGTGTGTCTCCGATTGTTGCACCAACGAATAAATTGTTGCTGCAACGATATCAGTTTCGTTGCTGCAACGAATCAGTTGTTGAGGCAAAGTGTTCCATCCAAACTCCATTAATTTTAATATTTTTTTACAAAATAATATGGATTGTAAAGAAACAATGATTATAATCAGAAATTTATTGATTTTTTGTATTAATTAATGTTTTCCCATGTAAAAAATGAAAGAGAATATTTTCGTTGCATCAACGAATATTGAATTTTGCAGGAACGAAACTACGAAAAGTACGAAATCGGTTTCATGCCAGAAAATATAAATAGTTGATCAGTAGCGGTAAACATCTACGTCATCCTCGTGCAATTGCCCTTAAAATAAATTTTCGTTATACAAGTTGTTGCACTACACCAATATTCATACCTCGGCACTTTTTTCTTGATTTTATCAATTTTAAATTGGGGCGCCTCAAGCGAAAAAACTAAATAATCCTCCAAATCAAATGAAATAAATCTTATGATGAACTGTATTTCATAGTTTCTAAGAAATGTTTCATAAATTCTATAACACTTTTCATTGATTTGTTCTTATGAAACATGTCTGTATTTAGTCTGTCTGAAATTTAGTCTGTATTCCCGTTGATTCTTTTGAACTAGGAGGATTTCTCTACAAATCGGATGAGGGTTATTTTGAATCAATCATTTAAACCTTGATTTCAATATGGTTTTATACGAAATAAAATAATTTACTTAATGCCGTTAAAATGTTTTATTCGGAAAAAAGATAAAAATAAGTTTTTATATACATAGCTAAACTTGAAAAAATTATTCCGTCATTCATTGAAAAATTATTCCCAAGTCATATCTTTTAAAAAAACGTTTATTAATACACATAAGATATTTTTAAGAGTAAAATGCAAAATCGGAATCGTCAACGTAATTTTAGGAAAATAGCTCGGTTTCAGCGCGGACACTCCTTTGTGTTCCAATCTATGGCTTTTATGGCTATGTCATCTGCTATCTATGTAAGAGTATATCCATTGCAAGACACTTTTCGGTTCCGATTGGTTGCAATTTTGTTTCCGTTTAAAGCATGATGTTAGATATAGTTTCGCGTCAGAATACGTGTAAATTGTAAATGGGTTCTCAGAATTTTCTATGACTTAATACATAATAATTCTTTCGCTCATTACGGGGTTGTGTCAATGTGGATTCATTGATTTAATATTTAATAATTATTTTATAATTTGTGTAGTCTTTGTCGTTTTAAGATTATATTTAAATCCTACACTAATGACATTAAAGCCTTCTATGATTTAATATTTTGTAGTGATGTTATTATAGTTATTTTATATTATTATAGATGTTGGGTGAAATTGTTTCATAGTGTCCAACGCTTTCCACATAAATTACTTTTTCCACACAAATTACTTAAGTGAAACTTTCTGAATTTTCTTAAAATGCTGACAAAAATTAATTGGCAAAATTCGTATAAAACCCAGTATTTTTTAAAATGTAAATTAATATATTGCGTATAAGTGGAAACCTGATATTAACCGCTAACACTACAATTGTAATAATGAGTTTGATGTGAAGCAAAAGTTTTTACTGAAAAATTCTTCCAATATCCTCTGTTCACTTATTACAATGTGCGACAGTCCCAAAAATCTGAGAAGTGAAAGTATTTTTCTGGTAGGTATTGGTATTTATAAAAACGTCAATGACTCAGTCAATTACTGGCGGATTTCTTAAGACAAAGCGGCGTTTTGCTCTTTACTAAATTTGCTACTTAAATAAGTCTACTCGTGGTACGATTACCAAACAAACTAATGTGCAAAAACATTGCCTAAATTAAAAATGGTTAAAAATTGCTTAAAGTACGTTTGCTGGACATAAGTTCACAGATTTATTAAGTATATATATCTATCGAAAGTTCCAGGTTTCTTCTTTTCAAATCCGTCATATTGAGGAGGGTCTGAAACATCAATGCTGAAAATGTTATGAGAAAGATTTGCCAAAGTATTTACATATTTTATCGGATCTTGATGACTTTAGTTATTAAATATTAAAAAATTATGTAACTCTAATCTGATCTAATCTTATATCGCGGATCAACGAAAAGTCTGTTTTGACATCTTTATCAAAATTTACGAGCAAGAATCAAATATCGAAAATTAAAAATAAACTGTATTAAGAACAACATATTTTGATGTAATATTATTTTAAAAACACTTATCTTTAAATTAAATTCTGTCCAGAAATAAATCAAAATTGCCAAATTAAGAGACGACTCAAGAGCATTTTCTAAGCTCGATGGAAATCTTTCAATTCGAATAAAATTTATAAAGTCAAATTTAGATTACACAAGATGACGGAGACTACATACTGCCTGAAAATACTGATTTCATTCCTAATGCATTTCCATAAATAATCGATTTCCAAATTAGTGGGATAGTTTGATTAGCAGGATTCATTCATTAAAAGTGGATTAACGACATTAAGGGGAGATATGAGGATAGGTATGTGTGGGATGATAAATAAATGGGGTAGTCTATCAAATGATATTCATTTGATATTTAAAATTCAATTACTTTAGCAAATATGATTTTTTCTATCGAAATCTAAAGGCTATTTTCACAATTTTTAAATGTACAGCCAACATTTATCTTATTTCACTCTCATTTTAGTCGCGTTTAAAAAGTTTTCTAGATTTAGAGTGTTATCGAATTCCATCATATCGCCCTTTGTTAATGTTGGCTGTAAAATCAAAAAAGAAAAACCTGCGAAACTTTCTGTCATATAGAGAATACTAAAATATTTTTTGGCAGGTGATTGCTGCCAAATGGGGAATATTTGTGACAGAATTATTTCAGAAACCCATACTGACTACATACCTGCAAAAAATCCACCGGATCCGTTGAATATATCGGATCCACATTAGTTGTCGAAAATGATCGAATGAAATTTTCTTAAAAACATGGACGGATTTTAACCCTAGTAATTTTGCTGTATAAGTCGGAGTGTAATTTTACTATTTAAGCGTGAAAAGCTTTATTTACAACTTTGGTGTGTTTGGTGACCCCCACTGAAAATTCCCTACAAATTTTTTCGTAGAACATTTTAATCCTTATGTGCCCTTTTTGAATGGACCATTTACCCATAAAGAGGGGAACTAGAGGGTTAATATCTTCTACGAATATAATCCTCATAAAATTCAACAAAATTGTTCTGACAATAAAAATCCTCTCTGACATTTCCATACAACCCCTTTCTTACCTAGTATATTGCTCCATTCGACCAAAAAATTAAAACTTTGATCCACTGTAAAAATAAACTCAGACCAGCTGGACTATAAGTTTATTCTACAAAAATTATCTAATAAACATGCTCTTTCAGAATTATACGGTCGCTACTCTGTTCCAAGAATGCTGTTGGACTGTGTTATTAATACTTTAACTCCAAATTTCTGAATACCGACACCCATAAGTTTTTCCTCCTCAACTTTTCCAGAACAAACCTATTTCTACTCCCTTAAGGGGGCTTCCATATAAAAACTATGTTTTTATAAAAATTGCTCCCATTGCTCTAACTGTCCCTAGGCTGCCTTTAAGGGGAGACCATATTTACTCATAACATACCTGCACACAGAGAATGAGATTGTTAGAAATCCATCATAACCAATAAATAATGATATAACCACAACTATTTTTATTGAAAACACCATATTTCCATATTCTTCATAGATATCTAGTTTAATGTACTATAATAACATGGTAATAACCAAAAGAAAGTAAAGACAGCAAAAACATTGGATATATCAATCGAAGACAATAAAAATATTTTGTGTTTAGCTCTTACAATTGTGACAACTACTTTTTATACAGAAAATAATACTTTAGTATCAATAATTAGTTATGACAACAAATAATTAATTTCTAACAATGAAATATACACCAAAAAAGCTTGGTTTTTTGTCATCACTTTCTGATAATTATCCCAACATCGGAAGATATTGAACTATAATAATATTGTTGGTCGTAGTAATCATTTTCATAAATATACAAAATATTAAATGAATATGGATAATCCTACCAAAAATTTTAATTCACAAACAATAATTGGTTGTTACAATAAACGAATACAAAAATTTCATTCGGCTGTCAAACACAAGCCCAAAAAGAAAACAATTGTAATGAAAAACAAAACGCCATAAATTATTAACATAATAAGTGTGGACATTTGGAAACTAAATAAAAGAAGTAAGTTGGAAATGCATATATGAAACTGTTGTCTTCGTTTATGTACAACCTGTATACATCAAAGGCGATTCATCATGGATATAAGTTTTGATGACCTCAGTTGAAATTTGAACATTTTTCAACAACATATATTGAAAAATGTTCAAATAAAAGTTGTGAAATTCTTGCAAGAAATTAGCGATATAAACAAAAACTACCCTATAATTCAAAACTGCACTTTACTTTTGGTTTAATAAATAGTACTACAGGAATATTGTCTTATTTTTTAGAGCAACTCGTTAAGATTATTTGTTTTTCGCTGAAAAAATAATTTTATCTCAAGATCCAATAGACTACATAAGCAAAAATATTGTGGGTGCTGATACACGAGGTAAGACACATTGCAACAAAATCAAAAGAAAATACTAATATATTAATTCATAATTTTCAGATGAATCAGATGGCTTTATTCATATAAAAAGTAGCGCCTACATAAATGAAGAATATGTAATGGCTTGCCAGAAAGATTATTAAAAGCAGTTTAAATTTTTTAATTCTAAAGACGTTTCAATTTTCAGACTCCTCAAAATCTTATATAAATGCTCTTTACCCAATTTACGGTGGAATCAGTTGCTGGGGACGTTTATATCAAATCCAAAATCAAAAACGGCAGTGTTCAAAAAAATTATAAGAAGATCTGAAAGATTAAGCGAAGGTAGCTTTTTTGCCGTCACTAATGTAATTTTGTTCAAATATATTTTTACTTTATATTCTAAAGGGTGATTTTTTAAGAGCTTGATAACTTTTTTTAAAAAAAAAACGCATAAAATTTGCAAAATCTCATCGGTTCTTTATTTGAAACGTTAGATTGGTCCATGACATTTACTTTTTGAAGATAATTTCATTTAAATGTTGACCGCGGCTGCGTCTTAGGTGGTCCATCCGCTTAGTCCAATTTTGGCATTTCCACGTTTTTGAGTAACAGAGACCCAATTGGTGCGAACGGCGACGAATCGAAAATTGGTGGTCATCATTAACACTGGCCGATACAGCTGCGATATTTTCTTCAGTTCGCACTCTACGTAAGCGTGTTGGTGGTTTAATGTCCAACAATGTAAATTTGGTGCGAAATTTAGTCACAATAGCCCGAATAGCCGCTTCAGTGGGTCGATTAAACTGACCATAAAATGGAAGCGCGCAATGAACTTTCTTAACAGAGCACGCATTTTGATAATAAAATTCAATAATTTGCAAGCGTTGTTCGTTTGTAAGACGATTCATGATGAAATGTCAAAGCATACTGAGCATCTTTCTCTTTGACACCATGTCTGAAATCCCACGTGATCTGTCAAATACTAATGCATGAAAATCCTAACCTCAAAAAAATCACTCTTTAGAATAGCGATAGCTTCCTATTACTGTCATATATGTTTCCTTCGACGGCCGTACGAAACCCACAAAGAAAATAGGCGAAAGTTTCGAAAACCGAAATTCAAGGAAGTTGATGTGATAAGAAATATTTTGTTGATGTCCCGTTACACGCAATCGATTTTTTTTTACATGAAAATGAAAACTACTAATTTTAAAAAAATCTACCATTTAGCTAAAGAAATAATGTCAGAAATAATAATGTCATGTTTGGTAATTTACTTTTGAAAAGGAATGTAGTGTTTTGTTTGGATGTATCTAAAATAGTGCCCCTGTTTTTGGATTAATTGAGCATATTATTCTGAAATGTGAAAATTCTAGCGTGTTAAAATTATACAAACATGGTACTTCGATAGAAAAATTTTCCCCTACAGAGTTAATTATGTTTAATTAAAAATCCTAAATGTAAAATTCGCATCACATATTTGGAATTTGTTATATGGAAATATTAGTTATTATATTATACTGTATTTTAAAATGTAATAAATAAAACATTCAAAACAGTAAAATCATGTTTTTGTAATGAATTTTAGTCAGGATAATCGAATACAAAAAAATGTATCCAATCAATAAATGGTCGCAACAACCGAAAATCGTAATCTGGACTACAAAATTTGAAGACAACACATAACCAACAAATGATAATAACAACAGATATATGTATATAATAATTTAGTTGCAGATACCGTTTTGATAGTTCGATGTACCAAAACATTCTATATTCAAAGTCTCTGCAACAAATAATTTCAGTTCACACTACTGAAAATACTATTGTTGCAATAAAAAGTCGGTTATACTGATGGAATCACACATGCAATATGCGATAGTACGTAGAACTACAAAAATTCGGTTGGCAAAAAATTCGGTTTTGGTAATGAATCTGTTTTCTGTGTGTGCCTTCAATATTATACCCCCAATACATTTTTATACACTCCACGAGAGTATTATGGCTTTGTGCATTTGTTTGTAACACCCAAAAGGAAGCGAGATAGACCCATTGTTAAGTAAACCGATCGACTTAGAATCACTTTCTGAGTCGATTTAGCAATGTCCGTCTGTCTGTCTGTCCATCTATTGTTGTAATCAAATTACAGGTCGCAATTATGGTCCGATCTTAACAAAAATTGGCACAAGTAAGTTTTGTGGTTGTGTGATTTAGATATAGCCCCCATACATATGTCGCTCCCGATTTGACATTTTCCGCTCTAGAAACCACATATTGTACCCAATTTTCTTTAAATTTGGCACAATATCTTATAATCCAACTACAAACATCTATGCAAAAATTGAATAAGATCGGTTCAGATTTAGATATAGCCCCCATACAAATGTCGCTCCCGATTTGACATTTTCCGCTCTAGAAACGACATATTGTACCCGATTTTCTTTAAATTTGACACAACATCCTACAATCCAACTAGAAACACCTATACAGTAATTCGGTAAGATCGGTTCAGATTTAGATATAGCCCCCATACAAATGTCTCTCCCGATTTTACATTTTCCGCTCTAGAAACCACATATTGTACCTAATTTTCTTTAAATTTGGCACAACATCTTATAATCCAACTAGAAACACGTATGCAAAAATTGGATAAGATCGGTTCAGATTTAGATATAGCCCCCATACAAATGTCGCTCCCGATTCGACATTTTCCGCTCTAGAAACGACATATTGTACCCGATTTTCTTTAAATTTGACACAACATCCTACAATCCAACTTGAAACACATATGCAGAAATTCGGTAAGATCGGTTCAGATTTAGATGTAGCCCCCATACAAATGTCGCTCCCGATTTGACATTTTCCGATGTAGAAACGACATATTGTACCCGATTTTCTTTATATTTGGCAAAACATCTTATAATCCAACTAGAAATACCTATGCTGAAAATGGGTAAAATCGGTTCAGATTTAGATATAGCCCCCATTCAAATCTCGCTCCCGATTTGACATTTTCCGCTCTAGAAACCACATATTGTACCCGATTTTCTTCAAATTCGACACAACATCTTATAATCCAACTAGAAACACCTATGCTGAAAGTGGGTAAGATCGGTTCAGATTTAGATATATCCCCCATACAAATGTCGCTCCCGATTTTACATTTTTCGCTCTAGAAACCACATATTGTACCCGATTTTCTTTAAATTTGGCACAACATCTTATAATCCAACGCTTTAGAAACCACATATTGTACTCGAGTTTCTTTAAATTTGGTACAACAGCTTATAATCCAAGTAAAAAACCTATGGTGAAAGTGGCTAATATCGGTTCAGATTTAGATATAGCGCAAATGCAAATGTAGCTCCCAAATGTTTAACCGATTTTCGCCAAACTATACATATTATATTTCACCTATTTCCTTCCAGAATTCAATATACCCCCATACAAATGTCCTTTCCGATTTAACATTTTTTGTCAAACACATACATTTAAAGGATACAAAAATCCTTCCCGTTTTCACCTTTTCACCCAATTAAATTGTATTCGGATTGAAAGTGGAGTGTATCATAGAGTCGGCCCGCCCGACTTTAGCCTTTCCTTACTTGTTTATAATATTTTTATGAGGGGAGGCTTGTAAAAGCGATCATCATTAATTTTCGCTGTCCGTCAGAACTGTAGATATTCGTTTGGGAAGATAAATGAATGGGGGTCAGTCTATCAATATCAGTATATCTATATAGTTTGATATTTAAAATTTAATTATATAAAGTTGAAATTTTGCAAATATGATTTTTTTATCGAAATCTGGTATTCATGTCATTTCATATCGGTTGTTGGAAGATGAGGACTTAATTTTAACACTAATATCGACTATCTTACTCGAAAGAAGTCAACTTAAAATATATCACATGAACTTATGAGATATGTTAACACAGTGCAACACGAAAAAAAATAACCATATACGGACACCGCTACATGATAAAAGACAAAAAAAAAAGACCCGTGTTTTTTCCCCCCAAAGTCATGCACTTTTTTTTATGGGCCCCCAGAGATTTGAGGCCTCGGTGTAATTTTTGGAAAAAAGTGATCATATTCTCAGGCTCATATCTTGCAAACCGTTCGGAATTTTGATTTACTCTCTGAGGCAAAGTTCTAGCTCTTGTCATAAAGAACAAAAATTGTGAACATATAAAATCAAAAAAACTTCATCTTCAAGGTCAAAATCGCAAAAAAACTTAAAAAAATTCGATTTTTGCCTCAGAGAGTAAATCAAAATTCCGAACGGTTTGCAAGATATGAGCCTGAGAATATGATCACTTTTTTCCAAAAATTACACCGAGGCCTCAAATCTCTGGGGGCCCATAAAAAAAAGTGCATGACTTTGGGGGAAAAAAAACACGGGTCTTTTTTTTTTGGTCTTTTATCATGTAGCGGTGTCCGTATATGGTTATTTTGAAATGACTTCAAAAATGTTGCACAGTGTAATTAAACTTTTACTAATAATGAAAAACAATTATGGTTTTCAAAACATTAAAATGCATGAAGTATCTTTCTATAAATTCCTCAAAAATCAGAATCATATTTCCACGAAAAATATCCTCAAGAGAAGAGCTAAATTTTGTTCAAATATTGCTCACAAATTCAAAAATTGTCTTTTGACCTCTATGTGATAGGTGTTAGTATTAACCCATTTGTCTGAAATTTGAACAATTTCTTACTATATCTGATAAAAAATAACTAAAAAGCATTTCCAAAATTTCCAAAAATACAATGGGCTTAAAAGAGTCGCTCGAAATCTTTATCTGGTTTTCTTCAAATTTTACTGACGTTTTATTCTACCACAAGCTTTTTTACTGTTCGTGTAGGAGAAGAAGTTGAATTTTCTTTGTTCCCACTCATTTTTCTATTTTAAGAGTTTTCTCCTTACAAGACTATAATGTTGACCCTTGCGTCCAACTTTTTTGCATCGAATCATTTTCACATCATTCATAATTGACACGATAAACGTGTCCACCTAACCTCTTCAACACATTTATTCAATCGCACACACACAATGAAAATTTCTATTAAAAATATTGACAAGTTCAAAAAACCACTAAAGTTAATTGCACTTTCACGTAGTCGTTCAAACTTTGTGAACTCAATTGCACATTGAACATAATAAGCTTTGATACAGCAATTACTGAACAAAAAAGACCTTGAAACTTTCAATATCAACTCAGAACATGCACACCCCCTACACACACATACCAAATTCACTCGAACGCAAAATATTTTGAATGCAAAAAACTCAATTGAGTATTAGACCAATACTTATTTGTTTTTCAACTTTCAATGTTTGTCCTTTTCTAATAAGGGAAATGTTTAGGAAAAATTGATTTTATTTAATATTTATTTATAATATACACTACCGATCATAAAAACGATTATATATTTCTGAAAGTTGGCTGGAAACATAATAAAACCGTGTACTTAATTTTTCATAGTCTGGTCAAATCTGCCTTTAAAAGGACTTCACTTTTTTCAAGGATATATTTATTCAATTATTTATTGTAATATTGTTTCGAAATGAAAGATTGTAAATATTTTTTTTTTGTTTCGGAATTGAAAATTTAATTAAAATTCTGATTGAATTTCTTCAGATACCTCGCCGAAATTCGCGAATTAAATCTTCACACAACTAAGTGCCGGTCTAATGTTCATGTCCCATGCAAACATATGGATGCTCTCACATACACACACATAGAAGTATAGCAAAAATTTATTGATGATAGTATGGATAGTATATGTACGTACAAACATGCATCCGACCAGAAGTACTGCACACTTCAAATTGGGATTCAAAATAGCCCAAGTTTCAAAAACACATCCAGAAGACAACAATTTCCATGGATGCTAAAAACCGAACACGTACTAATGTCAATAGCAGCGCACTCACTTCAGCAAAAAATGCCAACAACGACAACAGCAAGAACGTACAAAAGTTTAGTTAAGCCCCAAAAAATGAAGAGAAAATTAGAAAAAAGGAAAAACTGAAAAACGTGCAATGGCACTTTCACCAACACCACACGACCATTTCGTCAACAGTGCTTCGAATTCGCACAATAGGTGGTTAGTTTTTGGCACAGTCTTCCGTTCTAATTATTTTAATATAGAAGACAAACATTGAACGGTTTCCTTATGACAATTGTGAATAAAGTCCTTCTCCGATTTTATATATAAACGACAATCTAATTTTAGGGGGAACTGAATGAAGTCAAACTACTTTTATATTGGACTAATTTTCCTATAATAAGTAGTGTTTTTAAAAACTTTCGTGAGCGATGTCTGCCCTTAATTCATTATTGGAATATAATAGTTTTCATAGATGTTGTTTTTCTTTAAGCTGCGATAATAAAAAGTTAAATGTTCACTCAATGGAAAAAATAGTTATTCACATTGTCGCCAACAACAATAATAAAGTATGAAAAAAACATAACCAAAAAAAATTTATTAAAGTTTGTTGACTTAGCCAGTATAACTAACTATCCAGTATAAGAGGAATTTATAGCAAATTCAACAATGTCAACATAATTTTTTGTTTGCAAATTTGTTTTAATATAAGCAAGTTTACGACAATTGGGTATGGTTAGGGGACAATCTGTTACAAGACCTGTCAATAAATGTATCTAGTACCTCTAGCCGTACCTCTTTGATTACCCTAAAAAGGACATAAGATGGCCAATGGTGACATCTGCCATATCGCCCAGTTCCATAAAAGAACAGGAGCCCATATTATTCAATCTTTCATTTTCGAAAACCTTTGATAAGCATATATGACATGTTTTATGTATACTTCTTCCTCTTCGTTTCACAGCTACTGTAAAGATCATTGATCGCAACATTTAGTCTCTCTACGTACCTGTCAATTATACAGTGACATGTCATGATTGACACGATCAACGAGACGTCTTCCTCCTGGAATGTGTACAGTTCCTGAGTGAAACACTAATATTATTGGTTGTATTATGAGACCTACACCACAAAATGACAAAATGCTAACTGCATGCCAACAGATTCAAGTGACCCTGGAATGTGAAAGATTGTCCCTAGTCGTGTAAGCTCATCGACATTACAGTTCCATGGAATATCCATGTGTTAGGTTAATTTTAAACGTCAAGAGACGTCAAGCGGCAGTTAAGGGTAGTTTTCGAATTCAGGAATATAGAATCCGGGGATTTTATGACAGTCTGGCTATCTGTGCAAATATCTATACAACATTATTGGTCTGATAACCGCATGTTTAAGACCCAATATTCTCCATACATACGACTATCTCGTTTGCAAACATATAGTGCTACGGTAGGATTCTTTACTCTTTTGAGGATATTGAGATTGAAATTGTCTTTGTCTAAGAAAACACCAAGATATTTTGCACAGTCGGAAAAAGGAATTACTCCTAAGCTGGATTTGTATTTTCTGAACTAAATTTTTGATGGATTTACTTCAAATCCGTTTTCATTTGTCCATTTCGCAGTGATATAGAGGGCTCTCTGAAGGATATCCCTAAATGTACCTTGCATATGTGACAACCTTAACTGAGGAGGTCCATAACAAAACGCAACAATTCCACTTTTCAAGTTTTTAGCTTTTTTGACTGAATCCAATTCTACATGTTAAAATCTATCTAACAATTGTTATAAAAAATACGAAATATCAATAATTTCTTTATAATTCAATTCCAAAAATATTCAGACCAAAATGCAACATTTCCATGAATGTGCAAAAATTTACTTAAGAGTTTTTGGTGACTCGTTTAAGGCTATCATTAAGTTTATTGTCATAGTTTTTTGCCAGCTGATCGAGTTTTTGGCCGCGTTGAAAAAGATTTGCGTAAAAAATATACAATTTTTGTTAAAGAAGGCTATCACGAAGTTTATTCTGTACACGGTGTAGTTAAGATTTTAGGAAAGGACTGGCACCTTAAAGATGTTAAAATGTTGGCAGAATTTTATCGCCCCATAAACGGCATACAAAGTATGAAAATAATATATTTTAAGCTCTCCACAAATCAGCGCAAGCAATGTGTAGTCAAAGGTTTTGAAACTTACAAATTTGACGATAAGGAAAAATTTACTAGCTATCTTAAAAGAGGTAAAATACCCCCAACTTTGCTTAATGAAATTCCTCTTGGTGTTGTAATTAATTCAGAAAAGAAAAAAGATGTTGTTAAACTATTGCAAAAACATTATGGCCAACACTGGTCAAACGTTTCGGAATTAGAATACTATAAAAATATATTAATAAACCATCAAGGAAATAGTGCTAATGAAACAGATAATATAACCTTATGTGATTGTTTGGAGGAGGACACTGGAATGAGAGTGTAAAACAACGCAGATTTTTTATAATACTACAAAAACATATAAATGTAATAAATATTAAATAATTAACATATAAATGTAATAAATATTAGTAATATTACAAAGAGTTTATTATTTTCCTATAAAACGTAAGTAATTAAAGTCAAAAAACATAAAATTATAGTTTTGTTCAAAGCAAAAAGCCATATTTCCAAACCATGTTCATATCAAAACGCAACATTTCCATTTTGATTCATAACAAAATGAAATAAATACTATGTGACGGACCAAAACGCAACATTTCCAAATTTTTTATATAATATAATAGAGCTAGAGCAATGGGGACAAAATACCTCCTGGAGATGTTCCTCTGCATACAAATCATTTAACCCTCGATTGGGCTCATGAGTCTGACCTTTTTTGATTTTAACTGAAATTTAAATATACTTTTAAAAGCGCTAATGACTTGAAATATCAGATAGCTTCCTAAAAAGTTAGATATCGATCTATGAAGAAATCTAAAAAATATGTAATGCTATTTTGATGTACATATCGGTCTCGTGCCTCATGAGTCTGGTCAGACTTCATAATTTTCCATTTAAATTAGAATTTATATATTCTCAATATTGTTCGTACACATAGCTCGACGTTTTCTGTGTTTTAGAAATACTAATTTTTATTAGAAAAACTAATTTTTATTTCGAGAAAAATTTGGCTCTTTATTAACGTTTTTGATGTCGCAGCTTGTTATTCATGCCAACTTTAACAAGCCTGTAGCTTTGAAGTTCCTCATATTTTGCATATTAAGATATTAAGATTTGAAAATCATAAATTTTTTTCAGGAGAATTTAGTTTTTACCGAATAATTATATATTAAAAAGAAAATGTTTTTAGAAAAATAATAAAAAACAAGTAAGAAGGCGTTAAGTTCGGCCGGGCCGAATCTTATATACCCTCCACCACGGAGTGCATTCCATAGTATTACCAGCAGGTTAAAGGATGTCCACTTTACATAGAAGCACAGTACCATATTACGAAAATTGTGATATTTTTATGTACATTACCCTATTTGTTTACTATTTCAAACTATAATGTATACTTATGCGCACTGTTTAAAATCGACTACTATATATAAATAAAATGCTGAAATTGTGAAAGTGAAAGTGATGCCTAAATATTGGGCGGTTGTCAGTCGCCATTAGAAAGAAGCATTTCCAGATACAGACAAAGTGATAAGTATAAATTTTAAAGATATCCCCATTCGCCCCATTCTCCGCCCAAATGTACAAAAAACCCTTTTTCGGATCTTCATAGTCAGAATGTATACACCGAATTTCATGATTTCAACTTCAGCGGTTTGGTAGGTTCCATTTTTATCCCTCTTTGTAATTATATTCCTTAAAATTACGAATTTCGAAAAATCCCTCTATTGTACGTGTCTATGCAATTAGAGGGATGTACACACCGAATTTCATGATTCTAGCTGTTGTCGTATCATTGGTACCATATTGTATCGCTTTTTGTCCCATTTCGCCCGCTAAAACTTTTATTTTCTTTGTGGTGCTTCCAAGCTACAAGAGGAATGTTCGCAACAAATTTTAAATGTATGAAAATAAGAAATTTAATTAATAAGCCAAGGCTACCAATATTTGTATACTATATATATAATGGATATAATACTTTAATTCATAAAGTAAGTATAAGGGAGCAATCATAAATACCCTAAATATTGGGGGATAAAGAGTGTACTTTCAGCTACAGTCGTTTGGTTGGTTGTATTACCATCCTATTTTAATTTCAAAAGTATATATTTTGAAAAGACCTTATCTCTCACGAACGCAGTATAAGACAACTTCATGATTCTACCATTTTTTGTCGTAAAAGCAACAAAATAAAGTACGAACTTGGGAAAAAATATTTTAAGTGGCTATGCAGTCAGAGGAATGTATACACCGAATTCCATGATTCTATCAGCGGCCATTTTGTTGGTACCATTTTTATCCCCTTTTTCCAATTTTGCCCTCTCAAGAGTACGACTATATAAAATCTCTTTATTTTACGTATCTACACACTTAGAGGGATGTACACACCGAATTTCATCATTCTAGCTGTATTCGTTTAGTTGGTACTATTTTTATCCCCTGTAGCCATTGTATCCCTTGATAGTACGAATTTGAAAAAAAACGTTTTATTTTTCGCGTCTACGCAGTCATGGCTATATCGTCTTAGAATTTTACCACGACCCAGAATATATATACTTTATGGGGTCTCCGATGAATATTTCAAGGTGTTACAAACGGAATGACAAAGTGAATATACCCCCATCCTGGAGGTGGAGGGTATAAAAAATAAAAATGTATATATACAGGGTTTCCCAACAAGAGGTGTTATTTTGGTATTCAAAGAAAAAATCTAATTTTTTGAGATAAATGATTGCATGTTTATTTCATAATGAAGAGGAAGGTATGCCGTTAATAATGAAAAACAACATCAGCCAAATGGCCACAACGACCACGCTTACAGGACCATATACTTTTCATGAAAGTTTCCATAGTGGCTGCCCTATGTCGTCGATAGCCTCACGAATTCTATCTTTGAGGCCTTGAATCGACGCTGGACTGTTGGCGTAGACCTCATCCTCCACGCGGCCTCAAAGGAAGAAGTCGCAAGGCGTTAAATCACAAGATCTCGGCGGCCAATAATGATCACCTCTTCGAGAGATAACATGGTCCGGAAACTTTTCCCGTGAAAGAGCAATGGTTTCGTTGCTTGTGTGGAACGTAGCGCCGTCTTGTAGAAAGTAAACGTTGTCCAGATCAATACCATCCAACTCCGACCATAAAAAAATCATTAATCATCTCTCGATAGCGCAATCCATTTACCGTAACTGTTGATCCAACCTTATGTTCGAAAAAGTAAGGTCCAATGACCCCGCCAGACCATAAACCGCACCAAACAGTCACACGATGAGGATGGAGAGACTTCTCAACAATAACTCTTGGGTTTTCCAAGCCACATATGCGACAATTTTGCTTCTTGATGTAGCCACCGAGGTGGAAATGTCTCATCAGTCAATATGATTTTTCGATGGAATTCCGGATCATTTTCATTCATGAATTTTAATAATTTCAATACATTGTTGAAGCGTGTATCGTTCCATTTTTAGTAATGGCAAAGTTTCTACTTGTCAAAGAATAAAAGATTCAAAAGTGACAGCTACCGAAATACAGGGTGATTCAAAATAACACCTCCTGTTGGAAAACCCAGTGCACATGGCATTTGTGCGATACACACTCTGGAACTTTCAGGGTGGGGTCGCAAGCAGTTTTTGAGATATTAGCACAAATATAGAAGAACTCGAGTGTAAAAATAATAAAAAAGCTAAGAAGGCTTGAGTATTTGGTGATATTTCAGAAACTAATAAACACATCACTCTGAAATTTAGATCGCAGATGTAGATATTTTCTGAGGAAAAAGTTAATTTTTTCAAAAAACATGTAATTTTTTTACGTGCACATAACATGGACAAGCATCAAAAAAGTGATTCGTGTTCGCTTTTAGGATCAAAAATAAGAGAATGGAATAAAATTGCTTCCTACAAATGGCTACAGAATGCACCGTAAAATTCGGCATGTACATTTCTCTGATTGTGTAGACGCGAAAAATAAAGGTTCTTTTAAAAATGTGTTCACACTTTTGACTCAATATGGGAATAAAGTATACTAACCCACCAAACTGCAGGAACTAGAATCGTCGTCGGTGTACAGACGTGGAAATTATTTTTTCCAAATTCGTACTTTTAGGTCTAAAATGGAGAAAATGATAAACCTAGCATATAACTGTAGCTAGAATCATAAAAATAAGTATGTACAATCTATGGGAACATATATACCGTATATTCGCTTTTAAATTACAGTGCGATAAAATTAACAAATGGCGGTAGAAGTTTTTGGAATAAATATATTTTATGGGTCTTACTATTCTACAATTCATGTCCAGATTTGAGCTTTCTCATCAATTATTTAGTTTTATTATATTTAATTTAGGGTTTTCTTACATATCCTTAAAAATGCATATCATAAGACTAAATATTGATCACCAAAAAATATATTTTTTGATTTAACTTGAGATTCAACAACAATACTGTGTACCCAGATAAGTCTACAGAATTGATATCAACACTCTGCCAATAGTACGTACACATCCTCAAAAAATAAGTTCTGTTAAATGTAAATCAAAACAGAGTAAACAGTGTGGTTATGTTGGATTTCAAGTTTAATGAATATATAGATTTGTTAGTGATCAACAATTAATTCTATGATGTGCATTTTTAAGGAATATATAAAGTATCTCTAAGACTCATTAAATGTATATTTCCAAAAAAATTAACCGTATGCCTTGAAGGATATAGAACCACAAATATTTATTTAGTACCCTAAGTGTCCTCTTTCATTTGGTACCAATATCGCGTTACTAGGATTTGCAGAACAATTATAAACAATTATTGATTAATTATATCCTTCAAAATGCCAAGTTATTTTAAGTGTGAACTCGATCAGGAAATGAAGAACTGAGTTTACACTGTAGACTCTACAGTTTTGCTAAGCATGGAACATATATTCTTATTTTTTAGATATTTTCATGACGCACCTTTTTTGAAGATTTCTGCCTTTTATTTATTTTTTGGTGACACTTAAAGTTGTATTTAGATATATAACAATAGAGAGATATTCTAAGCAGGTAATCGAATTATTCGAATCCAGAATCCGTTGGCCGAACTTTGTTATGCTATTTGAATTATTTATAATCGAGTAATCGAATAACTTTTAACTGGTTCGACATCCTCCTCTACTTCACTCGGTATAATAAGATTTGGGCCCAAGGCAGATTCATGGGTGCATTCATAACAAAAGCACATAACTATTACCTTGATGGATGGTACAAACATTTAGCCTGGGTAAGTTGCATGTATCATGCAAATAGAGGTGTCAAGTGTGAGCACTTGTATCTCTAAGATTGGTCTTAACGTATTCTTAGTACTGTTAAATCTCCATATTGATGCAATTGGCGTTCAAGTGTAACATATGTTACAATATCACATTCATGCAAACTACATACGTGAACACAGCTACATATTTATATTAGGATGGGTCAAGAAAATAAATTGCAGCAGTCACCCCCAGATTGTTTAATGATGATCTGCAAAATATTTCGTCACTGGGTCAAGCCATCTCTGAGCTAAACGCTTCTGAGAACAAATCTAAAAATCATGTTTTTCCCTAGTAATTTGTTATTTTGCATTTTTGTCCAAAATTTGTTCTGAATTAATAGACCCATGGAATCACTTAATTTTATTATTCTTGTCTTAGAATAATTCATTGGTCGTATTATTGGATGTTTATTTTTTGTGGTTTTTCAAGGTGACATCTAAAAACTCATATTTCTTGGAAACATTTATTATGTTATAATATATATATATATATATATATATATATATATATATATATATATATATATATGATTCCTGAATGATAAATATCGGACGAAAAATGACACTGACTCCATGTTTGCAAAATAGCTTAATAGAGGAGACGACATTTCCAAACTCTCCATATTGCAAAAAGAGCGCTGCGGCGTCAATGTCCTTCCGATGTTTATCATTTAGGCATCATTCAAAAGGTATAGATTGCCGCTATTTATTTTTTATAAAATACTAGCACCAAGTACGAAAAAATGTTCTGTAGTCACTATGGAAAAATGTATGTATAGTGTATTTTCAGACGGCTTATTCTAGGAAGGAAATATTTTGCAAATCATTATTAAACAATCCAAACTTTATTTTCGTGGGGTGACCATTTGTATCGACCGCGACCCAGCCTAATGTATATATGTCTGTATGCATTTATCTATTTGTTACATATATAGATTTGCAAATACGCACGCTTTTAACTTTATACATGACTTTCATTCAATTTCGCTGCTTCGGTATGTTTTTCAACATCACCAAAACAACAACAGTAGCGTCTAAATTTACCATGAATAGTATAACAAATTGGAATTATAAGTGACTCTTCTCAGACTGCTATTGTAGTGCCCTCCACTCGATTTCATGTAAAAGTCCTCGTATGAATGAAAACATATTCATATGAATAAATATCTACGAAATTTCAATGCAGAACTGCAAAAGTCTGCTGTCATCTTTATGTGCTACTGGATTGAGTGGGGGAATAAATCCAATATTTAATATTAGATTTAAATTAAATAATATATTTAAGATAGTGGGAAGTAAACATAAAATTAGGAATGTCAAAAACCGGCCTCTTCGGGAAACCGGTTTTCGGTTTGTTCGATAATTTAAAGTTGCAAAAAACGGGTTTCGGTTTTTAAACCGGTGAAACTGGTTTTTATTTATAAGCTAAAATTGAACATTTTACATTATTTTTATACTTTTTTTGAGATTATTGAACACAATATCAGTAAACCATAAGAATTCAAATACTATTTACTTATTTTCTAATTTCATTTTCATATTTTAAATGAAAATTCACTTAAATCACCGATCTTGTTTATTTAAATCACCAAATTATTGTTGATGTTTTGGAAACAACAAGAAATACGTTAGAGAATGCTATATTATCAAAAATTTCTCTCAATTAGTGATGTTGTCAGAACACAAATAAAAAATTAGCAATAACAGTCAATGGCTTCGATGTTACACATCAAGCTCCAAACGAAGCTATTAAATATCGTACTTGGTTTTTTCAACGCCACAAATCAATATTTTGGGAAAATCTTAAACCTGCGGTATTAAGAGGTCAGTTTAGTTTATATTCGCAGCTAGTGAACAAATAATTACTCTCACATTTTCTTGCGTAAATTTTTGTTTTGTAATTTAAAACCGGTTAACCGACAGGAAAACACCGGTTTCCCCGGTTTGTCGAAAATGACAATTAAAAAAACGGTGTCGGAGTTAACAGCATTTAACCGGTTTTCGGTTTTGACATCAATACATAGAACAATTTCAAAAATATGAAATTGTTTGTAGTAGGTGGATGGAAACTAACGTATTTTTGTAATAAGGCAATTTTATTGTTTTTTTACTTTTTTACCGTTGAATTTCCAAGAAATTGCTTCTGGTTTAATTGAAAAATATATTTTTATACCACCTTGATATGTTTCGAATTTATTTCATCAAAAATTTTTTTAATAAAAATAATATGAAAGGAAATAAGAAAGATTGATATTTTAACCTTCTACACAGTCACTCAATTTTGATCCTAATTTCATGATTCCAGCTACTCCGTTTGATGGGTAGCAGTGTTATCCCATTTGTCCCTAAAATACCAGTTTGGCAAATGCGCAGTCAGAGGAATGTATCAACCACTCCCTGCGTATATACCTCATTTTGATTACTTATGGGGCGATTTTATGTAGTTCATATAAGTTATACGAATATGGTAAAATTGATGAAAATAATTTGCATTGTGTTAATCATATATGTGATGGGCCCATACAAACACAAAATCGGTGGGACAGTTGTATTAGAAAATATGGACCCATATGATATAATTTTCCGGCAGGTATTCCACGAGTAAATATAATATTATCTGGAAAAAATTGATGAAGATCCGATGACAAATGCCGATTTTATATCGGCAATATGATGAATCCGACGGACATTTGTAGGGTGCCTATCACAACACTTGGGGCCTGTGCCAAAAACATGAGCCTATATAGTTCTCATTCATGGTAGGTATTCCTAGTTGAAATATGCCATGATCTGCTAAATTTAATCACGATCCGATGTAAGATGTTGGTCTGCAAAATTTGATAAACTTATGACTTAAAGTCTGGGCTCTAGAGTGGTAAATGTAAAAAATGGGGCACATTTGTAAGGGAGCTACAATAAAAAGTGGGCCCTTATAGATCAATTCTTAGTTGAAATATAATATAAGTACGTTTTAGAGCAATAATAGAGTAAACTGGGGGCCCAGTTGTAAGGGGGCTATTCGTTAAATCGATTCAGCTTGTGATTCTAAACCTATCGGTATACTTAAAGGTGTGTCTAGCTCGATTATTTATTGGTGTTCCAAACATTTATGTGCTACTGGATTGAGTGGGGGAATAAATCCAATATTTAATATTAGATTTAAATTAAATAATATATTTAAGATAGTGGGAAGTAAACATAAAATTAGGAATGTCAAAAACCGGCCTCTTCGGGAAACCGGTTTTCGGTTTGTTCGATAATTTAAAGTTGCAAAAAACGGGTTTCGGTTTTTAAACCGGTGAAACTGGTTTTTATTTATAAGCTAAAATTGAACATTTTACATTATTTTTATACTTTTTTTGAGATTATTGAACACAATATCAGTAAACCATAAGAATTCAAATACTATTTACTTATTTTCTAATTTCATTTTCATATTTTAAATGAAAATTCACTTAAATCACCGATCTTGTTTATTTAAATCACCAAATTATTGTTGATGTTTTGGAAACAACAAGAAATACGTTAGAGAATGCTATATTATCAAAAATTTCTCTCAATTAGTGATGTTGTCAGAACACAAATAAAAAATTAGCAATAACAGTCAATGGCTTCGATGTTACACATCAAGCTCCAAACGAAGCTATTAAATATCGTACTTGGTTTTTTCAACGCCACAAATCAATATTTTGGGAAAATCTTAAACCTGCGGTATTAAGAGGTCAGTTTAGTTTATATTCGCAGCTAGTGAACAAATAATTACTCTCACATTTTCTTGCGTAAATTTTTGTTTTGTAATTTAAAACCGGTTAACCGACAGGAAAACACCGGTTTCCCCGGTTTGTCGAAAATGACAATTAAAAAAACGGTGTCGGAGTTAACAGCATTTAACCGGTTTTCGGTTTTGACATCAATACATAGAACAATTTCAAAAATATGAAATTGTTTGTAGTAGGTGGATGGAAACTAACGTATTTTTGTAATAAGGCAATTTTATTGTTTTTTTACTTTTTTACCGTTGAATTTCCAAGAAATTGCTTCTGGTTTAATTGAAAAATATATTTTTATACCACCTTGATATGTTTCGAATTTATTTCATCAAAAATTTTTTTAATAAAAATAATATGAAAGGAAATAAGAAAGATTGATATTTTAACCTTCTACACAGTCACTCAATTTTGATCCTAATTTCATGATTCCAGCTACTCCGTTTGATGGGTAGCAGTGTTATCCCATTTGTCCCTAAAATACCAGTTTGGCAAATGCGCAGTCAGAGGAATGTATCAACCACTCCCTGCGTATATACCTCATTTTGATTACTTATGGGGCGATTTTATGTAGTTCATATAAGTTATACGAATATGGTAAAATTGATGAAAATAATTTGCATTGTGTTAATCATATATGTGATGGGCCCATACAAACACAAAATCGGTGGGACAGTTGTATTAGAAAATATGGACCCATATGATATAATTTTCCGGCAGGTATTCCACGAGTAAATATAATATTATCTGGAAAAAATTGATGAAGATCCGATGACAAATGCCGATTTTATATCGGCAATATGATGAATCCGACGGACATTTGTAGGGTGCCTATCACAACACTTGGGGCCTGTGCCAAAAACATGAGCCTATATAGTTCTCATTCATGGTAGGTATTCCTAGTTGAAATATGCCATGATCTGCTAAATTTAATCACGATCCGATGTAAGATGTTGGTCTGCAAAATTTGATAAACTTATGACTTAAAGTCTGGGCTCTAGAGTGGTAAATGTAAAAAATGGGGCACATTTGTAAGGGAGCTACAATAAAAAGTGGGCCCTTATAGATCAATTCTTAGTTGAAATATAATATAAGTACGTTTTAGAGCAATAATAGAGTAAACTGGGGGCCCAGTTGTAAGGGGGCTATTCGTTAAATCGATTCAGCTTGTGATTCTAAACCTATCGGTATACTTAAAGGTGTGTCTAGCTCGATTATTTATTGGTGTTCCAAACATTAGTAGGATACAAAAATTTATATATGCATCAATTGCAAAAGTAGACAACTGTTTCATTGTCTCAAACGAAATGTATTGTAATTTTAAATAAGGATCTTGTTCGCAATTGTCGACGAATCAAACAATCATTCACAATTTATATTCTTTGGTCGAATTTTTTAAAATAAAAAACTTTTTATATTTGGGGATACTTAAGGATTTTGTATGACTATTTTGGGAGCAAAATATTCCCTGTTTGTTGACGAATTAACCACTTGATCGTGATTTGTTTTTTTTTTTTGTGAATTCTTTGAAGAAAAAGTTCTTCTTTCACAAAAAGGATCCTCACAACATTAACTTACAACACTTTTCTCGCTTCGTATAATGCTCGCTTCGGCCAAAAAATTAAAACTTTGATCCACTGTAAAACGAAACTTAGACCAGCTTGGAACACTTGTTCAGCCTTTCGATTTGACTTCTTGTGGCGCTAGAAGTCCAGTCAGATAGAAATCTGTTTTCATTTGTTATAGAATGGGTATAAATGTCAACCGAAATTATTCAAGATCTAATGAAACGAGCGCTATTTCAGACATCCTATTTGTTTTCGTTAGAAATTTATCATTATTTTAATTTGTTCGTTTGTTTTATTTCGGCCTGTAACACCGTACGACAATTTTTGAAAAAGGTCGTTGCACTTGCATATGAAACTATAGGCAAAATGGAGTTAATTGGCGTTTTTAGTTTTTCATTTCCAAATCATGTTGTCCCTTCACAAGACAACAAAGTTTCAAAGGCTATAATTTTTCAAAAAATATTTTTAGTACTTATTTGCATGCTATGATAACGATATTAGTCTCAAACTAAAGAGGAGAATATCTGTTTCCACGTTTCTATATAGTTTAGCATTAACAACTATTTCAAATTTACCCCTTATTTTTTAGTTTATTCACTTTTTACTTTTTCAGAGGGTAAACTTGGAATGGTTGTTAAAGCTAAATTAATACAGAGAGGCATGCAATTTGAAGTATTTTTAGCAAATATTCTCTTCTTTAATTTGACACTTATGCCGATATCATTGGGTGCGAACAAGTATTAAAATTAATTTTCGAAAAATTATATCCTTTGGAAATTTGTTCTCCTCAGGATGAGGAAATATAAAACTAAAAACGCTAATTAACTCAATTTCACCCTTAGTTTCAGACGTATATCACCTGATTCAAGTGTAATATGGACTGTCTGACAGTGTAATCAATATTTGATTTGATCTGGAATGTAAATGCAAAATGGCCTTGAGTCAGAACAATATCTCTGTTTAAATCAATTTATAATTCTTTAACAATAAGTAAAAATCGACTTCGTATATTGATATCGGATGGTATCATAAAGTCGGTTACTCCTAGTCTTTTTCTACAAAAATTATTTAGCTGGTTAGACTTCCTATATATCACCACTTTTTCTCTGAACCGCAATCCATGGATGGATCGCTTGGATGGTGCAACCGAATGACACGAATGCAATTTTAACGAAATTAATACTACTACCGACAGGATATTGAAATTTCTACGAAAGTTCGCATTTCGCATAATTCCACTCCTTTTGTACTCTGTCCTGCACATGTTTTAGTTTACAACTTCTTCATTACAGTTTCCTCCTGAACGAGAAAAAACTTTTTTTTGCTATTTGCTTTATAGAAATGTTATTCGTACATTCTGATCCTGATACAATGACTACAAATGCTATTCCACTCCATGCTGCCACCGCCACTGCCACTGTTACTTTGTAATGAATTCTGTCTGCGTATCATCAAAAAGTCAGCTGACGTGCTGTGATTTTTTTCACATAATTTTTTATTATAAGTTAATTTTCTATATTTTGTCTTGGTTATTTCTTCTTGTTCTTCTTGTTTTTTCGAAGTTCAGGAAAAAAAGAGAGCGAAAAAGAGGACGAGAAAAATTCTCATATGTATGAAAGTAAATTTCGTAAATGTCTTCCCATCATTTTCGAATGGGAATAGAGAATGAATATGAAACGCAATGTTTGGAATGACTACGAATACGGTTGGAGCTATAATACGTACATTACGCTCTCGGTATTACAGGAGTATATAAACTTTGGATCCTCTATTCGAATTAGCCCAACTATATTCGGATGCATGAATGTTTAGCTGTATTCCCATGTATTCGCGGTAAATATGAAATATTGCGTGGATTTCCGTGATTTATAGAGCGACAAATGAGCGAATATTATATCTATTTGGAATGACCAAATCTAGAGTACACCTAGGGATAGATGCTTATATTTAGTTCGAGTATACCAGATTTCTATAAAAATATTCCGATTAATGTTTACAGAAAATTGGCATCCAATAAACATGATTAAATTTGGAGAAAATGATTTACCCTGGTCAGAATATCTTCATTTGCTCATTGAAAGAAAATATAGTTTTACTCAATACGGCAAAAATACCCTACGATTCACATAGCCAAGCATATACTCTAATAAATAGTAGTGCTTCGATACTGAAGTAGTCTGCACAATCTTAAGGTTCGCAGTTCGTTTTTTCCCCATCTGCTTGAAAGCTAAATTCCTTAAGTTCATGGCAACTCATTCCTCGGCACTAAGGACGAGCAAATACTCGTACATGAAAGTGGAGAAGAAAGTATTCTTGATTTGTGTTCTGTTCTGTTCTATGATAAAAACTTTTCTCTTTTTCCCTTCTGATTTTTCATCGGGTATTGTTTTCTCGAAAGTAGGAAAGAAATTCGTGCAGCATTTAAGCTCATTGTTTGACTGTTAATTTATTTAGTTTTTTCTAGCCTCGCAACTTTTTTTGTTTGGGTGGAGATTTTTTTCCTTTTTTCAAAATTTAATAAAAGATTCATTGAGTTTATTAATATTCTTTGTTTGTCTTGGCATACTCATGGTGTTTATTAATATCAAAAGTTCTTCATACACACAGCACACAGAGGCAAAACGAAAAGTTTTTCCCTTTTTTCCAACCGAACAGTAGAAAATGTATGTGAGCTTGTATTTCGGTAGAAAAAAAGAAGCGAAAAACTTTTTGCCTGGTTCTCAAATGTAATTTACATTGAACCTAAATGATGGATTTGTTGTCTATAATGAAATTTATTAAAACTGCCAACAACAGGGAGTGGAAACAAAGGAAGGACCTAATAAAGTTTATGTCTGCGAAATGGATAGCAAACGCATGGTGGTTTTCCCGGCCCTCGGGAAAGAGTATGGGGTGGAAAGAGGAAATGACAGATGAGGAAGACGTAACCGATCTGTAGCGTACAAATCTGAAGGAGATAAAACTTGGATTAACTATGGCGGTAGATTAATTTTCTGGTAGTTTTGGACAAGAAGTATGTTCTAGTGGTCAATATGTGGTACATTATAATGTGTTTGCTTATTTGGTTATAAAATATTAAATTGACCCTACAAATTTCAATTCAAGTTTTGTTAACAGTGTCCTGTGTCACTCTTGAAGAATAGATTATATACACCAGTATATCCATATGCTTCAATTCGAAAAACACAAGTTCATTTTAAGATGTGAATAATTACTATGTGAATAATTACTATTGCCGAATTTGGAAACGCCATACAAAGTCTGAAAGAAAATGTTTTATTCCAGAAATGAAATCTTACCTTGCATACAATGGAAATTGACATTATTACAACGTAAAAGAATTGGAAATCTTGTTACTTTTAAAAATACTTTTGTGATACCTCAAAAAATCCACAATTCTTAAATCGGGGAAATAAAATGTGATTTTTAGAAAAACAAGCGTAATTTTTTATTTCGATCGAGGGCCAGAAGCTTGAACAATTCAATTTTTACATTTGAAATCGGTGCTTTGGATTTCGAGAATAAATTGTGTAAATAAATTATTTTTAATGAGAATTAATCATATTTCAATCATTTTTGGGAGGTTTTTCTTGAATAAAATTCTCGGTGAGAATTGTATTTAATAAAATCTGGTCGGCGCCTTATCAAGCCATATCAAAAACTTGCATTTTAATCAAGAATAGAGGGTAGAATTTTAACATTTTTGTGCAATTTGCAATTGATGCATTTTTTATTAAAACCACAATAACTTCCATATTTTTAGTTCGATTTGTGTTTTTGTTGGATCGTTCAAGAGGTATTGATGACCAATTCCAATTTTTAGAACTTCCTAAACCATTAAGGGGCTACAATTTTCTTCTTACTGTTGGTTCTCATTGGGTTAAATGTGATGTAAAAACTGAAATATGGGGTTATTTGCAACGTAAACACATTCTAGTCTTACAAAAAGCTAATTTTCGAAAATTAACATCTGAAATTTTGTCTTTCAATGCATAAATTTGGCGGAAAACTTCACATAAGATGTTACTATAAAACCGTGCGACATGATTTCCATCCCAAGAACGAGATTATACAGAAGTGAAACTATAGGTCACTAATAGTAAAACTCATACTCAGTTTTTTATTTCGTGGTCGTTTGTCTTTTTTACAGGACTTTTAATTTTCGAAGGATGTAAATGTTTCAATAATTTAGTTTCTTAATTTTGCGTATCATACAATGGCGATGTGGGTATCAAATGAAAGAGAAGAAATATACTTTTAATTTCATGCGTAATTTAGCATTAACAACCATTTCAATTTTTCCCCTTTATAAAGTTAAGGGTGAAATTTGAAATGGTTGAATTTCTTTCCAAAAATTTGCTTTAAATAAGACTAAAATGTGTTTACGATGCAAATAACCCCATATTTCACTTTTTACTTCACATTTAACCCACTGAGTATTAACAGTAAGAAAAAAATGTGCGGCCCTTAATGGGTTAGCAAATTCTAAAAATTGCAATTGGTTATCAATACCTCTCCAACGAGCCCCTAAAAACATAAATCGAACTAAAAATGTGGAAGTTATTGCGGTTTTTATAAAAAATGCATCAAAAATTGCACTAAAATAGTATAAATCTGTGCTTTATATTGGGTCATATTGCAAGTTTTTAATATGGTTTGATAAGGCTCGGGTAGGATTTTAATTTCTAGCGGGTTTTTCTCAATACCATTCTCATGGTGAATTTTATTCAAGAAAAACCTGATTTATTGAGGTTATTTTGAACGCGTTCGGTCGGGCCGAACTTTACGTACCCTCCTCCATGGAAAATGTTAATTTTTAATATAACAAAACCAAATTAAAATATTGAAAAATAATTTTATAAATAAATATTCTTTTTAATAATAATACAGCAAGTCAATTCAAAAAGCAAATATAAGACAGCAATATTCAAAAAAGCATAAATACCCTAAACATTGAGGGTAGTGGGTGCATTTCAAGCCGACTGGTTGATTGTATTTCCCATTTTAATTCTAAAAGTGCAAATTTTGAAAATGCATTATCTCTTACATACACAGTGTTAACCTAACTCCATCTTTGCCTAAAAATAATGTATACATCTAATTCCATGGTTCTAGCTGCGGCCATTTTGTTGGTACCATTTTTATCCCATTTTACCCCTTAAAATTTCGACTTTCGGGATGGAGACACCAAATTTCATCATTCTAGCTGTAGCCGTTTAGTTGGTACCATTTTTATCCTTCTGTTCCCATTATATGCCTTGAAAGTACGAATTTGGAAACACCTTTCATGAGTTACACATCACAAATTGTCTATTTTTGGCATTTCCGGGAAAATGAATGTCCAATTCATGTTTAGAAATCAAATTTACATCAGGGTAGCTTAGTCACATACTGCCAGTTGACCTCATGCATTTAAGCATTTTTCATTGAGTAGTGATAGGCCTGTTCGATTGGGCCTACTAACTTAATATTTGTATGGAATTTACTCGCTTAAAAATAAAGTAGCTTACTAGTTACGTAGGAAAGTAGCTCTTAGTTATCGAGTAAGGTGGTGCCATATTTTAATCTCTGATTTATTTAAATAAAACCCATGAATAACAAGTAAGGAAAGACTAAAGTCGGGCGGGGTCGACTATATGATACACTCCACTTTCTGACTGAATACAATTCAATTCGGTAAAAAAGTGAAAACTGGAAGAATTTTTTTATGATTCCTAATCATAGGCTATTATGACCTGACCCAATTTGTCAAATCTAGAAGAATATTTGTATCGGGCTATATCCAAACATGGAATGATGTGATCCACTTACGCAATAGGTTCTTCCAGTTCAAGTATAACGTGTTATGCTCAATTTGAAGAAATTCGGTGAAAATACGTGGTTTCTGGGGCGGAAAAAATCAAGCGAAATTTGTATGGGAGCTATATCTAAATCTGAACCGATCTTACCCACTTTCTGCATAGGTGTTTCTAGTTGGATTATAAGATGATGTGCCAAATTTAAAGAAAATCGGTTTCTAGAGCGGAAAATGTTAAATCGGTAGCGACATTTGTATGGGGGCTATATCTAAATCTGAACCGATTTGCCTCAAATTAAATAGCGTTCGTCCTTGATCCACAAAACTTATTTGTGCCAATTTTTGTTAAAATCGGACTATAATTGCGACCTGTAATGTGATTACAACAATAGATGGAGAGACAGACAGACGGACGGACATCGCTAAATCGACTCAGAAAGTGATTCTAAGTCGATCGGTATTCTTAACAATGGGTCTATATCGCTTCCTTTTGGGTGTTACAAACAAATGCACAAAGACATAATACTCTCGTGGAGTGTATAAAAATGTTGCCCAATCGAACAGGCCTGTTGCCAATTGGACATGCCTGATATGCCCTATAGACTTTATATACTCTATACTACTCTCCAATGAACATTTGAAGATATTGCAAATAGATTGATAAAACTATTTGATATAGGCCATCTAAATCTTCTTCCGATATAATAGCACTTTTAAGTAATCAAACCCATATATAGTTGGTATATTCGTCACCGCTCGACCTTAGCCTTTCTTTAATTATTTTAGAATGTCCTTGTGTTCGATTATTATTTGGAAAAGATATATTTTTGCTTTTTAAACGCGAAAGCCAAAATTTAACAAAAAATTAAATACACAAATATGACATGATGACCTATCTAGAAAATTGATATTAGATAGCTTATGAAATATCTCAATATTTCAGGGTGGATATTACAGACATTTCCGAATGGTGTTGTGCATTAAAAACGGTTCTTAAGAAACTAATGAGACTCCCAACAATGTATATATCCTACCCTATCCTATTATGCACATAAATTGGCCTTATGTGTGAGAGCCACCTCGTCATGTGTATCGATCAATGAAAAACGTAAAAAATACAGTAGACTAATGGTATGTACGATACCACCCATTGTTTTTGTGGTCACTACATCCCCTCTTATGCCACACCCATTATCAATATTACTCACTTTGTTAAGTCTGTCTGTATGTCTGTCTATCTCCCTTTATGGCCAACTACTACACATTTTCTTTGTTACATTTGCAGCAAAATCTGTTTTAGCTTTTAGTGGAGTATGGTTTGTTTTGTATCGTATGTGGCCACATTACTTTATTATAGTTCGGACTCATTGACGTAAGAGTTTCTACTTACACAGATACTCGTATAGATATGTATGTCAGCTTGTTGATAGTTTCCTCTTTCGTTCGTTTTTGGTTGGTAGTGTTTTCAAGTATGTCAAATACCACGTTTTATCCTTTGAGTAAAGCAATTGATGGCTACTTGACATAACGTATATCCCCTCACTGCTGACATTTGCAACATAAACCTATGATTGTATGTACAAACATACAGTACATGTGTGTTTGCAAGTGTCGCATTATCTGACTGAACATGTCTCCTTATGCCACTAAAACCATGTACATGTAACCTCTGTAAGGGGAGAGACTTGTATAATGCCAGCGAACAGGCCAGGATTATCCATTAGACAGCATATGAAATGGTCCAGGACATGCAGTTTTGTATAAATATAAAATTTGTAGTAGTTGGGGCAAGGCGGACGGAAATTGGAGTAATCGAAATTTCGTCAACGTAAAACTAATAAGTGTCCACGTATTTGAGATGTATTTGCAATTTGAAATGAATTAGCGCAACCAGCAAGGCAATCGGATCCCAAAATTTCAAAAAAATCTTTTTGAGTAGCATCTTAACAGCACGTTTTTATAAAGTGGACGCCTTTTTGTCAAAAGGAGGAACACAAATTTCAGAAATATTAATTTTCCTAACTTTGTGCAAAAAATGGCAATTGTTATACTAGACGCACTTTTGTTCTAGTAAACATTTTCGAGTTCTGTAAAAATATTGTAATTATTGTCGTCGTCTTCTTCTAAATATATGCGATCGACAGATTTACTAGAACAAAAGTTATGGAACTTTGTAAGATAGAATTTGATTCTGAACTACAGTACGGACGTTGTCTTTGTGGATCAAAATTTGAACGTCATATTTTGGTTGTCTTGAAAACTTGAAATAACACGAAACGTATAAGTCTGTCATAAACTATTTGTGTTGGAATTAAAATGTGCTTGCATTTGGAGATTCCTGACGTAAACGGCAAACTCGTATTCCAAAATCTTCTGCCGGTCTCGAAAAGACTATCCTTGTAAATAGCCCACCAAATTTGGTTGAGCAATATGTCAAAATATCATGGTTTCATTCAATATACATACAAATACAAATCGGAAAGAACATAAGGGCGGGGATTATGTCTTTGAGTTATTCTCCACTTTTATTGTAAGTGTTCCTTAAATCGAATCAGAGGTATGAAAGCATATGTCCATATGGTTCATAGGCGTTCCTATGCGAAATTATCAAGATTCGATTTAATATGAGGTTTTTTAAGGTAATAATGAAAATTGGAAGGACAGTTATAGTGGGGCGATTTTAAAACATGGACCCATATGTTACAAACAAGATTTACATGCACAGCAGACGGACGTAAACAGACATTGATTCAAGTCGATCGGGTTACTTAAAGTTGGGTCTTGCTCGATTATTTCTTTGTGTTACAATTGTTTGGTGTGAAACTAACTAATTATACCCTATTCAACATATAAGTTCTACATTTTGGCTGACATCTCAAAATTTTTCGAAAAAGGTATAGAATAGAGTAATTTCATGAGAAACAATCGCACAAATTTGGACTCTTATCTCCGATCATGATTACATTTTCAAATAAAGTACTTTACAATAATATAATAATAATTTGAAAATACAATAAATTGTAGAACCTGAGGTGGATCGAAAATGAATTATTTTCGCCATAAGGTAATTTTAAAAAATTTCATCTTTTTTGTTGTATGAGATACAAATATTTTTTCTCATTTCACGCCAATGTCTTCTAGTTATACAGAAAGTAGTGATCTCTTTTTTTCTTATCTAGTTTTTATTTATTTTATAAACAAAAATATATATTAGATTTTTTTATTTTTATTTCAGCAGGACGCTCCATAAGATTTATGATGGTGTTCCTGGTACTTACTCTTAAAAGTTATAAACGTGAAATTAACAATATGTAATATAAATAACATTGTCCGACAAATTATGACTTTCTGATTGGAACAGAAAAACGACCCTATAATTCTGAAAGGGAATGTTGAGTAGGCCATTTGTGCAGAATAAACTGTTCTGAGTTTCTGTATACAGTGGGTCAAAGTTTTAATTTTTTGGTCGAAGGGACCATTACACTAAATGGAACATATATATTATGAGAGTATTATAAATGTTATGAGAGTATTCTCATTTTCAAAGTTCTATTTTTTTTGGTTGAAGGGAACATTATACTAAGTGAAAAAGTGTTGTAAGTTAATGTCTGAGTGCATTCTTATTGTCAGAAGTAATTGTAGAATTCTATGAGGATAATTTTTGTGGAGGATGTTAACCCTAGATCCTATCTTTATGGGCCAATTTGACCCTTTTTCCGAAAAAAGTCCTTTCAAAAAGGATGTATAAGGTTTGAAATGGTCTCCGAAAAAAATTGCCGGAAAATTTTAGTGAGGGTCACCAAAGTTGTAAATAAAGCTATTCACGATTAAATTTCAAAATTACACTTATACAAAAAATACTAAAAATAAATAAAAATTCGTTCAATTTTTTTGGAAGATCGATATTATGCGACAAAAATATGGGAATTTCGGCAGAGCACGGTAAATAAGAATGCAAATTGGATATTTTTGCAAAATTTTCATTTTGATTTGTATGCATCACATTTTTGTTTTGTGTATTTCTCGCGTTTGTTATTGTTTTAGAGTAAGTACCGCGAACATCATCATCAAACCTATGAAGCGTCTTACTGGCTCTATTAGCTATTAATAAAATTTATTTTCAAAAATCTGAATGTAAAAATAAAAAAATATATTTGTTTAAGATTTTACATATTCTGAAGAAACTTGCAGAAATTTCCTTGAAATTAGAAAAAATAGATTTGTATCTCATATCACAAAAAAGTTCAAATTTTCTTTTAAATTGCCTTACGAAAAAAATATCTATCCTAGTATCTACACTTTCATATTTTTGAAAATCGGAAAATGCAGCTTTATTCGCCTTATCGAAAAGTACATAATTGGAAAATTTCATCAAAATCGGAGAGAAGGTCCAAAAGATCAGTTCACATGAAGTTACGCAGCCCTTGTAGTCTGGAACACCCTAATGTACATACATCTTTATAATGGTTTAAAACACATAAACAAAAACCATAAAAAAGAAAAAAATATGTTCTTATATCTTTTCCAAAACTCCAACAGAAAATAAACTTTCAACTTACCAAATTACAAAATTACACAGCAATCCGAATGATATCAGCCTCAATTTGCCTTGTATTGATGTAATTGCTCGACAGCAGTTTCACTCATGTTCTTTTTGTCCTGTCACACCCATACTTAACAAGTCCATCATACATGTTCGACCAGGAAAATAAAAACTTGAACACAAACGACGAACTAATCACGAATAAAATCGTAAACCGAACGAATGATGAAATAGCTCTCTCCGTAGTGATATCGAACACTTGTTGAATTCTTATTGAACCCGAAGCAAATTTCATTTACACCGGCACACACAAACATATATGAAAACACTCACGAACCGTAAACCGAGTGAATGGTGGCGTAGCCTTCTCTCTCTCTCTCTCTGTCGAACTCTAGTTGAATTCTTTTCGAACCCTTTAACGAGGAGCGAACTTAATATACACCGATAAACGCGATTACTTTTGCTTTGTTATTTTCGTTTCTTATTACTAACTGTTTCAAAATAGAACCAGCAGAAAACTGACGCAATGATTTCGCTATCAATCACAACAAAACTTCATCACGCACGAACGATATTAAAAACTACAAATAATCACAATTTACAATTATTTTATTTCACAACGTTGTAGACACGACCGATCAATATAAAAATTTCCGAAAACTAAAGAAAGGAAAAAGACAAAAACAACGAAAGCTCCTTCTGCATGCGGCGAATTGAGAGTTTGTTGCCCAGATTGCGTTAGCGAGAAAGAATACAAGAGAGCGAGAGAAACTAGAACAAATTTGAACAGAGCTTTATTAGTTTGTCGCAAAAGGAGAAACGAACAAAAATGGCTAAAAGAGGAAGCCAATACATGGATGAATTGGAAGAAAACTAGCGAGTAGGAGAACGGCTAGTTGGCTTTTGAAAAGGGTGAAAAAACGCAAATTTGAAAGGAAAATCCAAAATTTGTAAATAAAGAGGTAGAAATAAATTGCGGGAGTGAATTCGTCGTGCTTTGAAAAATGAGCGAGAAGTGCTGTCTTACTCTTAAAATCATAAAAGTTCATATTATATATTTTTGCAAGAACAATTTACATTCAGAGAACCGCAAAGCGAAATTTCGGGGTTTTTTAAATTTATTTGACATATTAGTCCAGTAAACAAGTAAGGAAAGGCTAAAGTCTATCCGAATATAATACAACTCTGTAAAAAAGTGAAAACAGGAAGAATTTTTGTATGCTTCCTAATCATAGGCTAATATGACCTGGTCCAATTTGTCAAATCGAAAAGAATATTTGTATCGGGGCTATATCCAAACATGGAATAAAGTGACTAACTTTCACAATAAGTTCTTCCAGTTCAAATATAACGTGTTATGCTCACTTTGAAGAAATTCGGTAAAAATTCGTGGTTTCTGGGGCGGAAAAAGTCAAGCTGGGAGTGAAATTTGTGTGGGAGCTATATATAAATCTGAACCGATCTGACACATTTGCACCATGGCTGTTTATAGATATTATATAAGATATTTCGCCTAATTTGAAGAGCATCTGTTAAAATAAACTACTAGATCAAATCAAATCGATGTGACCCATTTTTACCGTGGGTATTTCTAAATAGTTGAAATATAAGATATTTTGCGAGATTTAATGAAGATCTGTTAAAATATGTGGATTCTAGAGCGGAAAAATTCAAATTCGGAGCGAAATTTGTATGGTAGCTATGTATAAATCTGAATTGATCTAACATATTTTTACCACAGGTGTTTCCAGTTGAACTATAAGATGATTTGCCAATTTTGAAGAAAATCTGTTGAAATTTGTGGTATCTAGTATGGGGGCTATATCTAAATCTGAACCGATTTTCTTCAAATTAAATAGCGTTCGTCCTTGTACCGAAAACCTCGTTGTGCATAGTTTCTGTCTACAATTGCGACCTGTATCGTGATTACAAGAATAAATGGACAGACAGACGGACATTGCTAAATCGAATCAAAAAGTGATTCTAAGTCGATCGGTATAATTAACAATGGGTCTATCTCCCTTCCTTTTGGTTGTTACAAACAAATGCACATAAGACATAATACTCTCACGCCTCAAAGAAACATTTATTTAATGTAATGTAAAGAACTGATTAATGGTCAGTTCAGCCAGATATATGTAGAGAATGGGAAAATTTAAATAAATCTGTATTATCTTATCAATTAAAAAAACACTCAACACCTAGAGAGTTTGTCCACTCTCACTTATTTGTTCGCACTAATATATTACAAGATTGTATTTTTATAGTAAGTTTAGCCTGCATTTTATCACCTACAGTAAACATATGTGGACAAAGTCAAATTTGTTCAGTTAATGTCGTCAATTTGTTTCACTTTCTCGCATAAAGTGCTGTTTATTTCCTCAAATTTTGATATTTTTAGTTATAAAGTAAAGTTTGTACAAGGTGAGGCAAAATTAATCAAATCAAAGCTGTTTCATGATCCTGAAATTTTGTCACGATCGCGTGTAAAATGTGTATGCTAGAGCAGTAATAGTGTACGTTATTGGGATATTTGTATAAGGGATATATATCAATCTGAACCGATTTCCTCCGACCGGTCCTTGACCAAAATAAAAATTCTGCCAAATTCAATGGCAATCGGGCAAAAAATCGACTCAACTGGTGGCTCTAATATGATCGGCATACTTAATCCTCTCATGCCCGAATTTCCTTTTTAATAAATATATAAAATTTAATATGCTTTTTGATGATGTCTGGGTCTAAATATGATTTATATAGAGTTTTGGGGTTATAATTCAAACATACATGAGATATCGGATAAATAAAAATCATATTTTGAATTGTTTCTTCATTTTAAAAATCTTTATTATGTATCACTTCGAATAACAAATAGAGTTTTTCTTGTACTCGAAGAAATCCTATAAAAATAAACAGAAATTCTAAAAAAAATTAATTACAAGATATTCAAATAATTGAAATTTGAGACTTCACTTTTGTTTTCGTCTTCCTACGCAGACCCAAGTTACCGAATTTGTTGGTTCTCTTTTGAATAATCTTTGTTACCTATGTAGACAAAAGTAAAATTTAATAATTCAGCAAAATATGTGATTTTGAAGATTTTATAGTAACTCGTAATGTTGCCTATAGGTAACATTGGGCATGAAAGAGCTCGATTATTTCTTGTTGTTACAAACATTTGGCGCGAAACTAACATATAATACCCTATTACACGAAGTGGTGTAGAGTATAATAATAACAATGTTCAACTGCATTTTATGAACCGAATAGCGTCCTTTTAATTCTGAAAGGGGACAATTTTTTAAAATAAACTTTTAGCTGTGTTCAAAAAGTTTTCTAGTTTTAGGGTATCTTGCTATCAAATTTTATCAATTCGCCGTTTATAACACTTTGCTTCCCAAGTTATCAAACTAAAAAAAGAGTGAAATAGGATAAATATTGGATATAAAGTCAAAAATTGTGAAAATAGTTATTAAAAAACCCGCGTAACTTGTTATACCCTTAACTATGGTGCTATGTCTTTGTGAATTTGTTTGTAACACCGAAGAGGAAACGAGATAAACCCATCGTTTATTATACAGATCGGTTTAGAATCACTTTTTGAATCGATTTAGCAATGCCCGTCTGTCTGTCGGTCCGTCGTCCAACTATTCTTTGAATCGATTTAGCAATGTCCGTCTGTCCGTCCGTCCATCTATTCTTGTAATTAAAGTACAGGTCGCAATTATTGTCCTATCCTTACGAACGGACCCTATTTAATTTGCAGCAAATTGGTTCAGATATATCCACCATATATTTTGACATATTTTCTTCAAATTTGGCAAAACATCTTATATTTGAAATAGGAACATCTCCAGTGAATATGATTCAAATCGGTTTAGTTTTGTATATAGCTCCCATACGAATGTATCTTTTAACCGATTTTCTTCAAATTTGGCACAAAAACACATATTTCAACTAGAAACATCTGTGGTGAACGTGGGTCAGATCGGTTCAGATATATGTATATATGTAGCTCTCATACAAATTTCGTCGATTTGACGTTTTATGCTGTCGAACCATATTTCGACAGATTTTCTTCAACGCCTTATATTTGAACTAGAAAATGAGTCAAATCGATTCAGATTTATATAGCTCCCACACAAATATTATTTTCTATTTGACTTTTTCAGCTCTAGAAATCACATTTGTCGCAGCACCCTAAGAAACAAGAAACATCAATAGTGAAAATGGGACAAATGGGTTCAGATTTATATATTGGTTTCATACAAATGTCGCCGATTTTACTTTTTCTACTCTAGAAAACACATATTGTAACAGATTTTAATAAGAACAAATTATATTTCACCTGGAAAACATACATTGTGAATGAGTATCATCGGTCTATAATATAGGAAAGAGAAGGGTATCATATATTCGGTCCCACCAGACTTTAGCCTTACCTTACTTGTTTATCATAAAATATTTTTTTTTTTTCAAAAAACCAGATGAAATAAATGCAATTTTTATTTTATTATTTTTATTTTATCATTTTTACAAAAATTACAGCGGCTGGCTACAATTGTATTGTTACAATTGCCAGATTCGTTCGATAGATCTTCCAAAGAATTAAAACATTGACCCTCTGTAAAAAAACTCAGACCAGCTGGGCTATAGGTTTATTCTACAAAAAAGATCTAACCAACATGCCTTTTAAGTATTATAGGTTCGCTGCTCTATTCCAATCAAAAAGACTTAATTTGTTGGATAGTGTAATTAAACAAGTTATAAAGAAGAAGTCGTTCTTAATTTCTCTTGTTGTCACAAACTAATAAAGCTCTCTCTTTGAATGTAATCCTTTTTAAATTAGGTTTTCTAATTGCTTCTCAAATTCGCCATATCTCATCATTTTCCAATTTTGCCTTTGTTTAGTTGTTTTCTGTTTTTGTTTTCCTGCTCCATCTTTTTCTAATTTCTCGCGTTTTCTTGCGCTCTTTCTCTCTCAGAACATCTCAGCAACAAGCTCTCAATTCGCCGCATGCAGAATGAGCTATCTTCGTTGTTGTGGTTTCCTTTTCATTAGTTTTTTGCTAGTTTGTGTAGTGATCGGAGTGTTTACAATTTTGTGTCAGTAAATTGTGATTTTTTGGTATCGTTTTATTTGTTAAACATATCGTGCGTGTTAGATAAAGTGATGAAATGGTTTTGTAATTAAAAAGAGTGCATAAAAAAACGATAAAAAAAAATAAAATGCATTGCGTGTGTGTGTGAATGCGTGTCGGTGTAAATTAATTTCGATATTTACAAGTGCTCGATATCACTACGGAGAGAGTGAGAGAGTCATTGTATTCATAATACATTAGAATACAGGCGAAGCTGTCGTTCATTCGGTTTAAGCTATTATTATTCGTGGGTAGTTCGTTTGTTTGTGTCAAACATTCTTTGGCGGACATGTATGATGGACTTGTTAAGTATGAGTTTGACAAGAGAGAACGGACATTAGTGTGACTGGAGTTAAACAACAATCACAACAGTAAAGACAATTTAATTGAAGATTATAATTGGTAAGTTCAAAATTTATTTTCTTTTGGAATTTTTAAGAAGAATAATGTTCCAAAATAATCAAATAAAGGGTGGTTAAATTTGATGTTAATTTTGAATAAAACACAAATTATTTAGGAAATTATTGTCATTTCTTTTTATTACCCCTATCCCTATCCCTATTAATATTATAAAACCTTAGTGTAAGTCTGTCTGTCTGTCTGTATGTTTGTTCCGCAATCACGTGTAAACGGCTGAACCGATGTTGTTGAAATTTTCAGTACAGATAGATGTAGGTCTGGAAGGAACTATAGGCTATAGAATTTTTAAAAATTTGCTCTGTGGGCGGAGTGGGCGTGGCAAAATTGTTTTTGAGAGCTAGATGGCTGAAAATTGGTACATATATATTATTGACCACGAGAATGATAAATATGATGCCGAAATTTGGATTTTCATTTGGTGGGCGTGGCAATAGTGTTTTTGAGCTACAAGGCTGAAAATTGGTACATATATATTACTGACCACGAGAATGACAAATATGATGCCGAAATTTAAATTTTCATTTTATGGGCGGAGTGGGCGTGGCAAAAGTGTTTTTTGAGCTAGAAGGCAGAAAATTGGTACATATATATTACTGACCACAAGAATGATAAATATGATGCCGAAATTTGGATTTTCGTTTTGTGTGCGTGGCAATAGTGATATTTGAGCTGGAAGGCTGGAAATTGGAATGTATATACTAGTGATCATGAGAAAGATCAATTTGATGCCGAAATTTGGATTTTCGTGTTGTGGGCGGAGTTGGCGTGGCAAAAGTGTTTTTTGAGCTAGAAGGCAGAAAATTGGTACTGACCACGAAAATGATAAATATGAAACCGAAATTTGGATTTTCGTTTAGTGGGCGTGGCAGTAGTGTTTTTAAGATAGAAGGCTGAAAATTTGAACATATATATTACTGACCACGATAATATCAACATGATAAGATCAATATGAAACCTGATTTTAATTTTACCATTTGTTTTTTTTTTGCGGGGTTCAGCTAGTGATATTATAAAGGGTGGTTAAATTTTAAGGTCTGATGTTGATTTTGAATAAAACACAAATTATTTAGGAAATTACGATAATATTGGCATGGTTCAATTATGTATGGAACAAAATATGGGCCAAATGGCCGCCGCGACCTCGGCGGCACACCTCCATCCGGAGGTCCAAATTTACGATGTCGCTGAGGCATAATTGAGGTTATATGCCGTTAATGTCATCCTTTACTCTCATCTCATCCTTTACTGTATTATCGACGTACACCTTTTCTTTCAAATAACCCCAAAGAAAGAAGTCCAACGTAGTCAAATCACATGATCTTGGCGGTCAATTGACATCGCCACCATGTGAGATAACACGCCACGGGATTTGTCGCGCAAAAGATCCATTGTTTCTCTAGCTGTGTGGCAAGTGGCACCGTCCTGTTAAAATCACATATCGTTCACATCCATATCCATAAAAAGTTCGTTATCATCTCACGGTAACTGCCTGTACGGTCTCATTTTGGATAAAAATACGGCCCGATGATGCCGCCAGCCCATAAACCGCACCAAACAGTCACTCTTTGTGGGTTCATTGTTTTTTTTTTGACAATCACTCTTGGATTATCATTCGCCCAAAATGCGGCAATACTGGTTATTGACGAATCCACTGAGGTGAAAATGTGCGATTAAATTGACCGAAAAAATGACGAAGTGCACTATATGCATTTTGATTTAATTTTATAATAAACCTGAATAACTTTAACGCGTTGCTCGATTGTGCATCTTTCCATGGTTCAAATTGAGTTAGTCTGAAATTGAGAAATGTCAAATGAAATGCAGAAGACGTTTAGGTGTAGTTCACATTCAACATCGGCCCTTACAATTTAACCACCCCTTATGTATTGCAAAAACACTGGTTAAAAGGGTGTTATTTTTAGTCGGATCGTATCATTAGATTGTCTGATTTCGTAATTTTGTGGAAATGAATCTGGCGTTTTGGAATGTCATACGCCCCGGTTTGACTTCAGCAATTATTCAATTTATTGCTGATTGTTGTTTCTGATAATAGCATTTCTTTCTAAATTGATTTTGTTTAACCACCCATCATACTCTTCAGTCGCAGAAAGAAGAAAATTAGAAACTCGAATAAGCAAAAAGAATGCTGATTCAAAAATTGCTGAACTCAAAAGAGGACCAAATGTATTGTGTTCGCGTTTGTAATTGCCAATGGAATAATTAATAATAAATCGATTTTGTGAAATGGATGATCGTTCAAATGAACTTGATGCACTGTAGCGATGCATTTCCGAAAAGGCCCTCATATAAATTACAACTTATTTTTTTCACGATGTAATTTTATCAACTAATGTAGAATGTAGACGGGACTGTTTGATTGCCAGCATTTTTTCGCTCATTATCCCATTTCTCCTCTAAAAGGGTTTTTTTATTCCTTGTACGTTGCCATTTATTTTTCTATTCTATTTTTAAAGTACAAATTTCGAAAAATCAAGTGCGTCTACGTTGTTAGATACTGTACTGGGGTTGGTACCATTTTAGTCCGCAATACTTTGGTTGGCACAATGTTTATCCCATTTTTCCATGAAAGTAGAAATTTTGAAAAATCATTTTTTGTTGCGAGTCAGAGGAATACACACTCCGAATTTTACGTTTCTAGCTTCATTGGTGCCACTTGTATATCTTTCCCCATTGTAAGGGGGAATTTATAAATACTGTCGTTTATTCAGGACGAAAGGGATAAACATGAATACCATTTTGTCACATTGTACCGCTTAAAAGTATGAATTTCGAAAAATTCTTTCTTAGTCCACGTCTTCGTCATATTGTGGAACTACCCTCCAATTTGTATGACTCTGGCTTCCGCCGTTTGGTATGATCGCTCTTTATAAAAACTTCATATTACATCAGATATTTGTCAAATTTTCCAGATCATGGAATTTTTCATATAGTAACTACTGATGAAAATGACGGTTATATGTTTTCCCTAGGTTACAATGATAGAGGGTGACTCCGATTTTGTTTGTGTATTAGGCTCATCACATGTGGGAGTAGCGTAATGCAAAAGATGTTCAATTAATTTTTCTGACTATTCGTTTGTCTTGAGACAATATCTTTTATAAAACCATTTTTATTTATTTTGTATTTATCAGTATTTAACATAAAGGTCATCAAAAGTAGATATTTTAAACCATACCTAAAATTGTTTAATTATTTCCCTGGAATTCGCTTTTGAACGGACGATATTTAAGTTAAAACTTTTACAAAGCCCAGTACGACATCTAATCAATTTTTACGAAATCGAATTTTTGAAATACATTCCAAATTGAAAAAATCGAGCGATTGGAATTAGAATATCTCAATAAGATTCGGCAAATATTTCCATGCTAAATATATGAAAACAAATCAATTCACAAAAGTAATTAATGACAGGATTCGAAGATAAAAATTGATGCCAGTGCTAGGGTTAATCAAAATTTACCATGATATATTTTACTAAGGAATATCTACAGTATGCATGGACCTCATCAGTATTTATTTAAATTTAACGTTGTTTTATCTTAAAAAAATAATATCATTATCGGATTTGCGAATATTTTCTACTTCTTTTGTTGTTGGGCGCTTTTAAATAGAATTCTTTTACGAGACGGTTATCATGCAAAATTTACGTGCAGTCTATATCACTCTCTACATTACGTGATAATGTATGTACGTTGGAATGAGTCTTCAACGCCAACCATTTTAATGAAATGTCTCATTTCTAGTATATTTACTCGTATACCGATGCAATTCATTATTGTCATAATTAAATTTGATTAAATTATAACTCCAACAAGAGAAACATGTTATTGTTTTGATATTTATCAAAAACTCATTACAAAACATGTATCCACTGTGTAAAGGAACGGATAATGCATTCAATGGTATATACAGTCAAAGTCATTCATATAGGTCCACAGAAGACTTTTAATCTAAATTAGTTTCACAAGGGACGGGAATATTACTTTTTAAATATTATTATTTTATGCCTGGAAATTTCGGAACAATCTTGAATGTTTAATTTTTCTTTTAAGATAATAATAATGAGGATTTTTCATTTTTGATATTGTCGAATAAACCTCTGGTCTGGCTGGTTGGCTGATAACTCGTAGGTGTAAGAGCTTTCCAAATAAGCAATTAGCAGCCATGATAAAATATTGTAAATAACACTATCCTTTTCGACCTTAAAAACACTACCTTTTTATACCCTCCACCTCCAGGATGGGGGTATACTAACTTTGTCATTCCGTTTGTAACACCTTGAAATATCGACCTGAGACCCTATAAAGTATATATATTCTTGATCGTCATAAAATTCTAAGACGATCTAGCAATGTCCGTCCATCCGTCCATCTGTTGAAAGCACGCTAGCATCTAAACGAAAGAAGCTAGAACGTTAAAATTTTCCATAAATGCGTCTTATAGTCGTAGATCGGCTGGGATTGAAATGGGGCGAAATCGGCCCAAAGGGAAAAATTTTTCCTTCACAAGGACTAAAAATACCCATAAAAATCCCTAATATTTTAGTGTATTTAAGCACGTTTTTTGAATATGTCTGTTTATATTTGCTTGATATTTGGTATGCGCATTCCCCTTATAGCAAAAACGTGCACCATAAAGTGATTATTATTTGTAGGGGGTGAAATGGGGCAAAAAAGGGATAAAAATGGTACATATTAAACGACAACAACTAGAAACACGAAATTCGGTGTGTACATTCCTCTAATTGAGTAGATACATAATATAAAAGTATTTTTTCCAAATTCGTACTTTTAAGGGGTAAAATAGGAATAGAGGGATAAAAATGGTACCAACCGAACGGCTGTACCTAGAATAATGAAATTCGGTGTACACAGATTTTTAAAAATTCGTACTTTTTGGGGTTAAAATGAAAAAAGGGGATAAAAATAGTACCAATCTAATGACCGCAGCTAGAGTCATGAAATTCGGAGTATACATTCCTCTGAGTGTGTAGACACGGAAAATAAACTGATTTTTCGAAATTCGTACTTTTTGGGGTTAAAATGAAAAAAGGGGATAAAAATAGTACCAATCAAATGACCGCAGCTAGAATCATGAAATTCGGAGTATACATTCCTCTGAGTGTGTAGACACGGAAAATAGACTGATTTTTCTTAATTCGTACTTTTTGGGGTTAAAATGAAAAAAGGGGATAAAAATAGTACCAATCAAATGACCGCAGCTAGAGTCATGAAATTCGGAGTATACATTCCTCTGACTGCGTAGACACGAAAATAGACGAATTTTTCGAAATTAGTACTTTCAAGGGATACAATGGTACAGAGGGATAAAAATAGTACCAACTAAACGACCACAGCTAGAATGATAAAATTCTAATTGCGTAGAAACGTCAAGGGGGTAAAAATGGTACCAACCAAATGGGCGCAGCTGGAATCATGGAATTCGGTGTATAAATTCCTCAGTTTTTTTCCAAATTCGTACTTTTTATTTTACGGCAAAAATTGGTTGGATCATTAAGTTAGGTTATTTTGCACTATGTACGTCGGATAATGGATTTTCAAAATTTGTACTTTTGGAATGCAAATAGAATGGAAATACAACCAACTGTAGCACCCACTATCTAGCAATATTCATGACTTTGAAAATATAAATATAAGAATTTTTATTTTTTGAATTGACGTATTGGTAGCATTACCTTATAAGCGTGGTTTGAAATAATTTAAATATTATATTTATTTACAAAATTAACTTTTCAATATTTGTATTTGTTTTGGTTTGGCTATATTAAAAAAATTATATTTTCCTGTAATATTACTGCACTTCTACGAAACCGACAACCTCTGTGGAATGCAATCCATGGTGGAGGGTATATAAAGTTCGGCCCGGCCGAACTTAACGCCGTTTTTACTTGTTACCTTTAAATTTGCAAGGGGCCAAAGCCACCTCTGTAGTCGTGCCAGGCATATTTTTTCTTCTCATAATGTAAGGAGGTGACCATAAAAGTTTTGGCAGTTTCACTTAAAGGAAAGTGGTACAAATATCACTACTGCCAATCAAACTTAAATGGTGCAGTGGGCCAAAAGCTAATCCGAAGGTTTGTCAGACATGGATGTTGTTTCTTCTCATAATAAAAGGAATTGACCATAAAAGTTTGGGCCGTTTTGCTTATTGCGTAAAGAAATTCGTTGCTAGCTTCGGAGTTTGACCATGTCTGGCACGCACTTTCCACCCCCTGATTGGTCTGGCTGCTTGGTTGGTAACTCGCAGGGGTATGAGCTTTCATATATATAAAAGGTGCAGGGGGAGGTGGTCTTGTGGCAAAATCTCCCCGAAGAGTTGCCAGACATACATTTTTCATTCCCAAAATAAAGGAACAGATCCAAAAACAAATTTTAAGTTTATAAGACACAATTATGCTCACCATTTTAAATAAATTACAATGCTTCATTATTATGATATAAATTTAAATATAATACTTCAAGCGTGGTGAAAATAAGTTATATAAATTTTTGATATTTTCAGTGGGCGTGGCACCTCCCACACAATTTGGGGATTTTTATAAATTAGCATATTCGGAATACTGTTGCAGCTAGAGTCATGAATTTTTGTGAAGGTTCACTAATTATTAGTCTGCATAATTGTGTCAAAAAGGGGCGGTATTGGAAAAGTGGGCGTGGCACCTCCCATACAAAGTTAAAACCTATTATTGAATATTGTCAGTTCTATGACACCTATAGTGCTGAAAATTTGTGTAAGTGCATCTAGTATCAATGTGCATAGTTGTGTCAAAAATGGGCGGTATTGGAAAAGTGGGCGTGGCACCTCCCATACAAATTTAAAACCTATTATTGAATATTATCAGTTCTATGACATCTAGAGTGCTCTAATTTTGTGTAAGTGCATCTAGCCTCAATGTGCATAGTTGTGCCAAAAACGTGCAGTATTATAAAAGTGGGCGTGGCACCTCCCATACAAAGTTAAAACCTATTATTGAATATTCTCAGTTCTATGACACCTAGAGTGCTGTAATTTTGTGTAAGTGAATCTAGCATAAACATGCGTAGTTGTGCCAAAAATGGGCGGTATTGGAAAAGTGGGCGTGGAACCTCCCATACGAAGTTAAAACCTATTATTGAATATTGTCAGTTCTATGACACCTAGAGTGCTGAAATTTTGTGTAAGTGCATCTACCGTCAATGTGCGTAGTTCTGCCAAAAATGGGCGGTATTGGAAAAGTGGGCGTGGCACCTCCCATACAAATTTAAAACCTATTATTGAATATTATCAGTTCTATGACATCTAGAGTGCTCTAATTTTGTGTAAGTGCATCTAGCCTCAATGTGCATAGTTGTGCCAAAAACGGGCAGTATTATAAAAGTGGGCGTGGCACCTCCCATACAAAGTTAAAACCTATTATTGAATATTGTCAGTTCTATGACACCTAGAGTGCTGTAATTTTGTGTAAGTGAATCTAGCATAAACATGCGTAGATGTGCCAAAAATGGGCGGTATTGGAAAAGTGGGCGTGGCATCTCCCATATGAAGTTAAAACCTATTATTGAATGACACCTATTGTGCAGTGATTTTGTGTAAGCGCATCTAGCATCAATGTGCGTAGATGTGCCAAAAATGGGCGGTATTGGAAAAGTGGGCGTGGCACCTCCTATTCGAAGTTAAAACCTATTATTGAATATTGTCAGTTCTATGACACCTAGAGTGCTGTAATTTTGTGTAAGTGCATCTAGCATCAATGTGCGTAGTTCTGCCAAAAATGGGCGGTATTGGAATAGTGGGCGTGCCACCTCCCATACGAAGTTAAAACATATTATCGAATAGTGTCAGTGCACGTATAGTGCACAAATTTTGTGCAAGTGAATCTAGCATCAATGTGAGTAGTTGTGCCAAAAATGGGCGGTAATGGAAAAGTGGGCGTGGCACACGAAGTTAAAACCCATTTTCGAATATATGCCGTTCTATGCCAGATAAAAACTGAAATTTTGTGTAAGTGCATCTAGCATCAATGTGCGTAACTGTGCCCAAAAAATGGGCGATATTGGAATAAAGGGCGTGGTACCTTCCATACGAAGTTAAAACCTAATATCGAATATATTCAGTTCAATGACAGCTACAATACTTATCTTTTGTGTGAGTGCATCTAGCATAAACCTGCGTAGTTGTGCCAAAAATGGACGGTATTGGGAAAGTGGGCGTGGTACCTCACATACGAAGTTAAAACATATTATCGAATATGGTCAGTAGGTGTCATAGACCTAGAGTGCTGAAATTTTGTGTGAGTTGATCCAGTGTAAATAGTTGTGAAAAGATGGGCGGAAAGTGGACGTGACCCTTCCCATCTGAAATTAAAACCGGTTTTTTGAGTATATTCTACAACGATGTTCCTATATTGTTGTGTGAGTTTATTTAGTTGTAACCTGCTTAGACAATATGCAAATGGGCGGGATTTGAAAGATGGCGCATTTTTTATTTGAATTTTGTAAAATTATACGTTTTCTGTGGATTTTCTTAGCACAACAGTAAAGAAAGGTTATAAAAAGAGAAATATTCATTCGCCAACAGGCAACTTAAGTCAAGAAAACGGAAATTATATTATTTTTTTAGATTTTGTGTTGTTTGATTAGTGAACAATTTGATTGATCTTCTATGTGTTTTGAATGTAATGTAATTTAATCTTACGAATGAAGTTTTTTGTTTAGGTAATAGAAAGGAGGAGAATAACACTTAACATAAAATCAATTTGATTTTGAAATTTGTTCAATTATTCGCCGTAAACTAACGTTCTCCATGGAACATATCCATTTCTTTATTATCTCTGAGAAGAACCTTAATTATAATTGGTACATATATTACCGATCCAGGACAGCAATTAATAAGAAAGCTGATTTTAATTTTACCATTTTTTTTACCTGGCGAAGCGGGCGCTGGTTCAGCTAGTATATAATACAAAAACAATGCTGTGCATTTCGCAAAAAATACAAGTGTATGAATTGAACTGTTTTCAGTATGTTTATGAGTATGAGAATGTCTATTATCAACATCATTAGAAAATTGTAAAAAAATATAATGAACTAAATTTTATTTATTCGCAGTCCTAAAGATTCGGCCTTTTTTGTCCAAGGCCAATCATGATAGTGACAGTGTGCAGCCGAGTAATAAATGTCACCATGTCATTTGTAAATATATTTGCATTCTGTAAATATAGACGCAAAATGGTCTTGGGCCAGGACAATTTTAACTTTTAAGTTGTGGATGTTCCCGAATAAAATTAATATTTATTTTGTTTAATGTGTTGAACATTTTGTTGCCAAACGCTACACCATATTGTTTGTACTCACTTAACTATTAAGTACTATCTCTTTGAGTAGAAAGCATACCATTCAACTGATTTGTATATCTGTACCTATCAATGTGACGCAAACTGTACATAGAAGTATATACACACATACAAACGGCAATACAAGTGTATGCATGTATCTACGTCTACATCTGTATGGCCGGTCAAATGAATAGATTCGTACGCACGAATAAGAACAATACAAAAAATCTAGACATCTAACGAAAGCTATTCCACCCCTTCCCCATGAACTTTGAAGCCATACAAATAGATACAGATTCTGCAGGACAATGAAGACTGTATGTAATTGGTGTGGGCGAAGAAGATTGGCCGGCCAGTGCCAGTGGTAATGGTTCATTGGGTTTGAGTTACAAACAAACACAAAAAGTAGTACGCACATCAACAATAGGAACAATTTATCACACTCTAACAACCACTTGAATGCAATTATTTTGTCATCGTACGTTTCCTAATTGAATATTCCAACACCGCATTCGAAGAAGAATACGACTACAAAATACCTACACATTTGCCTTTATGCACGAATGAGTCAGCTCGAAACCAAATTACAATACGGTGTGAGAGTTTTTGCCCTACACTACACCATACTGTGGGGTATTGTGACACTGTGCTGATGTTTGTCAAACGCCATTAAGCGATTTAAAGCAACTTATGTAAAATATTTCTAAATATTTGATTTTGAGATGTAATTTCCCTACAGGTCCTTACAAAATTGGTGTTGTACTTCCGGAGTATAAATTCGAGATGGTTCAATTTTATCGCTTATGCCATTTTGACTTTATAAGTTGGAATTTGGAAAATACTTTTGTTTTGCGCGTCTACGCAGTCATTGGAACGTATACATCGAATTAAAATATTTTACATGCAGCCGCTTCATTGGTACCATTATCTCTATTTGGCCGTTTTCCCCTTAAAAGTAGAAATTTCGAAAAATTCCTTTCTAAAAATTCTATACACCAAATTTCACATTCCCGTTTCATTTCCACAAATTTTATCTTTCCTTTCCAAGTTATTGCTTATAAGTGGGAATTCAAGTTATAAAGGAAATCATTATAATTAATTTGCGAAAAGATATTTTTGAGTACCCTAAATACACTTACCAACAAATTTAGACTTTTTGAATGGAACAGGATCCTAGGATCTCTGAAAACACTTTTTACAATTTTTGACTTTACAGCCAACATTTATCCTATTTCACTCTTATTTTAGCCGTTTTTTAAAAAGTTTTCCAGATCTAGGATATATCATGTTATCAAATTCCACCATATCGCCGTTTATAACATTTCCTTCTAAATTCAGGCTAAAATAAGAGTGAAATAGGATAAATGTTGGATGTAAAGTCAAAAAATGTAAAAAGTGTCTTCAGAAATACCGCGTAACTTTTTATCATATGCTAGGATTTTTATGCCCTACACCACTTCGTGGGCTAGGGTATTATAAGTTAGTTTCGCGTCAAATGTTTGTAACACCAAGAAATAATCGAGCTAGACCCACCTTTAAGTATACCGATCGGCTTAGAATCACCAGCTGAGTCGATTTAACGATGTCTGTCTGTCTGTCCGTCTGTCCGTCTGCTTTTGACGATTTGACTTTTTCCGCTCTAGAAACCACATATTGTACCCGATTTTCTTTAAATTTGACACAACATCTTATAATTCAACTAGAAACACCTATGCAGAAATTGGGTAAGATCGGTTCAGATTTAGATATAGCCCCCATATAAATATCGCTCCCTATTTCACTTTTTCCGCTCTAGAAACCACATCTTGTACCCGATTTTTATACACTCCACGAGAGTATTATGTCTTTGTGCATTTGTTTGTAACACCCAAAAGGAAACGAGATAGGCCCATTGTTAATTATACTTATCGTCTTAGAATCACTTTCTGAGTCGATTTAGCAATGTCCGTCTGTCTGTCTGTCCGTCCGTCCGTCCGTCCATCTATTCTTGTAATCACGATACAGGTCGCAATTGTAGACAGAACCAAATGAAACTTTGCGCAACGATGTTTTTCGGGATAAGGACGAACGCTATTTAATTTGAAGAAAATCGGTTCAGATTTAGATATAGCCCCCATACGAATTTCACTCCCGATTTGACACTTTTCACTCTAGATACCACATATTACAACAGATTTTCTTTAAAATTGGCAAAACATCTTATATTGTAACTAGAAACACCTGTGATAAAAATGTGTTAGATCGGTTCAGATTTATATATAGCTCCCATACAAATTTCTCTCCCGATTTGACTTTTTCCGCTCTAGAGACCACATAATGTATCAGATTGTCTTCAGATTTGGTAAAACATCTTATATTTCCACTAGAAACACCCATTGTTAATATCGGTCAGATCGGTTCAGATTTATATATAGCTCCCATACAAATTTCGCTCCCGATTTGACTTCTTCCGCGCTAGAAACCACATATTGTATCAGATTGTCTTCAGATTTGGTAAAACATCTTATATTCCCACTAGAAACTCCCATTGTGAATATCGGACAGATCGGTTCAGATTTATATATAGTTCCCATACAAATTTCGCTCCCGATTTGACTTTTCCGCTCTAGAAACCACATAATGTATCAGATTGTCTTCAGATTTGGTAAAACATATTATATTTCCACTAGAAACACCCATGGTGAATATCGGTCAGATCGGTTCAGATTTATATATAGTTCCCATACAAATTTCGCTCCCGATTTGACTTTTTCCGCTCTAGAAACCACATATTGTATCAGATTGTCTTCAGATTTGGCAAAACATCTTATATTTAAAATAAGAACATCTATGGTGGAAATAGGTCAAATCGGTTCAGATTTAGATATAACCCCCATACAAATGTCGTTCCCGATTTGACATTTTCCTCTGTAGAAACCAAATATTGTACTCGATTTTCTTTAAATTTGGCACAACATCTTATAATCTTACTAGAAACACCTATGCAGAAATTGGGTAAGATCGGTTCAGATTTAGATATAGCCCCCATATAAATGTCGCTCCCGATTTGACTTTTTCCGCTTTAAATGCCACATATTCTAATCGATTTTCTTTAAATTTGGCACAACATCTTATAATCTAACTAGAAACACCTGTGGCTAGATCGGTTCAGATTTAGATATAGGCCCCATACAAATGTCGCTCCCGATTTGAATTTTACGCTCTAAAAACCATATATAGTACTCGATTTTCTTTAAATTTGGGACAACATCTTATAATCCAACTAAAGAGTGATTTTTTTGAGGTTAGGATTTTCATGCATTAGTATTTGACAGATCACGTGGGATTTCAGACATGGTGTCAAAGAGAAAGATGCTCAGTATGCTTTGACATTTCATCATGAATAGACTTACTAACGAGCAACGCTTGCAAATCATTGAATTTTATTATCAAAATGCGTGCTCTGTTAAGAAAGTTCAGAAAGAAAGAAATTGTGTTCAGCGACGAAGCTCATTTTTGGCTCAATGGGTACGTAAATAGGCAGAATTGTTTGGAGTGAATATCAGCCAGAAGCATTGCAAGAGCTACCAATGCATCCAGAAAAAGTCACAGTTTGGTGCGGTTTATGGGCTGGTGGCATCATTGGACCGTACTTCTTCAAAGATGATGCGAATCGTAACGTAACTGTGAATGGTGAGCGCTACCGTGAGATGATATCCAACTTTTTTTTGCCCAAAATGGAAGAACTGAACTTGGTTGACATGTGGTTTCAACAAGATGGCGCTACATGCCACACAGCTCGCGATTCTATGGCCATTTTGAGGGAAAACTTCGGAGAACAATTCATCTCAAGAAATGGACCGGTAAGTTGGCCACCAAGATCATGCGATTTGACGCCTTTAGACTATTTTTTGTGGGACTACGTCAAGTCTAAAGTCTACAGAAATAAGCCAGCAACTATTCCAGCTTTGGAAGACAACATTTCCGAAGAAATTCGGGCTATTCCGGCCGAAATGCTCGAAAAAGTTGCCCAAAATTGGACTTTCCGAATGGACCACCTAAGACGCAGCCGCGGTCAACATTTAAATGAAATTATCTTCAAAAAGTAAATGTCATGGACCAATCTAACGTTTCAAATAAAGAACCGATGAGATTTTGCAAATTTTATGCGTTTTTTTTAAAAAAAAAGTTATCAAGCTCTTAAAAAATCACCCTTTAGAAACACTATGCAGAAATTGGGTAAGATCGGTTCAGATTTAGATATAGCCCCCATACAAATGTCGCTCCCGATTTGACTTTTGCCGCTTTAAAAGCCACATATTGTGCTCGATTTTCTTTAAATTTCGCACAACATCTTATAATCTAACTAAACAAAACTATGGTGAAAGTGGGTAAGATCGGTTCAGATTTAAATATAGCCCAAATTCAAATGTTGCTCCCATAAGTTTAACCGATTTTGGTCAAACTATACATTTTATATTTCACCTATTTCGTTCCAGGTTTCAATATACCCTCATACAAATGTCCTTTCCGATATACAATTTTTTGTCAAACACATACATTTACAGGATACAAAAAACCTTCCCGTTTTCACTTTTTCACCGAATTGAATTGTATTCGGATTGAAAGTGGAGTGTATCATAGAGTCGGCCCCGCCCAACTTTAGCCTTTCCTTACTGGTCTTTAAATTGGGTACAACATCTTAAAATCCAACTAGAAACACCTATGCAATAATTGGGTAAGATCGGTTCAGATTTAGATATAGTCCCCATACAAATTTCGCTCCCTATTTCACTTTTTCCGCTTTAGAAACCACATATTGTACCCGATTTTCTTTAAAATTGGCACAACATTTTATAATCGAACTAGAAACACCTATGCTGAAAGTGGCTATGATCGGTTCAGATGTAGGTATAGCCTCCATGCAAATGTCGCTCCCGATTTCACTTTTTCCGCTTTAGAAACCACATATTGTACCCGATTTTCTTTAAAATTGGCACATCATTTTAAAATGGAACTAGAAACACCTATGCTGAAAGTGGCTATGATCGGTTCCGATTTAGATATAGCCCCCACACAAATGTCGCTCCCGATTTGACTTTTTCCGCTCTAAAATCCACATTTTGTACCCGTTTTTTCTTTAAAATTGGCACAACATCTTATAATCCAACTAAAAAAACTATGATGAAAGAGGGTAAGATCGGTTCAGATTTAGATATAGCCCGATTTTGGCCAAACTTTACATATTATATTTCACCAATAAACATACATGGTGAAAGCGAGTCACATCGTTCCAGGTTTTAATATACCCCCATATAAATGTCCTTTCCGATTTAAAATTTCAAAAATCCTTCCCGATTTCACTTTTTTACCGAATTGAATTGTAATGAGAATTGTTTGTGTGATGCCCATATGTCCATACTTTGGTATAACCCAAATGGGGCCCTTTCTGATCTATTACAGCTCTAGAAACTACATCTTACATCTGATCTTCATAAAATTTTGCAGATCATGATATTTTTTCAACTAGGAATACCTACAGTGAATGAGAAATATATAGGCCCATGTATTGGACAAGTCCCAGAATGTTGTTATTGGCCCCCTTTTGAAATGTCGGTCCTATTACAACTGTATAATTTGTTTTTGTCTGTCGGATAATTGGATCAATTACCACATTATTAACCATATTCGTTAAATATGGCTAAAGATGAATTTATAGTAGCTGTATAATTTATATGAACTACATAAAATTGCTCCCATGAAATACCTGGGTTTAGTAATCAAAGCGAGGTACATACACAGGGAGTGGTGTAGGGTATTGTATAGTCGGCCCCGCCCGACTTTAGCCTTTCCTTACTTGTTTTTGGCATATGATTGCTGACTAAATAGGGAATATTTGTGACGGAATTGATTCAGACACCTAGATAGAGAAAGTTGAAATAAATGCAATTACTACCGTGCATTTAGAATTTTTGCAACAATCGCAGCTTTTTTCGCGACTTACTACATATATGTTACAAGCGACATTGGTTCTTACAAAAAACATTACTTATTATTAAAATAAAGATAATTTTGTATACAAAGTTCTGATTCAGCACTGGTTCCCAAACCGTTTTTTATAATTATATTAAACACTCTAAAATGATACCGAAAAAATCTTACTTGTCGTTTCAATATCAATATCTTAAATAAATCCAAATTACATACATATACGTGTGTCACAAGCTACCAAATAGTCGGTTCTGATGGACTATAGATATCGTCATGTGTGTTGCATTTGCTGTCGTTGTTGTGCAGTCTCAATGAGTATAAGGAAATGGTGGGGCGACTGGTCGTCCACTTCCGGTCTGCTACAAATATGTCACATACCAAAAGTACAAATACACCAGACCATTCCGCCATGTCAATTGCTAGGGCACACATACATGTTAGACACATGTATGTACACTTAAATCAGAATTGGTAACCCGAAATGGCCGTCAGCATTTAAATATAATTCAGTTTGTATGATCATGATTAACCAAGAGGGCTTGGATAAAAGCTTTAATCGATATTTTTAGATCTGAGTTATCGCCCAGTAATTTATGTTTATTATGTTAGTAATGTAACAAGTTAACATTTTCGTCATATTAAAGAAACATTTTCAGTGTCCTTATTTAATTTCATTTCAATGTCGTTTAATTTCCATTGCATGGAAATTTTAAAGTGTTTTCATTAAATTGTTTCATTTCAAAAGTTTGTCCTCTTGTATTGAAAATTTTCATTACTGCAACGTACAATATTATACCGCCTACGAATATTTATTCCATAGTTTCTCTTGGCTGAGAACACCTTTAATTTTTGTAAACTTACTTAAAGTCTTGAAATTGAGTTAGATATTATGACCTACCAATCGTAAAATCCTTACATGCAGTTTTCAAGCAATTCTTTAAAAAAATACAACATTTGAAATAAATTCTCTGGGAGAACAAATCACAGCCGCAAAGTATCTTCAAACATCAGGGTTCGGTACAAGGAAAAACGAAAACAGCGTACCGCTTAATAATTACCATAAGTTAAGAAAGACTAAAGGTATGTTAGACAGATTGATTCTATATCGCTCCCTGAAACTATACATAGTTCTGATTACTAAACCCAGGTCATTAACATCAGCGGAACGATTTTATACACGACAAGAGTAAGCGCAACAACTCTACATTTCACGCACAAGCCTGATGCTAATTTTGCACAAAGAATTCGCTTTATTCGTTTATCACTTCTCAAAGCAGCTTGAAATAGACAAGGAGTTTGCTCGAAAAATCGTCTTTTCTAACGAAGCGCGATTTCATTTCGGTTGCTATGTTAACTGCCACAACTGAGGATCGGAAAATCCCCAAGTGTTCGTCCAGAAGCAAATGCAACCTCAAAGAGCATTGGTGTAGCAATAGATTTCTGATGGGGAGGACAATAGCCTCCTACAGCTTTTATACCCTCCACCTTCAGGATGGGGGTATCTTAACATTGTCATTCCGTTTGTAACACCTTGAAATATCAACCTGAGACCCTATAAAGTATATATATTTTTGGTCGTCAAAAAATTCTAAGACGATCTAGCCATGTCCGTCCGTCTGTTGAAAGCACGAAAGAAGCCAAATTTTCCATAAATGCGTCTTATAGTCGTAGATCGGTTGGGATTGAAAATGAGCGAAATCGGTAAAAGGGATGTTTTTCCCTCAGAAGGACTAAAAATACCCAAATAACCCCTAATATTTTAGAGTATTTAAGCATATTTTTTCAATATGTTAATATGTAACAAAAACGTGCACCTAAACCAGATTTTTATTCGTAGGGTCACCCCCATGGGGCAAAAAGGGATAAATATGGTACCTATTAAACGACAGCAGCTAGAAACACGAAATTCGGTGTGTACATACCTCTAATATAAATGTATTTTTTCCAAATTCGTACTTTTAAGGGGTAAAATGGGAATAGAGGGATAAAAATGGTACCAACCAAACGGCTGCACCAATAATAATGAAATTCGGTTTATACATTCCTCTGATTGCGTAGACACGTAAAATAAACGGAATTTTCGAAATTCGAAAATCGAAATTTTGGGTTAAAATGGAAAAAGGGGATTAGGGTTTGGGGTTTCCCGGACGTTTTCATTTCCCGGGAAAACGGGAATGAGAAGTTTCATTCCCGCGAATTCCCGGGAAAAAATAATTTATTTTAGGTATGTCTAATATGATTTATAATGTCAACACTTAGTAACTGGTGTGCTTTTTAACCTATTAACGCCCACCATACACGTCCGAGTACGCTATTTGAAGGTTTTCATACTTTTTTGATAACTTTCAATATGAATGCAATTCCTGACTATTAAATTAATTAATTTTTGTATGGAATTTACTCGCTTAACAAGAAAGTAGCTTACTTCTCTCTTGTCAGATTTTTCTTGTTGATTCATTTAAGAAAAAACAGTGGATAAAAATGTAATGTAAAAAACCTAAGCTAGTAAGCCCAATCGAAAAGGCCTTATATGGCACAAGTGATCGAGGCGAACAAAACAATATAATAGTAATCTAAAAATAAATATTTTTTATTATTGTAGTAGTTATTACGAAAATAATTGAAAATAAATATAATAAATTGGGCGTAGATGGATTAATATACTGACATATTGCAAATTAAACGAATGTTTTTGTCAAAATATTTTATAGATTATTTTTCATTTTACAAATATTTTATTCTAGACTAATCGTTAGAATTGAAGGCGTCATAAAATTGAACATTCAAATCGCAGGCACTTACACCTATATTCAACATTAAAAAATTATTAAGAAAAAAATAACTCTTATGACTCCTAGGTTATAACGTAATTAATTTAGAAGATTCACTCATCTGGAGTTTAACAGAAACAGGGAAAAATATTCTAAACTGTAAAAGCAATATACAAAATATTATTAATATTAATTAAATAAATTCATAAAAAATAAAAACGTTGTACAGTCATTAGTTCATTAAATATATTTCTATTCCTATTAGATTTCTCTTGATTGTAATTTATTTTTGATTTTAATTGTATCCCTGTTTTTTAAAAATTCTTACCGGTGTCATTTGTAAAGTAAATTGTTATTTAAGAAGATTTACTTTTTTTTGTCGATTCTTCTAGGAAATCAATACATATAAAGTTTAACTAGAAAGTACAAGTATTGACATTATATCAGCCATAGTATTGTAGATAACCATCCTGCAAATATCCTCACAAAAAGTTTGTATTCCCCTTGCTGGGTTTTGCAAAAAATGGCTACTTATCTTATTTAAAAAGTTTTGTTTGTAGTAATAAACAAATACTCATTATTATTGTCAGTAATGTAAATATATGAATTTGAAATATATCTAAAATTACCAATTTATATAGTAAATCTAAATTAGTGCTCAAAATAATAAATTTAATATTTTTAATATTTCCCATATTCCCGGGAAATTACAAATTTTTCCCGGGCATTCTCGTCCAAAATTTTCCCGGAATTCCCCGATTCGGGAATTCCCGGACCCCAAACCCTAAAGGGAATAAAAATAGTATCAACCAAATGACCGCAGCTAGAGTCATGAAATTCGGTTTGGTGTGACTATATTAAAAAAATTATATTTTCCTGTAATATTACTGCACTTCAACGAAAATCGACTGCGTCTGTGGAATGCAATCCATGCTGGAGGGTACATAAAGTTCGACCAGGCCGAACTTTACGCCGTTTTTACTTGTTTGTATTCAAAAGAAAAAAAATATTTTAGATTGATTTTTTTTATTTTTTTGGTTCATGGTAGATCTTAACCAAAGTTTAATCCGTATCGTCGAAAAACTTCTTTCAAGCAAGCTTGGAAGATTTATTGCAACTTGCATAAATATTTTTATCAACATTTTTCCTCAACATTTTGAAGGCTTAATCTCATATAGTCTTGAAGAAATTAACAAATAACAGAATTGTTTCTATAAAAGAAGCCCAGATAGGTAAAGTTGCATTATTGCAACCGCATACAAATGCATGACATTTTTGTTTGCAATTATATCGAACTGATCTGGCTGATTCTTTGCATGTGTGTTAATAACCAATGTCGCTTGTAACATATATGTAGTCATTCGCTAATAAAGCTGAAATTGTAACAGTAATTTTTCCTTCTACAAAAGATAACTAAAAAAGAATTTCTAGGCCCAATAGAATTCTGCTTGCATAAAGCATGGAAAGAATTTTTTTTGATTTACTAGTTATAACCTTTCTTTACTGTTGTGCTAAGAAAATCCACAGAAAACGTGTAATTTTACAAAGTTCGAATCAAAAATGCGCCTTTCAAATCCCGCCCATTTGCATATTGTCTAAGCAGGTTACAACTAAATAAACACACACAACAATATAAGAAGATCGTTGTAGAATATACTTAAAAAAATGGTTTAAATTTCGTATGGGAAGGGTCACGGCCACTTTCCGCCCATCTCGGTGTCGAAATACTCTAAAACCGGTTTTAATTTCAGATGGGAAGTGTCACGTCCACTTTCCGCCCATCTTTGCACAACTATTTACACTGGATCAACTCACACAAAATTTCAGCACTCTAGGTCTATGACACCTACTGACCATATTCGATTATATGTTTTAACTTCGTATGTGAGGTACCACGCCCACTTTCCCAATACCGTCCATTTCTGGCACAACTACGCAGGTTTATGCTAGATGCACTTACACAAAATTACAGTAGGTGTAATTTTGGTTTTATCTTCATATGGGAGGTGCCACGCCCACTTTTGCATTACCGCCCATTTTAGGCGCAACTACGCACATTGATGCTAGATGCACTTACACAAAATTTGAGCACTATACGTGTCATAGAACTGACACTATTCGATAATATGTTTTAACTTCGTATGGGAGGTGGTACGCCCACTATTCCAATACCGCCCATTTTTGTCACAACTACGCACATTAATGCTAGATGCACTTACACAAAATTACAGTAGGTGTAATTTTGGTTTTAACTTCATATGGGAGGTGCCACGCCCACTTTTGCATTACCGCCCATTTTAGGCGCAACTACGTACATTGATGCTAGATGCACTTACACAAAATTTGAGCACTATACGTGTCATAGAACTGACACTATTCGATAATATGTTTTAACTTCGTATGGGAGGTGGTACGCCCACTATTCCAATACCGCCCATTTTTGTCACAACTACGCACATTAATGCTAGATGCACTTACACAAAATTACAGCACTCTAGGTGTCATAGAACTGACAATATTCAATAATAGGTTTTAACTTCGTATGGGAGGTGCCACGCCCACTTTTCCAATACCGCCCATTTTTGGCACAACTATGCACATTGATGCTAGATGCACTTACACAAAATTACAGAACTCTAGGTGTCATAGAACTGACTATATTCAATAATAGGTTTTAACTTCGTATGGGAGGTGCCACGCCCACTTTTCCAATACCGCCCATTTTTTGGCACAACTATGCGAATTGATGCTAGATGCACTTACACAAAATTTCAGCACTCTAGGTGTCATAGAACTGACAATATTCAATAATAGGTTTTAACTTCGTATGGGAGGTGCCACGCCCACTTTTCCAATACCGCCCTTTTTTGGCAAAACTATGCGAATTGATGCTAGATGCACTTACACAAAATTTCAGCACTCTAGGTGTCATAGAACTGACAATATTCAATAATAGGTTTTAACTTCGTATGGGAGATGCCACGCCCACTTTTCCAATACCGCCCATTTTTGGCACAACTATGCGAATTGATGCTAGATGCACTTACACAAAATTTCAGCACTCTAGGTGTCATAGAACTGACAATATTCAATAATAGGTTTTAACTTCGTATGGGAGGTGCCACGCCCCTTTGTCCAATTGGTCAAATTTTTCCATTTCCTTGTATTGTCATCGAAAATGATTAAGTGTGCAAAATTTGAGCAAAATTGGTTGAGAAAAAAGCTTTCAAAAATTGATTTCAAATTTTGTGGCACACAAACATATATAGAAAGTAACCTTATATAAAGCATGAAAAAAAAAACAAGTAAAAACGCCGTTAAGTTCGGCCCGGCCGAACTTTATATACCCTCCACAATGGATTGCATTGCACAAAGACTGACGACTTTCGTAGAAGTGCAGTAATATTACAGGAAAATATATTTTTTTATATAGCCTAACCATAAGAAATACACATATTGAAAAAATAATTTTATAAATAAATATACTATTTTTATTATTTCAAGCCAAGGCTACCAATACGTTTACACTATATATATCGAAATAATACTTCAAATCAATTCAAAACTTAAATATTCGTATATATATATTTTCAAAAACAGCTTAATTATCATTAATATTGGTAGATAGTGGGTGCTACAGTTGGTTGTATTTCCATTCCATTTTAATTCCAATAGTACAAATTTTGAAAATCCATTATCTCATGTACATAGTGCAAAATAACCTAACCTCATGATTCAACCAATTTTTACAGTAAAAGTATAAAAAAACGAAGAGTACTACTTTCTAAAACCTCTATATTTTACATGTCTACGTAATTATTTCATCATTCTAGCTTAGCCGTTTAGTTGGTACCATTTTTAGCCCTCTGTTCTCATTGTATCCATTGAATGTACTAATTTGGAAAAAATCTTTAATTTTTCGTGTCTCACCGAATTTCACTATTTTTACTATTTTTATCCCCTTTTCCTTTTTAACCCCAAAAAGTGCGAATGTCGAAAAATCCCTTTATTTTACGTATCTACGCAATCAGAAGAAAGTATACACCGAATTTCATTATTATAGGTGCAGCCGTTTGGCTGGTACCATTTTTATCCCTCTATTTCCATTTTACCCCTTAAAAGTACGAATTTGAAAAAACACTTTTATATTATGTATCTACTCAATTAGAGGAATGTATACACCGAATTTCTAGCTGTTGTCGTTTGATATGTACCATTTTTATCCCTTTTTGCCCTATTTCACCACCTACGAATAAAAATCACTTTATGGTGCACGTTTTTGTTATATTATATTATTATATTTTGTTATATAGCAGAGATATTGAAAAAATATTTATATAGGAGGGAAATTTTTTAAGGGAAAATTTTTAAATTTATCTCCATTTAAATTTTTTTAGTTGAAATATCTGAAGGGGAAAAAAGTACTTTGGTAGTATTAAACCTCCCCATCCAAACATTGGATTTGATCCACCCTTTATAAAAATTGATATTCTAGGGCGGTAATAAGGTAAATCGGAGTGTTATTTTTATATGATGGCGTAGGTAGGTATTCCTATGTGGATTGCATATAACCTCCAAAAATTGATAAAGATTCGATGTAAGATGTGGTTTCTGGACCGGTAGTAGTGTAAATTGGAGGGGCACTTGTGAGGAGGCTAAAACTAATATTTCTGCCACCAGTCATGCAACAAATAAGATCAATACTTTGATCACAGCTTTAGATGGGTAACAGTCGGCAGACATTGTTAAATCGGCTCAGCTGGTTACGCTAAGCCGATCGATATATATATATATATATATATATATATATATATATATATATATATACATATATATATATATCGACAATCCATATAACACTTGACAATCCGACAATCCATATAACACTTGAACCGGATGATATACGCCTGAATCTAAAGGCAAAATTGAGTTAATTGGCGTTTTCAGTTTTTCATTTACTTATTCTGTAGCTCATTTAAAGGACTTCAATGTTTCGACGGATAACATTTTTCAAAAAAATGATTTAAATAATTATTCTCAACCTACTTTTTGCGACTTATTTGTTACACTTCCTAAGACCACAATTTTTATGTAGGCTGCCCAAAGCGTCCTAAGACTAGCAGGAACATTATATCATTCAAAAATGTCAAGTCCTTTTAAACGTGAACTCGACCAGAAGTACACAGTTTTGATATGTTTTGTTTCAGCTTTCAGAATTATATGGGCATTTCCATGACCTATTTTATGTACCGTGTAATAAATGAACTGGTTTATACACTAATTGATTTATTTTCAACCTATAGGAAGTAAAATTATTGTATTAATTAATTTAGTTGAGATTTTAATGAACGGTATGTCTCATTGGTTTGCTTGTATGCAATGGATGAATGATTTTAACGTACCTTGCTTATTGGTGTTATATTACTTACTTGTTTTTACAATTCAAAAGATTATGAACGATAAAAGAAAATTATATAAAAATGTTTACCAACTGTAAATATTTAATATTTGGAAAAAATATTAAATATTTACAGTTTAATTTCGAAACGAATTATTTGACACTCTGTATATCGAATTAATGTAAACATTCATATGCGGCACGGAGCAATTTTCTACGGCAAACATACATCTCCACCAGTTCAGATTGTGAGACGACACAAACGTCAGTTCAAGTTTTTCGCGTTGGTGCACAAACCCACAAATGTCGTATACAAATCGTACAGGGAGCAGTGGGCGAAACTGACTTGCCCCCATACAAACTCTCCACTGACACTTTGGCTACAGAAATGTGTGGCAAAAGTGGAAGTGGACGTACATGTGTATAACTAGTATCCATTCAAATGGTCTACGGACTACCCAGCAGACATCCGCACATGCAAACGTATGTACAGACATATATATATATATATATATATATATATATATATATATATATATATATATATATATATATATATATATATATATATATATACCAGGGTGGCCCTTAGTGCCAGGCAAAAGTGTACAGCTCTCAATCCTATTCCATTCACCAAAAAAAATGCTAAGCGGCCAGGACTTACAGTGAATAAAATCTGGTGTTAAAACCAGACCACTGGGTTTTCTACTTCACTCCCCTTTTTTTCAATGCTTTATATAAGGTTACTTTCTATATATGTGTGCCACAAAATTTGAAATCAATTTTTGAAAGCTTTTTTCTCAACCAATTTTGCTCAAATTTTGCACACTTTATCATTTTCGATGACAATACAAGGAAATGGAAAAATTTGACCAATTGGACAAAGGGGCGTGGCACCTCCCATACGAAGTTAAAACCTATTATTGAATATTGTCAGTTCTATGACACCTAGAGTGCAGAAATTTTGTGTCAGTGCATCTAGCATCAATTCGCATAGTTGTGCCAAAAAGGGGCGGTATTGGAAAAGTGGGCGTGGCACCTCCCATACGAAGTTAAAACCTATTATTGAATATTGTCAGTTCTATGACACCTAGAGTGCTGAAATTTTGTGTAAGTGCATCTAGCATCAATTCGCATAGTTGTGCCAAAAATGGGCGGTATTGGAAAAGTGGGCGTGGCATCTCCCATACGAAGTTAAAACCTATTATTGAATATTGTCAGTTCTATGACACCTAGAGTGCTGAAATTTTGTGTAAGTGCATCTAGCATCAATTCGCATAGTTGTGCCAAAAAGGGGCGGTATTGGAAAAGTGGGTGTGGCACCTCTCATACGAAGTTAAAACCTATTATTGAATATTGTCAGTTCTATGACACCTAGAGTGCTGAAATTTTGTGTAAGTGCATCTAGCATCAATTCGCATAGTTGTGCCAAAAATGGGCGGTATTGGAAAAGTGGGCGTGGCACCTCCCATACGAAGTTAAAACCTATTATTGAATATAGTCAGTTCTATGACACCTAGAGTGCTGTAATTTTGTGTAAGTGCATCTAGCATCAATGTGCATAGTTGTGCCAAAAATGGGCGGTATTGGAAAAGTGGGCGTGGAACCTCCCATACGAAGTTAAAACCTATTATTGAATATTGTCAGTTCTATGACACCTAGAGCGCTGAAATTTTGTGTAAGTGCATCTAGCATCAATTCGCATAGTTGTGCCAAAAATGGGCGGTATTGGAAAAGTGGGCGTGGCACCTCCCATACGAAGTTAAAACCTATTATTGAATATTGTCAGTTCTATGACACCTAGAGTGCTGAAATTTTGTGTAAGTGCATCTAGCATCAATTCGCATAGTTGTGCCAAAAAAGGGCGGTATTGGAAAAGTGGGCGTGGCACCTCCCATACGAAGTTAAAACCTATTATTGAATATTGTCAGTTCTATGACACCTAGAGTGCTGAAATTTTGTGTAAGTGCATCTAGCATCAATTCGCATAGTTGTGCCAAAAATGGGCGGTATTGGAAAAGTGGGCGTGGCATCTCCCATACGAAGTTAAAACCTATTATTGAATATTGTCAGTTCTATGACACCTAGAGTGCTGAAATTTTGTGTAAGTGCATCTAGCATCAATTCGCATAGTTGTGCCAAAAAGGGGCGGTATTGGAAAAGTGGGCGTGGCACCTCCCATACGAAGTTAAAACCTATTATTGAATATTGTCAGTTCTATGACACCTAGAGTGCTGAAATTTTGTGTAAGTGCATCTAGCATCAATTCGCATAGTTGTGCCAAAAATGGGCGGTATTGGAAAAGTGGGCGTGGCACCTCCCATACGAAGTTAAAACCTATTATTGAATATAGTCAGTTCTATGACACCTAGAGTGCTGTAATTTTGTGTAAGTGCATCTAGCATCAATGTGCATAGTTGTGCCAAAAATGGGCGGTATTGGAAAAGTGGGCGTGGAACCTCCCATACGAAGTTAAAACCTATTATTGAATATTGTCAGTTCTATGACACCTAGAGTGCTGAAATTTTGTGTAAGTGCATCTAGCATCAATTCGCATAGTTGTGCCAAAAATGGGCGGTATTGGAAAAGTGGGCGTGGCACCTCCCATACGAAGTTAAAACCTATTATTGAATATTGTCAGTTCTATGACACCTAGAGTGCTGAAATTTTGTGTAAGTGCATCTAGCATCAATTCGCATAGTTGTGCCAAAAAGGGGCGGTATTGGAAAAGTGGGCGTGGCACCTCCCATACGAAGTTAAAACCTATTATTGAATATTGTCAGTTCTATGACACCTAGAGTGCTGAAATTTTGTGTAAGTGCATCTAGCATCAATTCGCATAGTTGTGCCGAAAAGGGGCGGTATTGGAAAAGTGGGCGTGGCACCTCCCATACGAAGTTAAAACCTATTATTGAATATTGTCAGTTCTATGACACCTAGAGTGCTGAAATTTTGTGTAAGTGCATCTAGCATCAATTCGCATAGTTGTGCCAAAAATGGGCGGTATTGGAAAAGTGGGCGTGGCACCTCCCATACGAAGTTAAAACCTATTATTGAATATAGTCAGTTCTATGACAGCTAGAGTGCTGTAATTTTGTGTAAGTGCATCTAGCATCAATGTGCATAGTTGTGCCAAAAATGGGCGGTATTGGAAAAGTGGGCGTGGAACCTCCCATACGAAGTTAAAACCTATTATTGAATATTGTCAGTTCTATGACACCTAGAGTGCTGAAATTTTGTGTAAGTGCATCTAGCATCAATTCGCATAGTTGTGCCAAAAATGGGCGGTATTGGAAAAGTGGGCGTGGCATCTCCCATACGAAGTTAAAACCTATTATTGAATATTGTCAGTTCTATGACACCTAGAGTGCTGAAATTTTGTGTAAATGCATCTGGCATCAATTCGCATAGTTGTGCCAAAAAGGGGCGGTATTGGAAAAGTGGGCGTGGCATCTCCCATACGAAGTTAAAACCTATTATTGAATATTGTCAGCTCTATGACACCTAGAGTGCTGAAATTTTGTGTAAGTGCATCTAGCATCAATTCGCATAGTTGTGCCAAAAATGGGCGGTATTGGAAAAGTGGGCGTGGCATCTCCCATACGAAGTTAAAACCTATTATTGAATATTGTCAGTTCTATGACACCTAGAGTGCTGAAATTTTGTGTAAGTGCATCTAGCATCAATTCGCATAGTTCTGCCAAAAATGGGCGGTATTGGAAAAGTGGGCGTGGCACCTCCCATACGAAGTTAAAACCTATTATTGAATATAGTCAGTTCTATGACACCTAGAGTGCTGTAATTTTGTGTAAGTGCATCTAGCATCAATGTGCATAGTTGTGCCAAAAATGGGCGGTATTGGAAAAGTGGGCGTGGCACCTCCCATACGAAGTTAAAACCTATTATTGAATATTGTCAGAAGTACACAGTTTTGATATGTTTTGTTTCAGCTTTCAGAATTATATGGGCATTTCCATGACCTATTTTATGTACCGTGTAATAAATGAACTGGTTTATACACTAATTGATTTATTTTCAACCTATAGGAAGTAAAATTATTGTATTAATTAATTTAGTTGAGATTTTAATGAACGGTATGTCTCATTGGTTTGCTTGTATGCAATGGATGAATGATTTTAACGTACCTTGCTTATTGGTGTTATATTACTTACTTGTTTTTACAATTCAAAAGATTATGAACGATAAAAGAAAATTATATAAAAATGTTTACCAACTGTAAATATTTAATATTTGGAAAAAATATTAAATATTTACAGTTTAATTTCGAAACGAATTATTTGACACTCTGTATATCGAATTAATGTAAACATTCATATGCGGCACGGAGCAATTTTCTACGGCAAACATACATCTCCACCAGTTCAGATTGTGAGACGACACAAACGTCAGTTCAAGTTTTTCGCGTTGGTGCACAAACCCACAAATGTCGTATACAAATCGTACAGGGAGCAGTGGGCGAAACTGACTTGCCCCCATACAAACTCTCCACTGACACTTTGGCTACAGAAATGTGTGGCAAAAGTGGAAGTGGACGTACATGTGTATAACTAGTATCCATTCAAATGGTCTACGGACTACCCAGCAGACATCCGCACATGCAAACGTATGTACAGACATATATATATATATATATATATATATATATATATATATATATATATATATATATATATATATATATATATATATATATATATATATATATATATATATACCAGGGTGGCCCTTAGTGCCAGGCAAAAGTGTACAGCTCTCAATCCTATTCCATTCACCAAAAAAAATGCTAAGCGGCCAGGACTTACAGTGAATAAAATCTGGTGTTAAAACCAGACCACTGGGTTTTCTACTTCACTCCCCTTTTTTTCAATGCTTTATATAAGGTTACTTTCTATATATGTGTGCCACAAAATTTGAAATCAATTTTTGAAAGCTTTTTTCTCAACCAATTTTGCTCAAATTTTGCACACTTTATCATTTTCGATGACAATACAAGGAAATGGAAAAATTTGACCAATTGGACAAAGGGGCGTGGCACCTCCCATACGAAGTTAAAACCTATTATTGAATATTGTCAGTTCTATGACACCTAGAGTGCAGAAATTTTGTGTCAGTGCATCTAGCATCAATTCGCATAGTTGTGCCAAAAAGGGGCGGTATTGGAAAAGTGGGCGTGGCACCTCCCATACGAAGTTAAAACCTATTATTGAATATTGTCAGTTCTATGACACCTAGAGTGCTGAAATTTTGTGTAAGTGCATCTAGCATCAATTCGCATAGTTGTGCCAAAAATGGGCGGTATTGGAAAAGTGGGCGTGGCATCTCCCATACGAAGTTAAAACCTATTATTGAATATTGTCAGTTCTATGACACCTAGAGTGCTGAAATTTTGTGTAAGTGCATCTAGCATCAATTCGCATAGTTGTGCCAAAAAGGGGCGGTATTGGAAAAGTGGGTGTGGCACCTCTCATACGAAGTTAAAACCTATTATTGAATATTGTCAGTTCTATGACACCTAGAGTGCTGAAATTTTGTGTAAGTGCATCTAGCATCAATTCGCATAGTTGTGCCAAAAATGGGCGGTATTGGAAAAGTGGGCGTGGCACCTCCCATACGAAGTTAAAACCTATTATTGAATATAGTCAGTTCTATGACACCTAGAGTGCTGTAATTTTGTGTAAGTGCATCTAGCATCAATGTGCATAGTTGTGCCAAAAATGGGCGGTATTGGAAAAGTGGGCGTGGAACCTCCCATACGAAGTTAAAACCTATTATTGAATATTGTCAGTTCTATGACACCTAGAGCGCTGAAATTTTGTGTAAGTGCATCTAGCATCAATTCGCATAGTTGTGCCAAAAATGGGCGGTATTGGAAAAGTGGGCGTGGCACCTCCCATACGAAGTTAAAACCTATTATTGAATATTGTCAGTTCTATGACACCTAGAGTGCTGAAATTTTGTGTAAGTGCATCTAGCATCAATTCGCATAGTTGTGCCAAAAAGGGGCGGTATTGGAAAAGTGGGCGTGGCACCTCCCATACGAAGTTAAAACCTATTATTGAATATTGTCAGTTCTATGACACCTAGAGTGCTGAAATTTTGTGTAAGTGCATCTAGCATCAATTCGCATAGTTGTGCCAAAAATGGGCGGTATTGGAAAAGTGGGCGTGGCATCTCCCATACGAAGTTAAAACCTATTATTGAATATTGTCAGTTCTATGACACCTAGAGTGCTGAAATTTTGTGTAAGTGCATCTAGCATCAATTCGCATAGTTGTGCCAAAAAGGGGCGGTATTGGAAAAGTGGGCGTGGCACCTCCCATACGAAGTTAAAACCTATTATTGAATATTGTCAGTTCTATGACACCTAGAGTGCTGAAATTTTGTGTAAGTGCATCTAGCATCAATTCGCATAGTTGTGCCAAAAATGGGCGGTATTGGAAAAGTGGGCGTGGCACCTCCCATACGAAGTTAAAACCTATTATTGAATATAGTCAGTTCTATGACACCTAGAGTGCTGTAATTTTGTGTAAGTGCATCTAGCATCAATGTGCATAGTTGTGCCAAAAATGGGCGGTATTGGAAAAGTGGGCGTGGAACCTCCCATACGAAGTTAAAACCTATTATTGAATATTGTCAGTTCTATGACACCTAGAGTGCTGAAATTTTGTGTAAGTGCATCTAGCATCAATTCGCATAGTTGTGCCAAAAATGGGCGGTATTGGAAAAGTGGGCGTGGCACCTCCCATACGAAGTTAAAACCTATTATTGAATATTGTCAGTTCTATGACACCTAGAGTGCTGAAATTTTGTGTAAGTGCATCTAGCATCAATTCGCATAGTTGTGCCAAAAAGGGGCGGTATTGGAAAAGTGGGCGTGGCACCTCCCATACGAAGTTAAAACCTATTATTGAATATTGTCAGTTCTATGACACCTAGAGTGCTGAAATTTTGTGTAAGTGCATCTAGCATCAATTCGCATAGTTGTGCCGAAAAGGGGCGGTATTGGAAAAGTGGGCGTGGCACCTCCCATACGAAGTTAAAACCTATTATTGAATATTGTCAGTTCTATGACACCTAGAGTGCTGAAATTTTGTGTAAGTGCATCTAGCATCAATTCGCATAGTTGTGCCAAAAATGGGCGGTATTGGAAAAGTGGGCGTGGCACCTCCCATACGAAGTTAAAACCTATTATTGAATATAGTCAGTTCTATGACAGCTAGAGTGCTGTAATTTTGTGTAAGTGCATCTAGCATCAATGTGCATAGTTGTGCCAAAAATGGGCGGTATTGGAAAAGTGGGCGTGGAACCTCCCATACGAAGTTAAAACCTATTATTGAATATTGTCAGTTCTATGACACCTAGAGTGCTGAAATTTTGTGTAAGTGCATCTAGCATCAATTCGCATAGTTGTGCCAAAAATGGGCGGTATTGGAAAAGTGGGCGTGGCATCTCCCATACGAAGTTAAAACCTATTATTGAATATTGTCAGTTCTATGACACCTAGAGTGCTGAAATTTTGTGTAAATGCATCTGGCATCAATTCGCATAGTTGTGCCAAAAAGGGGCGGTATTGGAAAAGTGGGCGTGGCATCTCCCATACGAAGTTAAAACCTATTATTGAATATTGTCAGCTCTATGACACCTAGAGTGCTGAAATTTTGTGTAAGTGCATCTAGCATCAATTCGCATAGTTGTGCCAAAAATGGGCGGTATTGGAAAAGTGGGCGTGGCATCTCCCATACGAAGTTAAAACCTATTATTGAATATTGTCAGTTCTATGACACCTAGAGTGCTGAAATTTTGTGTAAGTGCATCTAGCATCAATTCGCATAGTTCTGCCAAAAATGGGCGGTATTGGAAAAGTGGGCGTGGCACCTCCCATACGAAGTTAAAACCTATTATTGAATATAGTCAGTTCTATGACACCTAGAGTGCTGTAATTTTGTGTAAGTGCATCTAGCATCAATGTGCATAGTTGTGCCAAAAATGGGCGGTATTGGAAAAGTGGGCGTGGCACCTCCCATACGAAGTTAAAACCTATTATTGAATATTGTCAGTTCTATGACACCTAGAGTGCTGAAATTTTGTGTAAGTGCATCTACCATCAATGTGCGTAGTTCTGCCAAAAATGGGCGGTATTGGAATAGTGGGCGTACCACCTCCCATACGAAGTTAAAACATATTATCGAATAGTGTCAGTTCTATGACACGTATAGTGCTCAAATTTTGTGTAAGTGCATCTAGCATCAATGTGCGTAGTTGCGCCTAAAATGGGCGGTAATGCAAAAGTGGGCGTGGCACCTCCCATATGAAGTTAAAACCAAAATTACACCTACTGTAATTTTGTGTAAGTGCATCTAGCATTAATGTGCGTAGTTGTGACAAAAATGGGCGGTAATGGAAATGTGGGCGTGGCACCTCCCATACGAAGTTAAAACCCATTTTCGAATATATGCCGTTCTATGGCAGATAAAAAACTGAAATTTTGCAGTAATTTTTCCTTCTACAAAAGATAACTAAAAAAGAATTTCTAGGCCCAATAGAATTCTGCTTGCATAAAGCATGGATTTGAAAAAAAATTTTTTTTTGATTTACTAGTTCTATCACAATTTAATTATTAATAAAAATTTAATCTACGATGAATTTTGAATGATAAAGTTAGGGAATGGAAGCCAAACTTTCCCAAAAAAGGGCTACCCTAATATACATGCATGTATCGTCTGTATGACAATAGATCATCAAATTCGTTGCGTTACATTTTGTATGTTCCATTACTTCTGCCCATCACCGCTATCATCGCTGTCGCCACCGAAACCATTACAAACGCATTCCCAACATCTTTCGGCTACAATGCTGACAAGACCAACACAAGCAATAACAACAAAGCGCGGCACACTGGACTCTACGTGAATTTTGGTTTTATGAATCAGTTCTTTATTTTCTTGTCCTTGGAATTAACAAATATATGTCTTATAAAAATGTTCCATACATAATACCTAGGAACATGGATCCATGTTTTGATGAAGCAACGTATTTTTGTTCAATGTATTTTTTGTTCAATAATTATGCCATCAGGCAGCGGACAGTCACAGACAGTGTTAGTTAGTGATTCTTTAAATTCATTAAAATCAAGAATCAAATAGAAATACACCTACACCACTGTGCGGCAGTACTGACAAAATCCATGGTCCTCTAGTAGCTCCATAGATGTCACGCACACCCAAGCACTCAGACGCGCACACACACACACATCTCCATCCACGTACATGCCACATACTCGTATGTGTAATTGTGGAACATGAATTGAAAACCTCATTGGATGTCCCTTTTCTGCTTTGTTTCCTTCGCTGCTAATATTTGGTCAGTGATGGTGATGGCCGTACGTACGTTGGTTGCAACATTCACTGTGGTTGTGACTCTGGCATGAATGTAGCCTTTGGTCAGCAGGCGCTTCGACTTTAACTACAGCACCATACGCCACCTCTGTAGGCATTATATTACAGCTGGTTAATTGTGTTTCTTCCAATGTTCTTTGCCCTGTCGGCATCAGTCGCCGCTGTTCTTAACAGTCCACCGTGCTCCTCTTAACATGACAATTGCTGTGGGTTTCTAGGCTGAACTACATGCTCTTCGTCTTTATGGTTCAATTTGTTTGTCAAGTGTAGTCAGCGGATGCCATTGGCGTGCGTATTGAATGTTGTAACTAACATTCGAGTGTGCGGTTTTGAGTATTTGGCTATACAGTCTGCAGCAGAAGAATGTCATAAGCTGAGAAAAGTTAAGTTAATAGATTTGACTTAAATGTTATATTATTAGACAGCGGATTTTTATGCAAATCTCATTTTTAATCAGATTTGACTGATATTTTGTATTTAGGCTAATTTTGACATGATAAATTTAATTTCGTGTGCATATCAACTATATGCAAAATTTATGCAAAAAATATGCCAAATATGCTAATAAATATCCTACAATAAATTTAAACAATTGGGGAGTACCATATCCATTTTTTAGTGAACGTATTGATAATTTGAAGGAAACAATCATATTTGTTCTTAATTTATTAAATCTAACTAATATAATTCATATTACTTGTAGTATGAATTTTCTCCATATTTTCAATAGTGAAGTTTTGTCGTTTCTCTGAAAAAATCATTTTGTATGCACTGAAACTCCGTTCCACATTACATGAAGTTAACGGGGCGTTTTTGTATTTTATAATATTTGCAGTTAGTATATTTGACAATTCAAATGAATTATCCACAGAGTGGTTTAGTATATCATTAATTCGTTCAATTGACTTGAAATCGGGGTTTCTTTTCAGTACGTTCTTTAGTTTTTTTCGCAGCTTCTCTCCCAATTCGCCTGACGTATTTCCAATTAATGTTATCACCTTTTCCAATAATTTAAACGATTTCTTGATTGACATCGATGATTCTTCAAAACTTGTTATAATAGAACATAGACTTTCGAAATTCGATTTTATGAAAAGTAAATTATTGAATAGTACAGGATTATTTAAGATCCATATTTTCAATAGTGAAGTTTTGTCGTTTCTCTGAAAAAATCATTTTGTATGCACTGAAACTCCGTTCCACATTACATGAAGTTAACGGGGCGTTTTTGTATTTTATAATATTTGCAGTTAGTATATTTGACAATTCAAATGAATTATCCACAGAATGGTTTAGTATATCATTAATTCGTTCAATTGACTTGAAATCGGGGTTTCTTTTCAGTACGTTCTTTAGTTTTTTTCGCAGCTTCTCTCCCAATTCGCCTGACGTATTTCCAATTAATGTTTTCGCCTTTTCCAATAATTTAAACGATTTCTTGATTGACATCGATGATTCTTCAAAACTTGTTATGTTTATGAAAAGTAAATTATTGAATAGCACAGGATTATTTAAGATGCCCTGTGCAGCTTCTATCGATGATGCGTTTTTAGGATTCAATGACTGTATAACCTAAAAATATCATATATCGTTGTACTGTACTGATACCATTTCTCGAATATAGAATACATACTTGTTTTATACCGTCATAATTATCGGCATAGAAAACGGCGGCTTTTTTCCACGTTCCCCATCTGGTTATAATAGGCTCTGGAGGCAATTGCATATCATTCAACATGCTTTTGTACAAAGCGATCCTATAAGGAGCTTTTAAAAATATTTTCTTCGTAGACGATATGAAGCTATTTACTACCGGAAATGATGTTCTTATAACTTCTGCAATTCTATTAAGTCCATGTGCCAAACAAGTCAAATGAATCATGTTGGGATAAAAAATTTTCAAATTTTGGCCCGCTTTTATCATGTACGATGCTGAATCAGTAACGAGTAAAAGCACTTGGTGTTCATGTTCATTTGGTAGTAAGTTTCTCAAACCGGCGTTTACAAAGCGGGAATTTGTTGCGTTGTTAACTTGATCTAATTGTTTACAAAAAACCAAATAAGATCTGTTAAAACTGTCCTCACTTAATTTACCAACAATTAAATTAGCAACATATCTTCCAGCTTTGTCGGTTGTTTCTTTTAAATCCTTTCTGATTGTCATAAGATGATGATCGTAACATTTGTTAAGATAATTTTTCCGAACTGTACTTTCATCCGGAATATTTCTATGGGTGTATTTTTTTAAAAATAAATTAAAAACTTCATTATTTAAAGCTTTCCAATGAATATTTGAGGCGATCATAGCTTGACAGAGATCGAATTGGAAGCTGTTATTCTGCACAATTTCATCGAAATCGCTCTCCTCTTCTCTATCGTGAACCATTTGTTTGTGGCTTTGGGTATTAATGTGCTGGACGAGTTGATATTTCTTGTTGCAAATCACCTACAATATTATTTAGGTAACAATAAGTTTTCAAGTAAAAAAAATGTTCCTACCTTTTTGTTACAAAAAGTGCATGATGTTCATTCGCCATCAAATGCAAAACACTTTTCCTCAAAACCAGCACACCACTTTTTAATTAATTTAGTTTTACCTTCAAATTTCGGCATTTTACTACCCACTAACACGTGTTCTAAAATTATAATGATATTTTCATCATTCACTTACAGAATGTATTTACTACCCAGTGCCGTTATGTACAGTGATGCCAAACCTGGAACGTTTAGCACTATTATATCAGGGCACCATTTTTCAGATGCGCAATCTTGCGGAAAGTAGAATTACAACTTGAGAAGCTATCATCGTGAAAGCTAATAAAATGCTTAAAACAAATACATCCGATTTTTAAAGATGTCATACTATTCTCCGTGTAGGAAAAATCGAATTTATGACTGTGATACCAAAGTTTAATTCAAAAATTAATTAATTAAATAGCTCTAACTTCCATCAATATTACTTCAGTTCATCTATTTACGTTTCCAAATAGAGTAAAAGCCATATGTATGACCAATTGAGAGACTAAGCATTTTTTGGCTGCAAAAACAATTTCTGCACTACGCTGTAGTATATACGAATATAAAATGCACATTATACAATCGAGATCTTTTCAAAATGTTACATTGATTCAATATTAGTATAGTTTAGTATATAAAGCAAAATCATTGATTTATAATGATAACCAAAAAATGCATATATTTAGCATATTTGCATAAAATGTGCATATAATTATGCAAAATATGCAAAAATAAAGTTGGTTATATTGATTTGTTTCATCATGAAAATCATTTGTGTGAAGTCGGTGTTCAATTATAATCATCCGTTCAAAATATGCTTTTGCATATAATCCGCTGTCTAAATATGACACAGTATAAAGGACAGATCACCAATTGCAATTTTTATAACTTCCTAACCCATTAAGAGCCGACATTGTACTTTCAGATTGTACTTTTATTGTACTTTCAGAGGATTTCTCCGTCTAAACAAAGTAAAGATTTCATTATATTTTTTAATAAATGAGCCTTATAATTTGAAGTAAGATGAAAATTAAGCACTAAACTAAAACATAATGAGAGCCAGATATGTTCGTATTCATCGTGCAAATAAAACAGATTTGCTTTCGAAGTGTTGATGGAAACATTCAAAAATTTGGTAAATCGAGGTCTTGCGTTAAATGCGTTAAATTAATTTAGGTTAAAAATTTTCTAAACAATACTTATTTACTACAGAAAATAATTCGTCTAATAATAGTATGAGCGTCAGATACTATAATTACTACTTCAAGCCGTCCTGTCATGGAATCAATGAAGTTTGTAAGCTGTGAAATCACTCCAAGTTTTGTTTGTCTGAGAACTGTCCTACAATGGTATAAATTCGGTTCTCCAAAATCGCCCAGAGACTTTCGTTAGAATTTAGATTTGTACCTTATTGACCCTCGTGGCAGAGATATAAGTATTTAAACCAGTCCATCAGAATTTTAGCTTTATGTATTGGGACTTTATCTTGTTGAAAAATAATCGCGATGGAGGAAATACACCATCCAAAAGTTCAATGTAGTCGATGGAATTTACATTTTTACTGATGAAGTATGCAAAGTTCCATATTTTCGCATAGGATATTTTTAGGTACGGGTCCGCCATCTAACGTTTTTTTTAACTATTCAACCTTTGGACTATTATTTGTGGGGTGCCGAGGCAGCCATTTGAATGAAATTATTTTCCATTATTAACCGGAAGGATTGTACTTTCAAATAAAAAAGAAATTTGAGAAAATATTCAGTAGTTTTTTTTATAGCATTTTCAAAAAAAGATATTTGGCGGACCCTTTATTTGGTAACGTAAGGTTCCGCCATCTAACGTTTTTTTTTTCAACTATTTGTGGGGTGCCGAGGCAGCCATTTGAATGAAATTATTTTCCATTATTAACCGGAAGGATTGTACTTTCAAATAAAAAAGAAATTTGAGAAAATATTCAGTAGTTTTTTTATAGCATTTAAAAAAAAGTTATTTGGCGGGCCCTATATATGCATTCCATGATTATATATTTCACTGACTGTGTAGACGTGAAATAACACCGTGCGACAGTACTTTTTGGAGCATATACACGTGAAACTAGACGCCGTATATAGTAAAATTCTGTACTCAGTTTTACATTTGGTGATCCTTTAGCATTTTTACAGAAATTTATATTTCCAATGGATATAGATGTTTTAATAATTCAGTTTCGTATTTTTCCAAGTTATATGCAATTGAAAGAGAAGAACATCTGTTAAAAATACTTAAAATTGCATGCTCCTATCTCAATAAGTTCAGCATTAACAACAATTCAAATTTCCCCCTTAAAAATGAAAATAATTAAAACATAACTTTTTAAAAGGGAAAAATTTAAAAAAATGTTTATGTTAATATTCATGAAATTTGAAGTATTTTTAACAGATCTTCTTATCTTTCATTCGATAACCATATTATTAAAACTTCCATATCCTTTGAAATTAAAAGTTCTGTAAAAAGGAGAAAATATCACCAGCTGGAAAACTGAGCACACAGCTTTTCTACATACGATGCTCCCATGAAAAATGTCAAAATTGTCGCACGGTGTAATAAGGGGAAAGAAATTTTTACTTTTAAGGGGCCGCGAGACAAAAAGGTATACAAATAATGTGTTGTATATCTTTTTGTCCTGCAGCTACAATTCTCTGACTACATGGATGCACAACATATATGGATTTGTCTTACCAAATTGAAACAAGAATCTTTAAGATATTTTAATTTGTATCCTTCTTGTCAAACCCACTGTAAGTCGTACAGACACATTTGTCCCAAGTTATAACTAAATATCACGCATAACAGTCAAGTATCATTCCGGACATTAGTGACCATTTGTCATAGTCTGTGCATGACAAAGACATATCAAAGTTGTTGCATTGAAATACGGTCGTTGGAATTTTCTCAATGGGGGAGGATAATTAGGCAAATTTTAATGAGAAAGAAATAATTACGCTATCTGTAATATTAAATGAAGAAGATACACTTAATGATGTTTCAGGAATTATAATAACGCATATTCAAATAAAATGAGTAAAAAGTTTCAATCGACTTAACCATCTTAAGTATACCTACATAAACGACACTATCCTTTGGTCACCTTGTCAAAATGGAGTTAAAGGACTTATTCAAGCATTTCACATATTGTTAATTTTCCAATAATTAATTTAAGTACGGAGATTGGCATAATTGATACACCCCCTCTTGTTGGGCACAGTCGCATCACAAATGTTTTTATCATAGATAAAACTTATTGGTGGTTAATAATGGTTCTATAATCACTTTGCTGTTAGAGAATACTCATGCATCTGTTCTGCCCCATCCAGCACCATTCACACAATGGAACCCTATTGTATGTCAAATTGAAGCCTTTGTAACTTCAATACGTATGCTTGACATCTTCCATTTTCTTCACATGCCTTTCATTAGCTCCTATAGAAATGTACCCACTTAAATATTCCAAATTTGATATGACAATACTTTGATCCAAATACAAGCATACAATTTTGTCGTACCAATTACGCTTCTGTTTCTGACTTCCTTATCACATAATTATACAGTTGGGTACTGAGGGTGAGGGTATATTTGTATATACCCACACCCTCGATCTGAATCTTTAACTCTTTTAGTTGTTTTTAATGAAATTTGTGCTTACGCTAATCAGCTGTCTGAATGTTTTAGCCTAGTAATCAATAAGTTGTTCCTTGTTTACCTATACTTATGTGATGTCCTCTTTCTGAAACTGTTTGATACATATATACCAACAAGTACCCACTGCTTCTCAATGTTTATCAGTCTATACTAGGGTTTGGGGTTTCCCGGACATTTTTCATGAAAACTTTCATTCCCGGGAATTCCCGGGAAAAAATAATTTATTTTAGGTATCGTTCATTCCATATCAAACCGAACGATTTTCGTAAAAAAATTATGACCATGACTCCGATTTTAACGATTTTTCGCAGACATATTGTACTGTTAAAAACACTGCTTCTAATACAAATATAAGATACTTCGCCCAATTTAAAGAAAATCTGATGCAATATGTGGTTTCTGGGGCGGAAAAAGTCAAATCGGGAGCGAAATTTGTATGGGAGCTATATATAAATCTGAACCGATCTGGCCCATTTTCAACATGGATGTTGAAATATAAGATATTTTGCAAGATTTGAAGAAGATCTGTTAAAATATGTGGATTCTAGAGCAGAAAAAGTAAAATCTGGTGCGAAATTTGAATGGGAGCTATATATAAATCTAAACCGATCTAAATCATTTTTACCACAGATGATTCTAGTTGAAATATAAGATGTTTTGCCAAATTTGAAGACAATCTGATAAAATATGTGGTTTATAGAGTGGAAAAAGTCAAATCGGGAGTGAAATTTGTGTGCGAGTTATATATAAATCTCAACCGATCTAAATCATTTTTACCAATATAAGAAATATAAGATGTTTTGCCAAATTTGAAGACAATCTGATAAAATATGTGGTTTATAGAGTGGAAAAAGTCAAATCGGGAGTGAAATTCGTATGGGAGCTATATCTAAATCTGAACCGATTTTCTTCAAATTCGTTGTGCAAAGTTTCATTTGGTTCTATCTACAATTGCGACCGTGATTACAAGAATAGATGGACAGACGGATGGACAGACAGACAGACAGACAGACAGACATACAGACGGACATTGCTAAATCGATTCAAAAGGTGATTCTAAGTCGATCGGTATAATTAACAATGTCTATCTCACTTCCTTTTGGGTGTTACAAACAAATGCACTAAGATATAATACTCTCGTGGAGTGAATAATAATAATGCCAAATTGTTAAATATGGCCGTTATGTTATAATGGGCGTTTACATTTGCATTCATTTTGTGGGGCGCGTTAATGATATAAGGGGAATACATTTTCCAAATGTCAAGTAAATATAAGCAGACATATACAAAACAAGTAAAAAGTTCGGATCGGCCGAACCTTATATACCATACCCTCCACCACGGAGAGCATTTCACAGTATTACCGACTGATTTGAGGCTGTCGACTTAACATAGAAATTAAGAACTATACTAGGAAAATTGTGATATTTTGTTTGCACATTGCGATATTTGTTTACTATTGCAAGGCACACTTATTCGCATTGTTCTAAATAAATTGTGATCCTTCACTATCATAATGTTACTAATCCTCTGCTACATACTAAATATATACACAAAAATGAATTGCTGCGATCACCCACAGAAATGAAGATTGGATTGTTTAATGATGATCTACAAAATATTTCGTAGCCTTCTGTGAGCTAAACGCTCCTGGAAACTTCTCTAAAAATTATGTTTTTTCCCGAATATTTTTTATATTTTTTCATTTTTTTCTGAATTAAAAGGCCCTTGGAAGCTCTTTAAATAAAACTTTTTATTTTGACGTTTGTATTGATTTTTTGTGGTTTTTCAAGTTGAGAGCTAAAAAGTCATATATCTTGGGAATGTGTTGTAAGAGGTGTTATGAAAAATAAATCAAAAAATAAAAATAAATCAAAAAATAAATAAAATGAATCAATACCTTTCGAATGATTCCTAAATGATGAATATAGGACGAAAGATGACTCCATGTTTGTAATAATGGGGTTTCAGAGCCAAAATGTTCGAACTCTTTTTACAAAAATGAGCGCTGTCCATTTCCATCCGATGTTCATCATTTAGACATCATGCTAAAGGTATTGACGGTCGCTATTTATTTTTTATAAAATAGTAGCACCAAACATGAAAATGTTTTCAGTTGTCACTACGAAAAAATACTATAAAGGTCCCATAATGCGACTCTAAGACAAGAACCAAAATTTATGTATTTAAAGTGCTTTCAAGGGTCTATTATTTCAGAAAAAATAATTTGACAAAAATGCAGCACAAACAAAAAAATACACGGGAAAAACATGCTTTTTGGGATATTTCAGCAGCGTTTAGTTCATAGAGGGTTGAAATCGCCAAAAATGGAGATTAATTCGGGGAAGCCTTCAGGTCAGGTAATGTTTATATTTTTTCAATATTTATCCTTAATCAGTAAAAGAAAACACAATTTAGTGGGAAAAATGTTTTTCCTTGAAAATAATAATCCATCCGTGTATATATTTTTATAATCGAAGTACAAGTCGCAATTATTATCCAATCCCAACAGAACTTGTTACAGCTAATGTTTTCGTATCATTGACGGACGCTATTAAATTTGATTTATACATATCTTCCATACAAATGTCACTCCCGATTTGAATTTGTTCGCTTTAGATACCACATATATTAACCGATATTGTTCAAATTTGGCACAACACGTTATATTTCTACTAGAAACAATTTTGGTGAAAGTGGGTCACATCGGTTTAGATTTAGGTACAGCTCCCATACAAATGTCGTTCCAGAGTTGACTTTTCCGCTCTAGTATCAAAATTGTTTATCCATTAAACTGGCATTCAACTGTCACAGATGTTGTAATACATCTAGAATTGGTAGTAAAGTACTTGAAATAAGGTAGAAGCTGCAGTGTATCATATAGCCAGCATCACAAGACTTTAGTCTTTCTTGTTATACCCTACACCACTTCGTGGACTAGGGTATTATAAGTTAGTTTCGCGCCAAATGTTTGTAACACCAAGAAATAATCGAGCTAGACCCACCTTTAAGTACACCGATCGGCTTAGAATCACCAGCTGAGTCGATTTATGTCTGTCCGTCCGTCTGTCCGTCTGCTGTCCATCTAAGCTTGTTCGCACTCTACAGACCGCAATTGTTGTCCGATTGTCATGAAATTTGGCAGAAGTTATTTTTTCTGGCCAAGGACTATCGGTATTGAATTTGGAGGAAATCGGTTCAGATTTAGATATAGCCCCCATACAAATGTCGCTCCCGATTTGACATTTTCCGCTCTAGAAACCACATATTGTACCCGATTTTCCTTAAATTTGGTACAACATCTTATAATCCGACTAGAAACACCTATGCAGAAATTGGGTAAGATCTGTTCAGATTTAGATATAGCCCACATACAAATGTCGCTCCCTATTTCACTTTTTCCGCTTTAGAAACCACATATTGTACCCGATTTTCTTTAAAATTGGCACAATATCTTATAATCCAACTAGAAACAGCTATGCAGAAATTGGGTAAGATCGGTTCAGATTTAGATATAGCCCCCATACAAATGTCGCTCCCGATTTGACTTTTTCCGCTCTAGAAACCACATATTGTACCCGATTTTCCTTAAATTTGGTACAACATCTTATAATCCAACTAGAAATACCTATGCAGAAATTGCCCTCATACAAATGTTACTCCCGAATGTTTAACCGATTTTGGCCAAACTTTACATATTATATTTCACTATACCCCAATACAAATGTCCTTTCCGATTTAACATTTTTGTCAAACACATACATTTACAGGATGCAAAAATCCTTCCCGATTTCACTTTTTTACCGAATTGAATTGTAATGATAATTGTTTGGGTGATGCCCATATGTCCATACTTTGGTATAACCCAAATGGGGTCCATTCTGATCTATTACAGTTCTAGAAACTACATCTTACATCGGATCTTCATCAAATTTTGCAGATCATGATATTTTTCAACTAGGAATACCTACAGTGAATGAGAAATATATAGGCCCATGTTGTGGACCAGGCCTAGAATGTTTTTATAGGCCCCCTTTCAAATGTCGGTCCGATTCATGCTATTACTACTGTATAATTTGTATTTTTCTGTCGGATAATTGGATCAATTACCATATTATTAACCATATTCGTTAAATATGACTGAAGATGAATTTATACTAACTGTATAATTTATATGAACTATATAAAATTGCTCCCATGAAATACCTGGGTTTAGTAATAAAAGCGAGGTAGGGAGGCAGGGAGTGGTGTAGTGTATTATATAGTCGGCCCCGCCCGACTTTAGCCTTTCCTTACTTGTTTTTGTATAGGGATGCTTATAAATTATGATTTATTGTGCAACTTGGAATCTTATTCTGCTTCTGTGAATGCTCTTCGTGAGAAATAATTGTTTCATTTAAGTGCTAAGTAAATAAAAAGACTTATTTTTCAATTTATTTAATAAAATAAATTGGCGCCAAAACTCACAACATGTAATTGCGGAATATTGAAGCTAACACGTTGTAATTTAATTAGAAATTCACCATCGGCGGTATGTTACAGAATTCACATATAAAATACTTCAAATTTGGACATATTTTCAACATTTTTTTAAAGATAATCATATAATACTTTCACTAAAATATTTTTTGTAAAAATACTCTAAAATAACTGAACTTGAAGATTCCATAATCAAAAAGTTATTTGAGTTTGTCAATGAGCAAATAACCTTTAAAATATGTCAGTTTGAACTTTTCACAACTGATCGCGTAAATCTCAAAACTTTCTTGAATTTAAGGCAATGCAACTGGGAAAGTAAACAACACATGCCATTGATATTTTCGGCAGTGGTGTAGAATTTTATATTCTTTAATCGTATAATAAAAAATTTCCAAAATAATAAATTTTGATTTTTTAATTAATCTCCCTCTGTGCGACGGCTTGATCTAGGAACGAAATATTTTGCAAATCATCATTAAACAAACCAAACTTTATTTTCGTGGGGTGACTGGAACTTTTTTTCATTTGTATGGACGGCGACCCTGCCTACTATATACGTGGTCGTTAGTGCAGAAAAAGTAAAATCGAAAGCAAAATTTCTATGATAGCTACATAAAATCTGACTCATCTTTACCATAGGCGTTTCTAGTTTAAATATACGATGTTGATGGTCAAATATGAAAAATATCTGATAAAATGTCAGGTAGACAGCGGAATATATGCAATTGTATATTTTGATTGAATGGTTGTATCGAAATAATGATGCCACACAAATGTTTCTCATCAATTTATTCGAAATAAACGAACATATTTTTCACAATTTTGCATATTTTATGCAAAGTGCATAATTGCATAAATAGGGCATATGTTAAATATATACACAAATTTTAAACTTCTAAATCGCGGTATATTTTATATACTAATGTATTATAACTAATTACTAGATTAGATATGATAGTTTATAATCTTTAAATGAAGATTGGATTGTTCAATGATGATCTGCAAAATATTTCGTCGCTGGGTCAAGACGCCGTTGAGCTAAACGCACCTGAAAACATCACTAAAATTCATGTTTTCCCGTATGACTTCTTTATGTTGCACTTTTGTCCAAATTTTTCCGTGCATAAAGAGACGTTAAATATATTTTTATCTTGACTTAGAATAACTCATTGATCGTATTATTTGACTTTTAGATTGATTTTTTGTGGATTTTCAAACTAATAGCTAAAAATTCATATTTCTTGAAACATTTTGTAAAAGGTGTCATGAGTAATAAATAGAGGAAGAATACCTTTCGAATGGTGAATATCGATCGAAAATGAAGTCACTGACTCCATTTTTTGTGAAATAATTTAATACAGAAAATGGATTTTCAGAGCCAACATTTTCGAACTCTGAGGGCTGTGGCACCAATTTCCTTCCCATGTTCATCATCTAGGCATCATTCGAAAGGTATTGACTGCCGCTATTTATTTTTTATAAATACTAACACCAAATAAGAAAAAATTTTCATTTTTCATTCCAACAATTCGACCAATAAAATACTGTAAGACAAGAAACAAAATTTATATATTAAAGCGCTTTCAAGAGTTTATTAATACGGAACAAAATTGACAAAAATGCAACATAAAAAAACTTGATTTAGGAACAAAATATTTTGCAAATCATCATTAAACATGAAACGGGACCCAGCCTAATAAACATTATGGTCAGTTCTTAAGAGGTTTTATCATTTATGTAAAACAATGTTAAGTTTTGGTTGTACTGGAAATATTATTTTTTTCAGTAGGTAGACTCAATCTTGGATCTATATAGTTTTCAAAGAGATCTGAGCAATTCGTAAAATATGTATTGCTATGTGTGTTACTTGTTAACGAAAATCAGCACTTTAATATTATGTAGACACAAAGTTAAAATAAATATTTGTCTATCCAAAAATTTAGTAAAATACATTACATTTTGCGATTATAAACTCATATTATAAATACATATTTTTTGCATTTGCAAATTATTTTTGCATCGTAACTATATATGTCATTTTCATTTTAGATATGCACTCGGAAATCGATTAGCGACATTAAAGTTCGTCTATACACCAAATTTTAGCTCAATCGGACTATAATTGAGTTTTGCATAAAATTCCGCTGTCTATATGTTTAGACGCTGGTTCAAAACATTTAGCTCACGGACTGACAATGATAAAGATATATTTTGAGTAAACGCATAAAACAGCCTAGAAAAAAATTAGATTTTGGAGGCAATATATCATCCCTTGTAGAGCTATTCAGTATGCAATAAATCAAACATTGTTGAGACTCTGCATGGATCGGGCGCAATAGAGTCATGGTGAGATAGAGTTCAATAGCTTCATGTTTGCAATAAAAGGTGCAAAATGTAAAATTCACACAAATACTTTCGCAATTGTTTTAAAATTCACATTGCGAATATCTCGCAGCACTGGCTGTGGGTAATTGGGTAGGTCACGTGGTACTCATCCCATGTTCAAATACCGATTGATTTAAACACAAAATTTTCCTTTATTACACCTGAGTAATTGATCTATATTATACCACGTCTATCCCTTACTAATCTGGTGAAAATTGAGCAGAAGTTTTGGCTCTGAAACCAAACTACCATTTTATTTCAAAACCGTTTTTCCTGCAACACAAACAGTACAGGCTTAATATATCTGTGTTTACATTGTTCACGATTTACGAGTCCGTAAGATACTCCTGAATTCTCGATATGCCTACCAGTACTCATTGTTACCTACATCAAATCAATAGCATTTTCCACTGACTTTCGGATTTAATATTAAACCAGCAAATATTTCACGCCAACACTACGTTATTAGCTACTAAATTGAAATATATATTTTTTGCATTTTCTCATTCGAATAGACAATTTAAAAAATCCCCAAAGACTATTTCTTTTCCTTCAAATGTTACATGCGAATCTTTATTAAAGTTTTTGTGCAGCTCCGTTCTGTGTGGCGGAAGCGGAAGTAGATCTAGTAGGAAAAAAGACACAAAAGAGAAAATTTGGTTTTAGTTAACTCCAGCGAGAAAAAAAACGACGAACAAACTAAAAAGAATAGATTACGTTATCCACACTTTCGTGCAGACCGACTAATCATTTTGTACATTTCCTCGTATTTGACGTTCTCTGGTTAGATGATGGTGGCTATTGTGTATTTGAACAAAGAAAAATTAGAAAAAAGCGGCGAATGCCTTTTTTCTGCTGAAATGGTTTCCTTTTACGCTCGGATTTCCACTGTTATTGCGTTCTCTGTGTTTTTTTTTCAGTTTGTTTTTGGTCTCACAATAGTCTGGCAATAAGGCCTTTACTCTGTATCCTGGCGGTGCTGGTTTTAGTATTCATAATCGTTTCAATCTTTTGCAGACAGGTTGGATGGTCAAGCGTAGCAAAAGGACGACACCACCATTCGAACGTACCGTAAGCCTTTTGTCTTTTATGGCCCTTTGAGTTGTCAAGTCTGGGGCAGGCAGAGCTCATTTCGCCCGTTTAGTGGATGACCAATTGAGGTTCACGCCGTGATGTCAGAAACAAGAGTACAACAACGCAGTTTACCTTTGTTAATTTTTTCTCCCAACTAAGTAGCTCGGTTAAATAGCACTCAAGTTGCTAGGATTTAAGACTATAGCACTTTTCTCTTTTGAATATGTACATTAGAGATTATTAACAAAAAAACATATACATTTATTCGTACTGGGCATTTTCGCAAATATCAAGTGTCAGAGAATTGTTCATTTCTCAATGTTTTTTAATTATAGAACATTGTGATCGTATTGATACAAATGTAATTCACTGGAATGTCAGGTATTGTCTTAAGGCACGTTTTCGAGTATATACAAATCGCAATGCGGCTCTATGACGCACACTACAAATTCCATCATGCCTTTTTCAGACCTTGTCGGATGTCATATACGGCCGACTGTTGACACATTTTTCATGTTCCTTTATTTATTTTTTGCTCTCTCAAAATTGAGTTCATAGTCTGATATCATCGATACTTTTATCGTTGATTTTTAATTCAAATCGTACATCAATTATGGCACTACGTTAATTTATTAATTTTTTCTGATTGCGTTCCGTACGGAAACTAGATCATCTGTCATTTACTCGCTTATGCCATTATAGCGATTGTACATTTCCATTGTTTCCATTTAATAATTTATGCTCTCAAAGATTTTTTAAAATCATATTTATTTTTTGATTATTCACTAATTTATTGCATAACATTTAAATTATGCTACACAGCAGAAAGCAAGAACAACAAATCCTGGCATAAGCGATACTACGACAACAACAACACCAACACGAACATAGCAGCAGCAACAATATTGACCGAATAGTACGCCTGCGGATATAACAAATTGTTGTTGCTGTTATTTTTATTGATAAGACTTTATTACATGTGAAATTTATCATTAGCAACGACTATACGAGCAGGCATGTAAAAAAAGGCGACCATAAATATCAGCGTATGGCTGGCTATCTATGCCCATAATATGCATACCGACCCCATCAATATTTGTGCTGGACATATCGCATCGAATGGAAGCATAATGCACACTATGGAATCTGCTCCTTCGCAGTTTCACTCCCTCACACTATCCGACGGACTGCAGCACTTTGGGCAGGCAGAGTTTGCAGTCGCGTTCAGTTATTAATGTTATTATCGAGTCCATTTAAATTTATTTACCAACGTTGTTCTATAAATGTTCTCTATAAACAGTCTCAGTCAAAAGAATGCGCTCAATATCTATCTAGAGAGATTATATACGTACTTTATAATATTAGATAAATAAAATAAATTTATTAGATCAATCAAATAATTTTACTTTTTAGAGGCCAACAATTGAAATAATTGTTAAGCCTAAACTAATGCAGACAGCATTTTTAACAGATATTCTTTTTAATTTGATTCCCATGTTTTGATAATGTGACTTGCACAAAAACGGCGAAAATTCATAAAAAGGGTCAGTCCTCTGCAACTTCGATGTTCTTTTCTAAGAAAACTTGACTAGAGAATGAAAAACCGAGTATGCTGTTTTAGTATGTTGGGTCACTGCTTTCATAAAAATATAGTTTAGTTGATGAAATAAATTTGATTTGTCCAGACTCAAGAAATTTTTACATCTATAGTTTATAGAATACAATTTTCTTACAATTGTCTGACCAATGGCAGAAACTAATTCACAGTTCAAACCATTTTTTTATTTTTGTAGTTCAATTTTCGTGGAAGGCGGTATAAGTTATGCAATGCTGCAACTTACACTATTATACAGAGTAGTAGTTATATCGTGTGAGATAAAACAAGTAAGCTATTAGCAATCCTAAACTCAGAAAAAATGCTGAGACTAAAGAAAGTGTAAAGGCTACAAGGGCCGAATCTTATATACCCTATATAATGGAGTGCTTTCAACAGTATTACTGTCAGACTAGAGACTGATGACTTCATGTAGAAGTATAGTAATATTGGGATATTTATAATCTAATTGCGATATTCGTTAAATAAATTCTGATGTTTCATTGTTTTAAGTTTGAATTAATACCTGTTTTATACCCTCACCATAAGTTCGCCATGAAATAAAAGGGCTTCTTCAAATTCGTACAATTACGGCGTAAAATGGGAACAGAGGGAGAGAAATTTTACCAACCGAACGGCCACAGCTGGAATAATAATCTCTGTATATTTACTTGATATTTGGTAAGTTCATACTAAAGGGTGATTTTTTAAGACCTTGATAACTTTTTTTTAAAAAAAACGCATAAAATTTGCAAAATCTCATCGGTTCTTTATTTGAAACGTTAGATTGGTCCATGACATTTACTTTTTGAAGATAATTTCATTTAAATGTTGACCGCGGCTGCGTCTTAGGTGGTCCATTCGGAAAGTCCAATTTTGGGCAACTTTTTCGAGCATTTCGGCCGGAATAGCCCGAATTTCTTCGGAAATGTTGTCTTCCAAAGCTGGAATAGTTGCTGGCTTATTTCTGTAGACTTTAGACTTGACGTAGCCCCACAAAAAATAGTCTAAAGGCGTCAAATCGCATGATCTTGGTGGCCAACTTACCGGTCCATTTCTTGAGATGAATTGTTCTCCGAAGTTTTCCCTCAAAATGGCCATAGAATCGCGAGCTGTGTGGCATGTAGCGCCATCTTGTTGAAACCACATGTCAACCAAGTTCAGTTCTTCCATTTTGGGCAAAAAAAAGTTGGATATCATCTCACGGTAGCGCTCACCATTCACAGTTACGTTACGATTCGCATCATCTTTGAAGAAGTACGGTCCAATGATGCCACCAGCCCATAAACCGCACCAAACTGTGACTTTTTCTGGATGCATTGGTAGCTCTTGCAATGCTTCTGGCTGATATTCACTCCAAAATCGACAATTCTGCCTATTTACGTACCCATTGAGCCAAAAATGAGCTTCGTCGCTGAACACAATTTCTTTCTTTCTGAACTTTCTTAACAGAGCACGCATTTTGATAATAAAATTCAATGATTTGCAAGCGTTGCTCGTTAGTAAGTCTATTCATGATGAAATGTCAAAGCATACTGAGCATCTTTCTCTTTGACACCATGTCTGAAATCCCACGTGATCTGTCAAATACTAATGCATGAAAATCCTAACCTCAAAAAAATCACTCTTTATTAGAAGACGAAAAGCTGACATATTCACGTGAAATAAAGTGATTTTCAAAATTCGTACTTTTAATGAGGGGGATTGTGGAAAAATGGATAAAATTGGTACCAACCAAATGGCTCCTGCAAGTATAACGAAATTCGACATGTACATCGTATAACTGTACTAGCAAATACCCGCTACTTTGTACGCGGTTTAAGGACATCACTTTCAGGGTTAATCGCCTGCAAACGCACACAAAATTTATACAAAGAATTGATTTGTATCCCACTAATACAAATCAAAAAATCGATTTATATTGTTCCATTCATTTATACGTAATCAATAATTTAATTTAAGTAGGCACAACAATTTTCTTACAAAAAAATCATTTAATCTAAACGCATTAAAGGAGTGACTTTAGACCCTAAGTCCTTTCCCTTTCACGTTCGTCTGTATGTTTGGCTTAAGAAATTTATTCAAACTCTGAACAAAATATTATTTATCCCAGACTTAGTTTACATTCGGAGATGGATGAAATTGATATACCCCTGGGGGTGCCACCCATATAGTCCATATTCCTATTAAAATATTCCGAACCAGTTAAATTTTGATATTTAATAAAGTTTTTATAATCACTTTGATTTTGCAACGACCTTTTACGTACCTCCCACACAAATCACCATTACTTACATAAAATTAAACCTTTTATAACTTCTATACGGCTGGTAGGAATACTATGAAATTTGATCTTTGACAATACTGGAGCCCAGATTTGCGTCGTTAATGGGGAGCGGAGAAATGCGACGCAAACGAAACGGCGCAAATCGAATCACATTGGGGCAAAAATTTAAATATTTAAACTGGGATATTGTCCTAGCTCAAGACCATTTTGCATCTATATTTAATAGAATGCAAATTTATTTACAAATGGCATGATGACATTTATTACTTGGCTGCAGACTACCACGATCATTATTTCAACCATGTCAAAAGTGTTTTCAAGTGGCTTCGCAGCGACTTTTCAACATCAAACCCGGCCTCTATAATTTAAATATTTATTAAAAAATAGATTTTTGATAAGAAAGTCAAGTTATTTCATTTCATTTTATTTATTTGTAATTGACAAGCCATTTCAATAAATATTTTTAATTATTATAAAAAAATAAGAAAATATATATTTACATAACAAAATTCATTCATATTGACATAAAAAACAAGTAAGGAAAGGCTAAAGTCGGGCGGGGCCGACTATATAATACCCTACACCACTCCCTGTGTATGTACCTCGCTTTGATTACTAAACCCAGGTATTTCATTTGAGCAATTTTATGTACATAGTTCATATAAATTATACAGCTACTATAAATTCATCTTTAGTCATATTTAACGAATATGGTTAATAATATGGTAATTGATCCAATTATCCGACAGACAAATACAAATTATACAGTAGTAATAGGATGAATAGGACCGACATTTCAAAAAGGGGCCTATATCCAAAACATGGGCCTATATATTTCTTAGTTACGGTAGGTATTCCTAGTAGAAAAATATCATGATCTGCAAAATTTGATGAAGATCCGATGTAAGATGTAGTTTCTAGAGCTGTAATAGATCAGAATGGGCCCATTTGGGTTATACCAAAGTATGGACATATGGGCATCACCCAAACAATTCTCATTGCAGTTCAATTCGGTGAAAAGGTGAAATCGGGAAGGATAGGTTTTTTAGTTGGATTATGAGATGTCGTGCCAATTTTAAAGAAAAACGGGTACAATATGTGGATTTGAGAGCGGAAAAAGTCAAATCAGGAGCGACATTTGTATGGGGGCCATATCTAAATCTGAACCAATCATACCCACTTTCAGCATAGGTGTTTCTAGTTCGATTATAAAATGTTGTGCCAATTTTAAAGAAAATCGGGTACAATATGCGGTTTCTAAAGCGGAAAGAGTGAAATAGAGAGCGACATTTGTATGGGGGCTATATCTAAATCTGAACCGATCTTACCCAAATTCTGCATAGGTGTTTCTAGTGGGATTATAAGATGTTGTACCAAATTTAAAGAAAATCGGGTACAATATGTGGTTTCTAAAGCGGAAAGAGTAAAATAGGGAGCGACATTTGTATGGGGGCTATATCTAAATCTGAACCGATCTTACCCACTTCCAGCATAGGTGTTTCTAGTTCGATTATAAAATGATGTGCCAATTTTAAAGAAAATCGGGTACAATATGTGGTTTCTAAAGCGGAAAAAGGGAAATCGGGAGCGACATTTGTATGGGGACTATATCTAAATCTGAACCGATTTCCTCCAAATTCAATACCGATCGTCCTTGGCAGAAAAAAGTTACTCCTGCCAAATTTCATGATAATCGGACAGCAATTGCGACCTGTAGAGTGCGAACAAGCTTAGATGGACAGCAGACGGACGGACGGACGGACAGACAGACATCGGTAAATCGATTCAGCTGGTGATTCTAAGCCGATCCGTATACTTAAAGGTGGGTGTTACAAACATTTGGCGCGAAACTAACTTATAATACCCTCTTCCACGAAGTGGTGTAGGTCATAATCTCAAATTTGAGATATCGTCTGATAAATCTAAATCAACAATACTTTTATCCACTTGATTAAGTGGTCTTGGCTTTTTCAACAAAGTTGTCCAAGGTTTGTTGAAGTTTTATAGATTACTTTTGTGTATAGATTTCCTTATAACAACTAATTGCGTTATCAACAGAGCAACGCCGGAGCTACGATTTCCGTCGGGATCATTATCAGCAAATATATCCATTGCCTGTGAAATCAATTGCATAGCTTTGGAAATATTGGCAGTCGTCAATTTTTTGTCTTCTATTGCATCAGTTATTATAATGTCTTCCTCTAACGCATGTTGGACATAAATGGCTAATAAACTTTCATTATCAAGCTCCTCTTTGTGAGATAACAACAGTTCATTAATGTCATCTTCCTCCATTCCATCGAAGTCCGCTTCTCTGGCTAAATCAACCAACTCTCTACCAACATTTTGAACAGCATTAACACCATAATTGCCGCCAACTTTGTTCCATAGAAGATGATCCAACTTCTTTCCAAGATAAATTTATGTTTGCAATAGCCATCATTATGTTGTACTTTTTCGAAAAGTCTTTCGTGGATAGTTTATCATTTATTTCGGTTGATTCTAGAAGTTAACGAAAAGTCCGCCATAGGTAATACATCCATAGGTTGTATTAGGGAGGTTGTCTTAGGCTGCTAAAACAACTTTTACATGATCGGACAAGTCATCTGAAAAAATTGGATGTCCTGGTGCATCGACTAACAAAAGCATTTTAAAGTCAATGTTTTGAGTAGAACAGTAATGATTGAATTCCTGAACAGCACAATTTTCCAACCAATTTTTAAACAAGGTTGCAGTCATCCATTTTTCATTGCTCTAGGATTTTCAGATTGGTAAATCAGAAAGGTCTTTAATTTAAAATCTCCTTCTGCGTTTCCACCAAAAAGGACTGTAAGTCGATCCTTGGCAGCTTTAAATCCAGGACATGATTTTTCAGTTTTTAACAGATATGTTCTTGATGGTAACCTATTCCAAAAACAAGTAAGGAAAGGCTAAAGTCGGGCGGGGCCGACTATATAATACCCTACACCACTCCCTGCGTATGTACCTCGCTTTGATTACTAAACCCAGGTATTTCATGGGAGCAATTTTATGTAGTTCATACAAATTATATAAATTTATTCATATAATTTATATGCTATAAATTCATCTTCAGTCAAATTTAACGAGTATGATAAATAATATGGTAATTGATCTAATTGTCCGACAGACAAATACAAATTATACATTAGTATACCAAAGTCATTTCAAAGTATGGACATATGGACATCACCCAAACAATTCTCATTGCAATTCAATTCGGTAAAAATGTGAAATCGGGAAGGATTTTTGCATCCTGTAAATGTATGTGTTTGACAAAAAATGTTAAATCGGAAAGGACATTTGTATGGGGGTATATTGAAACCTGGAACGATGTGACCCGCTTTCACCATGTCTGTTTATTGGTGAAATATAATATGTAAAATTTGGCCAAAATCGGTTAAACATTCGGGAGCAACATTTGTATGAGGGCTATATCTAAATCTGAACCTATCTTACCCACTTTCACCATAGATGTTTCTAGTTCGATTATAAGATGTTCTGCAAAATTTAAAGAAAATCGGGTACAATATGTCGTTTCTAGAGCGGAAAATGTCAAATCGGGAGCGACATTTGTATGGGGGCTATATCTAAATCTGAACCGATCTTACCCAATTTTTGCATACGTATTTCTAGTTGGATTATAAGATGTTCTGCCAAATTTAAAGAAAATCGGGTACAATATGTCGTTTCTAGAGCGGAAAATGTCAAATCGGGAGCGACATTTGTATGGGGGATATATCTAAATCTGAACCGATCTTAGCCAATTTTTGCATACGTGTTTCTAGTTGGATTATAAGATGTTCCGCCAAATTTAAAGAAAATCGGGTAAAATATGTCGTTTCTAGAGCGGAAAATGTCAAATCGGGAGCGACATTTCTGTGGGGGCTATATCTAAATCTGAACCGATCTTACCCAATTTTTGCACAGGTGTTTCTAGTTGGATTATAAGATGCTGTGCCAATTTTAAAGAAAATCGGGTACAATATGTGGTTTCTAAAGCGGAAAAAGTGAAATAGGGAGCGACATTTGTATGGGGGCTATATCTAAATCTGAACCGATCTTACCCAATTTTTGCTATATCGGGTACTATATGTGCTTTATAGGGCGGAAAAAATCAAATCGGGAGCGACATTTTAAAGTCAATGTTTTGAGTAGAACAGTAATGATTGAATTCCTGAACAGCACAATTTTCCAACCAATTTTTAAACAAGGTTGCAGTCATCCATTTTTCATTGCTCTAGGATTTTCAGATTGGTATCTAAATCTGAACCGATCTTACCCAATTTTTGCTATATCGGGTACTATATGTGCTTTATAGGGCGGAAAAAATCAAATCGGGAGCGACATTTGTATGGGGGCTATATCTAAATCTGAACCGATTTCCTCCAAATTCAATACCGATGGTCATTGGCCAGAAAAAATAACTTCTGCCAAGTTTCATGACAATCGTACAACAATTGCGACCTGTAGAGTGCGAACAAGCTTAGATGGACAGCAGACGGACAGACGGACGGACAGACAGACATCGTTAAATCGACTCAGCTGGTGATTCTAAGCCGATCGGTATACTTAAAGGTGGGTCTAGCTCGATTATTTCTTGGTGTTACAAACATTTGGGGCGAAACTAACTTATAATACCCTAGCCCACGAAGTGGTGTAGGGTATAAAAAGACCTGTTTCGTCAGCATTCAAAATATGCTTAGCAGAATACCCTCCATTTTCGATTATGGCTTTCAGTTGAAGCTTAAACTTTTCTGATGATAATGTAATTGCACTAGCTGATTCTCCTTTTAACACCACATTATGCAGATCCGCTCGTGTTCTAAAGCGGTTGAATCAACCGTTGCTAGCTTCAAATTCTTCTGAATTTTCATTGCTTCCAGATGCAGAATTTTCTTTAAGGTCGTTATATGTGGAAAGTGCTTTGCTTTTAATCACCTCCTTGATGACATTCTTCGCTTATTTTGATTTTGTATCCATATAGAAAGAATGGTCTCCATTTTAACCATTAATTAATTTCTTACTTTTGTAACATGTTTACATTGGAATGGTGTGGCAATTTCAGTAAATTGGGTTATTTTACAACTGTCTCTGTTGCAAATTGTTTTTACTGTTGTTGGTGGTAACCCAAGTGTTCTTCCTATGCCAACAGCTTTTTCTCCCAATTTAAAACGTTTTAATACATCCAAATTTAGTTCAAACTAATGGCTTTTCTTTTATTTTTACTCACTTTTCTTTTCCTAAGGTATTTTATTGACTCAACCACATCACTTCTTATTGAGAACCTTACTTCCGCAACACAACATGCAACTGTGCTAGTGTATTTTGATTTATGCTGGACACACCTGAATATTGGCGATATTGTCACACCCCTTCTGGTACTTCCAACGCAAATTGGCATAAGCTTTGACCAACATAAAACTTATGTAACTGCTGTCATACGGATGGTCGAAATCAGTTGCAATTTTAGATTTAAAAAAGTTTTTGTAATTATTTTAAACCTAGAAAATATGTATGATTTTGCCACGCCCTTAATAGTCCCTATCGGTGGTAAAATTAAATCCTTATAACTTCTATATAAAAGCTGAACTTTATAATTGAATAAACATTTCTTATATATTTTTTAGTTGTTTGTTTCGACGGGCTAATCACTATAATGTTCCCACGTTTTCACGATTCTAGGCGAAATTAATTTATATTTTTACACCTTTCTGTGCCGCCTAATCCAAATTTCCTCAATTTGGTTTGTACGATTTTATATCACTTTTGATCGGCCTCAACCTTTGATACAATACGTTTGTATTGCACGTCAGAGTAATTATGTATATACCTTAATCGATACATTTCAATCGCTTTTTCGACATAAAAGAATAAATTTTGAAAAATCCTTTAGAGGTCAGAGGAGTACACATACCGAATTTCTCAATTCTAGCTTCAGCCGTGTTGTTTATACCATTTGTTTTTTCCCTTAAAAGTACGAATTAGAAAAATTCGTGCATTTTGCGTTTCTAAGCATTTGAAGGGATGTACACACCGAATCTTATTATTTTTAAGTTCCGTCCGTCTGATTGCTACCATTTTTATCCCTTTTTACCCTAAAGTACGAATTAAACAAAATATTTTCTTGGACGCTATAAAAAGAATTTGCGTACCAAATTTCAAGATTCTAGGCCCAACCGTTTGGTCATTGCGGTTGTACCATTTGTATCCCTTTCAACCCCATTTTACCCCTTGAAAGTACAAAATACGAAAAAATCTCTTCATATCTGATATCTACGCTGTAAGAGAAATGTACACACCGAATTTCATGATTCTAGCTTCAACCGTAGTGTTGGTACAATTTGTGTCCCTTTTGGTCCCATTTAACCCCTAAGGTTACGAATTTTCCAAATGCCACTTTTGAGGAATGTCCATTCTAATTTCCGCCAAGCACGCATTTGACAAAATCCCTTCTTCTCAAACCTCTACACAGAGACACACCCGAATTGCACGATTCTAGCTCTACCCGTTTGTTCTGTGTAGTGATCAGTCAGTCACTAAATCTCGCAACACTTTTACATATATATATAGATGGACGTGCAAAATCAAGGAAATTTACAAAATTTGTACTTTTATGGGGGAACGAGAAAGGATATGAAAAAGCGATAATCAAACCGCCGCAGTTAAAATATGAAAATCGGTGTTTATTTCGTTTGCGTAGGCTCTAAATATAATACGATCATTTGATATTCGCACTTTTAGGGTCAAAATGGGCGAAAAGTAATACAATTATTGCCGAACAAATGTAACAACTAAACATCTTGGACAAAAACAGTTTTATTTTTTTCAATCAATATTTATTTATAACGATTATAGGCCGAGAACAAAATATTCTACATACATGGTGATAGAATTCAGCATCCACGAAGATTTTCTTTATAATTTGTGAAACTCTCACACAATTTTATTCTCTACTATATTCTTCCGCAAAGTATATGCCCAAGCACACAAGAATGTGCATGTGTGTGTGCAGAATGCATTCCGGGTTTGCAAAATGTTTGTTTGATTTTAAAATATAAAATATTTCGACATTTTGCGGAGCGGATTCTCATTATTTTTGGATAAAGTAGCAAAAACAAATGGAGAATGTATAAAATATGCCTGAAGTCAAATCAATTTGGTAATAAATGAACGTTTTGTTTGGCGGTTGTTTAAACAAATTAGAAGTGAAATATTTGCCGAAATTATTTTTTCTCCAGTTCATTTTTGATAAATTTAATATTTTACGCAAATGAGATTATTTAAAAAGTGTAGTGAAAGCAAATCAAGCGTTGTCCTTTATGTATCACCACCATTTTTGGCCTAACTATGGGAATTGATTCATAGCCGTTGAATTTAACTATGAAAAATGTCTGCATAAAAAATCGTTAAAAATATTATATTAAAATATTCTTCCCGATGTGACTTTTTCGGGTCTAGATTTTAAGCGTTTTTTTTTAAATTTGGCAGAAAACATTTTATTTCACCGACAACTATATGTGCTGAAAGTGATTCACATCGGTCCATGTTTTGATATACATACAAATCTCTCTCAAGATTTTGCGTTTCGAGCTCAAGACTTATAAAGTTTAAATAAATCCTTTTGGGTATTACAAAAAATGCAATAAAACATGATACTCTGGTGGAGGGTATAAATATAGTATTGAATTGTGGTAGTGTAAGAACTTTTAATCTCTTAAAGGGAGTTTTAAGACACCCCTGTCGCATAACACAGCCTTTCGGACAAGAAGTAGCTGTGTCGATCATATATTTAGTAAGTTACTCCTGTGTTGATGTGAGTTGTGAATCGTCTAGCGACATTAGGGTGATTCGATTGGAAAGGGTGTTACACTTTTTCTTACATATATTTAAATATCTGCGATTGGTTAATGAGAACAGTATTGCAAATATAAATATGTCTTAGCCTTGTTTTTAATTATAGATTTGAAATTTTGTTCGAAGAATGCTTACTTTAGGAGGAAACAATAAAAGGAAGTCTGTTCATTTCCTTTTATAGTTTCCTCCTATTGTTGTCATTATATTTTTGAAACATAATCAAATTAAGAGAATTATAAAAATTACTGATGTTTTTCGGTGTTGATTTAAATTATAGATTGCGTTTGAAATTTTGTGGGAAAAATGCCCACTCTAGAAAGACCACACCATTATTTCGCTTGTATTTTTTTCTTTCTTACTGCATGTGCAAATTTGTATTAATGGTAATGAAGAGGACATGATTTAGAAGCGTCGACTGTTTTCCATGATTCATTTCGGTAGGTCCTCTCCAAAATTGTCATCTTTATTTCCACAAAATCTCAAATCGCAACGCACCGTTTATAAAGTGCTTATAGTATTTTTACCTTCGTACGTCGACTTCTTACTCAGAAAAATGATAAAAAGCAATGACATCCATTTTTGTAAAAATCTCAAAGCTTGGAACATATTTTCACTACTTTGAGAATTTGGATATTTTGTTAGAAAACAATGCAAAACGTATCGGTCATTATTTATGGAGACTTGCTTCTTTATAATTTTAAAGTTTCGTTGGAATATCTCAATTATTGTACATTTTACGCAATGTTCAATATGAAATTGTTTTCCGATCTAGCTAAGTCCATATAGAACGGAAAGAGTTAGGAGGTCCAAATATTCCAAGAATACGTCTAATAGTAGCAGATCAGTTGAGATTGGACGAATTCGATACAAAGGGTAAACATTTTCCCTAAAAAGGACAGAAAATAACCATAAATACCTCCAATTTTTCGAAATCTAACCTTTTCTCTATATTGTATCCATTTGGATACACTATTTTTTGTGGTAATCTGACTATTCCCAAATATAAATAAATTAAAATTTTACAAACTTCGTTTCTCGAATTTGATTTTTGCGGTTGAAAGTAAACACATTTGGCTACTTCTATTGAAAAAAAAAATATTTTTGAAATTAACCCGCAAGAGTGCCAGAGGGCACTCTTCGCAAGACTCAAATTTACTCAATAATTGCTTATTTTTACAAAAACAAACTTATAATGGTACTTTGGACAACATACATGGTAACACTTTTGTAAAAGCACCAAATGCAATATAACGTTTGGTTTAGATTTTATTTTCAGTTTTGTGCACGAAGTCCAAAAAAGAAAAACATGCGAATTTTTGTGTGTGAATTTGTATGAGAACTATATCTAAATCGGAACCGCCCATCTAAGCTTGTTCAACTTGACACAGTACCTTATAATTGAACTAGAATCTATGACGAAAGTGATTCAGATCGGTCCAGATTTAGATATAGCCTTTATACAAATTACGCTCTCGATTTGACTTTTTCCGCTCTAGAGACCACATAAAAATTCGTCCCGAATTCAATTGTTGGGATAGAAAGTGAAGGGTATCATATTGTCGGCCTGCCCGAATTTAGGATTTACTCGCTCGTTTCGATTTTATTTGTGTTTTTGAGGACTCACTGGAAAGGTAGTGATCTTAGCCCATAAGGGACCTCTAATTGGTGGTTCTCAATGGGTTAAATTTGAGGTAAACAATAAAACAATTACGGTGGTATGCAAAACAAGTAAAAACGGTGAAAAGTTTGGCCGGGCCGAACTTTATCCACCATGTATTGCATTCCACAGAGGCTGTCGATTTTTATAGAAGTGCAGTAACATTACAAAAAATATCGAAAAAATTATTTTATACAAAATATAATTTTATTACTTGGTGCGATTTTTTAAACGCAAATTCGGCAAGTGAGTTATGATTCTCGTTCGTTTGTGAGAATCATCTCCTTATAGAGGCCGGGTTTGATGTTGAAAAGTCGCTGCGAAGCCACTTGAAAAGACTTTTGACATGGTCGAAATCATGATCGTGGTAGTCTGCAGCCAAGTAATAAATGTCACCATGCCATTTGTAAATAAATTTGCATTCTATTAAATATAGAAGCAAAATGGTCTTGAGCCAGGACAATATCCCAGTTCAAAATATAATTTTTTTATTATTTCAAACAACGCTTATAAGGCAAGGTTACCAATATGTCTCTACTATATATATCGAAATAATACTTCACGTCAATTCAAAAAGTAAATATAAGACAGAAATCATCAGAAAAGCTTAAATACCATAAATATTGGTAGATAGTGGGTGCTACAGTTGGTTGTATTTCCATCCCATATTAATTTCAAAAGTACAAATTTTTAAAATACATTATCTCACGTAGACGTGCAGATAACCTAACTTCTCAGGTCGATATTTCGAGGAGTTACAAACAGAACGACAAAGTTAGTATACCCCATCCTGGAGGTGGAGGGTATAAAATTAAAAAAAAATGTAAACTGTATCCAAAAAGGTCCATTAGCGCTATGAGTCCCTTACAAAAAAATTGTTGTAGACTCAACCCTACTTTTAACCAACAATAAAATTAAATTTAGTCATTTTCCTTCTAATTTGTGAGTAATTTGACAGCGTGCCTTTGTATTCATAATATGGTGAGTTCAAAACACAGGAACTTCGAAAAGAGAAACAAGTAAGGAAAGGCTAAAGTCGTGCGGGCCGACTCTATGATACACTCCACTTTCTATCCGAATACAATTTAATTCAGCGAAAAAGTGAAAATAGGAAGGTTTTTTGTATCCTGTAAATGTATGTGTTTGACAAATGTTAAATCGGAATGGATATTTGTATGAAGGTATATTGAAACCTGGAACGAAATAGGTGATATATAAAATGTATAGTTTGTCCAAATTAGTTAAATTTTTAGGAGCAACATTTGTATTTGAGCTATATGTAAATCAGAACCGATCTTACCAACTTTCACCATAGTTTTGTTTAGTTGGACTAATATATACAATATGTGATTTCTAGAGCGGAAAATGTCAAATCGGGAGCGACATTTGTATGGGGGCTATATCTAAATCTGAACCGATCTCACCCAATTTCTGCATAGGTGTTTCTAGTTGGATTATAAGATGTTGTGCCAAATTTAAAGAAAATCGGTTACAATAAGTCGTTTATAGAGCGGAAAATGTCAAAACGGGAGCGACATTTGTATGGGGGCTATATATAAATCTGAACCGATTTGCCTCAAATTAAATAGCGTTCGTCCTTGATCCAGAAAACTTAGTTGTGCCAATTTTTGTTATGGTCGGACTATAAGTGCGACCTGTAATTTGATTACATCAATAGATGGACAGACGGACATTGCTTAATCGACTCAGAAAGTGACTCTAAGCCGATCTGTATAATAAACGTTGGGTCTAACTCGTTTCCTTTTGGGTGTTACAAATAAAAGCACAAAAACATAATACTCTCGTGGAGTGTATAAAAATAAGTTTTTAAGGATAAGTAAATTGATAGCTCGAGAGTTATCGTTTCTCAATCTTAAAAAAAAAACATTTATTTTAACTTCCCGAAGCACCCGGATTTCGCACTCACAACCTACTCAAAGCGGACTACTGCACAGAGGCAACTGCCCGTTGGCAAATGTAATATATGATACATACGATTGAATTTTGAATTCTGAAGATGTGCATACAATGTAAACATATTCGTGATTCGAATGAAACCTGAAACCGTTTCATATGCCAATTGAAAACAGAATTGCCATATACAAATATAAAATTATGGAAAATTATATAATAGACTTTTAATGTACATTTATAATACCAAAAGTGTCTAATAACAAATCGGCCATTTGTATACAGTCCACGAGAGTATTTTCGCTGGCGATTTGAGTTTTCCGATCTAGAGACCACTTATTTCACTTGATTTGCTTCAAATTACCTTATAATTCTATTGCCTTATAATTTTACTAGAAACATCTGTGTTGAAAATAGATTAAATCGGTTTAGATTTAGATATAGCCCCGATATAAATTTCGCTCCCGATTTGACTTTTTCCGCTCTAGAAACCACATATTGTATCAGATTGTCTTCAGATTTGGCAAAACAACTTATATTTCCACTAGAAACAACCATGGTGAATATAGGCCAGATCGGTTCAGATTTATATATAGCTCCCATACAAATTTCTCTGCCGATTTGACTTTTTCCTGCTTTAGAAACCACATATTTTAACAGATCCTCTTCAGATTTGTCAAAACATCTTATATTTCCACTAGAAACAACCATGGTGAATATAGGTCTGATCGGTTGAGATTTATATATAGTTCCCATTAAAATTTCGCTTCCGATTTGGCTTTTTCTTCTATGGAAGCCACACATTTTAACAGATCCTCAACAAATTAGGCGATTTATCTCACAGTTGTTCTATAAACAGCCATGGCGCAAATGGGTCAGATCGGTTCAGATTTATATATAGATCCCACACAAATTTCACTCCCGATTTCATTTTTTCCACTCTGTAAACCACATATTTTAACAGATCTTCTTCAAATCTTTCAAAATATCTCATATTTCAACTGGAAACACCCATGGTGAAAATGGGTCATCGGCCGACTTTAGCCTATCCTTACTTGTTTAATTTACAAATTTATAAATTTTTATAAAAATAAATTTTATATTAAACTAATTAGATGTAATTTTCGTCAAAATCGTCAAAAATTTTATTTCTATCTCCTACCAGAAAAAATCTACAAATTAAATAAAAACTTATGTCAAAATTCCCAATTTGCGATCCACCCTAGTGTCGACAATTCCATATTTTTTGAAAATCAGGAAATGCAGTTCCTTATTAAGAAGTACAAATTTTTTTAAAATCGGAGAACCTAAGAAATTTTTCTGTTTCTGTTCAATAAAATCATAATATCTTTAGAAATTTCATGATGATTTAACATGAAATTCCTCAAAAATAATATTGATTTCCAAATTTCATATCTTCATAAAACAAAAAAAATTAAACAAATTTCTGGTGTTGTGGGCTTATATCTTATACACTTTCATGCAAGATCTTATCTCATCTGAGATGTCACCTTTGATTAGTATCACCGAGAGCACTTTTTTCAAATACGTACTGTAATTAACAACACGAAATTCCACAACTTCCACCAAGGATAAGCAACAGTGGCCACATAACGGCACAGGAAATTGAAGCACTCACCGAATTGGGCACATGCAATGCTTTGCCCTTCATTGTGGTATTTGCAGCAGTTGAATATGTATGAATGAAGTTATTTCGCCCACAACTCCCACCAACAAAATATCCATCAAATAGAGGTATTGTGCTAGTCAAGTTGGGGTGGTGGTGGCTTTAACACCAGCACGACCACCACCGAAAAATACCAGCACGATTTTAATAACAAAACTTTGTTTAGTATCTGCACGTATGGAGGTATGTACATACCTTCCTACGGACGAGCATTTGCCAGGATCAATACCAATACCCATGCCAAAGAGTCATGTTGTGTCAAAAAAATCAACAAATACTAAAAGAGCAGAAAACAAGTTACGGGACATATGAAAAGGATTACCAAACACTTTACGGATATGTTTTTGCACTTATACGTACATCCTATATCCAACATCCTATACGAGAGTACGTACACAGGGCTGTGCGGTATTATTAAGATGTCAGAAATATTCATCTTAGAGTAAATGGAAAAAGTTTTAATGTCGATGTGTGTACATATCCATCCGGCATATTAGGTGCTAAGACTTTTTCTTCTAATTCTGTTATTTTGTGTCGTTCATTGTTGTTGTTGCATATATATATCTATTTTTTGAAGTACGTGATTAATTTTTATGATATTTCCAAGTTGTAACATCCATAAATGTTAAGATTGCTGCTGTTGGATGGCAGGCCATCCAACGTGATAGAAAGTTACGTAGAATATTTTTCCACAAAGTAATTTTCAATTTATAAATATTTGTGCAAGTATTGCTTTCTATACAAATATAAATACGCAATTTGAATTTATTATTAGCATAACTAACGTAGGTAGAAAAGTGTCCGTCAGTGTCATTAGAGTTTATTATGGGGGGATTTTCATTGTGGCGAGAGTTAATACCAAATCTTTGTAACACCATGCAGCAATTGTTAAGTTTATCGATTGGTTTAGAATGATGTGATGTATTAAGGATCTATGGGTGTACAGCTCGCTCGAAGTAAGGCCGATTACAAAAGCATTTGGTACACGCAAAGACTTTTATGAACAAAGACCGAAAACCTCACTCAGAAACATGTTAAAATATTATAGAAAATCCTGTGAAGACATCCCAGCACCAAATTTCCGCACTTCGTTTTCTGTTTACCTCAAACAAGATTGTATTACGAAATTAAAACTTCCTCAGAACATTTTCTTCTTTGTAGGGCTTTCAATGTACTCACCTAGGACTATTTTTGAGATTTACATATGGTCTCAAATGTAGGTTATTTGTCGCCTGTTGAAGTAAAACTACTTAGACAAATACCTTATTTGCTAAATGTGTTTTATGGAATTTAAAAAGAAATCAAATATTCGTTCATGCAGTTATAGTTGGCAAGAATTTGCATCGAAGCTGACTCTTAATACCATCGCTTCGCATTTAGGGTGCGATATCAACACACAGAACCATTGCAAGCTCAATTAAATGCATAGTTAAATGCATGTAGGCCTAATCCTTCAAAAAAGATAATAGTCGGCAGAATGTGTTAAACATTTTGAACATGTGCACTGCAGTATTACGATGTACATAATACATGCCTTCTATATACTTATTATGTATTTCACTGTTACATTGACACCATAGTTCATGGAAGTATATGCAATTAATAAAGAATTATCTTTTTATTAATATTTATGACAAACCACAATGGAATATTTGCTTTCAATATGGAAATAAACCAACTCTTTTAAAAATGAAAAACAATACATAACGACAGTCAAATTATGCAGGACTCATAGACACTGAAACAAATAAAAGCATTTTGTAATGATTCTATACAAATATTAAACATTCACCCAATCCACATTTACAATTATACAATTATTTATCAATTTCAGCACTTTCTTCTGAAAGACAGTAAGAAAGACAGTATTTTCCTATTAATTTTTAATATGGAAAATGTCTCAAACTACACATGGATATTGTCATGTGTAAACCCAGCTCACTTATAACTGACTAGCAGTACCCGCTGCTTTGCACGCGAAAAAGCCAGTTATTTGTTAATTTTATGTGTCTCTGTTATTTATTTATCTATTTATTAAATTTTCTTTTGGTGGATATAGATAAATCTAAAATAGTAATTTGGAAACATCCTTTTATATAGCACTCACACACAGTCAAAGTAATGTGCTTGTCGATATGCACTATTTTAGCTAACTCCTTCGCATGTATAATTTTTATCATTTTCTACCAAGTTTTGAACAAAAAATTACCACCATTTATATCCTCGATCTCATGTTCCTAGATTCAGTCAGCCAGCTTATAACTTTTTGCACTTCTTTCCCAAAAAGTACACATGTAACATGTGTTTTTGCTTCTCCTAAAAATATGTACTTTATTTGGTAAAACATTTATTTCTTGTCAGGACGTATCGTTTTATTAAGTACAAATTTTGAAATATCCATTTATGTTCCGCGTTTAAGTAATTAAAGGGCTGTACACAATGTTTATCACTTTTCGTCCCGCGCATCCCTTAAAAGTACAAATTTCCAATTTACTGCGCTTCTACGTGGTCAGAGGAATTTACATACTAAATCAAGAAATCCATTTATGTTGCAAGTCTACGTTGCCAGAGGAATTTACACTCCAAATTTCTCGACTATAGCTGCAATACTTTAGTTGGTACCATTTTTATCCCTTTTTTGTCCCGCTCACCTCCTATAAGTACAAATTAAAAAAAAAATCCTTTTAGATTGCGCTTCTACGTTGTCAGGGAAGTTACACTCCAAATTTCGCAACTCTAACTGCACTATTTTATTTGGTACTATTTTTATCCCGCTCGCCGTTTATAAGTACAAATTTCGAACAATTCTTTTAGCGCTTCTAAATTGTCAATACTTTAGTTGGTACTACTTTTATCCGTTGCCAAAGGAATTTACACTCCAAATTTCACGATTATAGCTACAATACTTTAGTTGGTACAATTTGTATCCCTTTTTGTCCCACTCACCCCTAATAAGTAAAAATTTCGAAAAATCCATTTAGATTTGCGCTACTACGTTGTCAGTGGAATTTACATACCAAATTTCACGACTATAGCTGCAATACTTAAATTGGTACAAAATGTATCCCTTTTTGCCCCGCGCACACCTTGAAAGTAAAAATTTCGAAAAATCCAATTTTACTTCGCTTTTATATGGTCAGAGGAATTTACATACCAAATTTCACTATTCTATGTGTAATACTTTAGTTGGTACCATTTTTATTCCTTTTTGTCCCGCACGCCCCTTTAAAGTACAATTTTCGAAAAATCCAATTTTACTTCGGTTTTATATGGCCAGAGGAATTTACATAACAAATTTCATTATTCTAGGTGGAATACTTTAGTTGGTACCATTTTTGTCCCTTTTTGTCCCGCTCACCCCTTATAAGTACAAATTTCGAAAAATCAATTTATATTGCAAGTCTACGTTGTCAGAGAAATGTAAATACCGATTTTCACGATTCTAGCTGCAATTTTTAAATTGGTACCATTTTTATCCCTTTTTGTCCCGCTCGCCCCTTAAAAGTACAAATTTCGAAAAATCCATATTTGTAGCTCTTCTGCATGGACAGTGCAAGGAACTCACCGAATTTCATGTTTCTAACTACTGCCGTTTAGTCAGGACGAAGGTTCGATGTTTATCCCTTTTTGGGCCAATTTACCCCCTAAAAGTACGAATTTCGTAAAACCCTTTCTTAGTCGACGTCTACGTCATATTTGGGAACTACCCTGAAAATTTCATGACCCTGGCTTCAGCCGTTTGGTCTGGAGGCTGGTCAATGATAAGTCAGTCAGTCAGTCAGTCAGTAACGCAACTCTTTTATATATATAGATTCCACGTAAAAAGACTCTCTTGTTCTGAAAATTTCAAAATAAAAGATCTCTAGCTGGAACGAAATTCGATATGCATGCTCCTCTTACTGTGTGGATGGTAGGAATTGAATTTGGTTGAAATTGGTCCAATGGAAAAGCATTCCGCCGATAATATCTACCAATAATGAATAAAGATAGCGGAAACAACCTCTAATTTTTAG